>CM035814.1:24687059-24809559 GCA_020458035.1 Magallana ariakensis | reverse complement strand
ATTGGAACTTAATTGTCTCTTAAAAATTGAAATGGCGGTGAAGGTTATGAAATAATTTCCTATCGGAAAACAAAGTATTAACACTAATATTCGTTCTATGGGTCTGTTTTGTGTCAGATATTTACAAATGAAATTGTTACGAATTATTATTTCGATAGGGCCTCTCTCCTAGAAGGAAATTTTGTCAATGCTACTATAATAGAAACTCGACTAATAGCCCATATGTGTCATAATTTTTTTTAAACAAAACACTCCAAAGTATAATGATACTGCAATTCTTAACAGCAATGACGTTAAACAATGTGCATTTAAAAGTTTTCAGTTAGGAGAAAAGATAACAATAGAAAACATCAAATGGAATTATAAGATACGTAGTTTTATTACAGGTCGGAGACCCAAGACATAAATTTTAAATATGACTATTTTAATGATTATTAGAAATGCTCGATGTTAGCCAGAGTAAAAGAAGAATAGCTAGTCGGAAAGATTACAAACTGAAAACATTACATAAAACGCGCTTATCAATTTCCTCACCAAAATGAATGGCTACATAAATTATAGAACTCGTGGTCAGTCTCACTGTAATATACTAGTAATAACAATTTAATGCATGTATGTTTAAACTAAACCAACAAACTCCTCTGATTTTACACTAATCACGAGTCAAATTGCATAGCCTACAACCTTGAAAATAAGCCGCGGCTTATTTTAACTTTTGGTAAGAAAGTGGGGGCTTATTTTCAAAAGCGTCTTATTTTTCAATCGCGGCTTATCATCAATGCAACAACCCCGTAAACGATGAGATCATTATCACGACTTTTTATCAAAACATTTGTAGGTACAGTCGACAAGTGGTATCATCCGTCCTCCAATGATGGAAATAAAATTAAAATCGACTATGAGAAAGCCTCTGTCCGAGTCAAGATGTGGCGTCGAAATGACCTGCCTCCGGATTTTGATTCTGGTTTTCAGTATCAGCTGGATTCAAGGACAAATCTGTCTACAGCAACAATGGGTTGTATGTTCCATTGGTTAACTGTAGTTATTATATATATCTGTCCTTGGTCGGACATAAAACTTGTCGTGATATATTATTCCTATTTTCAAAATTATATCTTTCCTTTCCTGAAAAGAAAGAAACATACTCTTAAATGGAGTCCAAAATTATAGCAAATCTGAAAAGAAACATACTCTTAAATGGAGACCAATATTATAGCAAATCTTAATGCCAAAAATTCCAAAGATATTTTCAATGAATATTTCTCCCTCTTGCCATTAATAATGCAACAACCTCGCTTGGATATTGACTTTTTCTGTACTGTTACATACACTGTTTTGATGTTACGTCATTTCCATATGAACACAAAAAGGTACAGAGAACCAACGTCAGCAACAATCAGTCAATCACAAGCAAGCGGATTAAATTTATTATTGATTTTAATACATGTAGTATTATATTTTATATTTATTTAGATACTTATTATAATAACATTGAAAATAATGAGGATACTTTTCCCAATAAAACTTAAAATTTCTGCTCTATAACAGTTATTAAGATATGTAGTTTAAATTAAGATTTGACTCTTTTGATCAAGTGACGTGGTTTTATTTTAATTCAGCACAAAATGTACCGATAACGTATTTAGAAATCCCATTAACTGATATGACGTCAGTTCCTGATATGGTAGTGGTGCAAGCGAGACCTCCAACGATATTTGATGAACTTCGCGGGCTGATCTCTGAAGGAAATGGTAATAAAACATTGTATAATATAATTATATGCTTTATGTTATGATATCATAGGCGTCGGAACAGGGGGGGGGGGGTAGCTCCCCGCCCCCCACTTTTTTGCAAAGTTATACGCCACTTGATATATTGTATTGTATGATATAATTTTATATACTGTGATAAGATATGATTTAATAAGAAATCATTATGGCAAAATATGCCATGAACCGATATAATTATGAAATGATTTAATGATACAAATAATAATATCAATATATTATAGAATGATGTAATGTTATACAATATAATAATGTAGTATTTTATACACTGAGTAAATAAAAGTTTAAGAAAATGAAGTTTCCAAAAATCGAACATGGGTATAAGACAACAGAAATGCTTTGTTAATTGATTGTAGAATAACAAACATTCTTAAACTTATTTGTTTTATCACATTCTCATACAATGCAACAAAAAATTCGTTAAGTATAAATTATATAGTTAAGATTGGATTTTTTAAAGAAAAAATGCCTTACGTATGGGGATTTTTAAAAATACTTTTTCCGTCTCTATTTTTCACGTCAAATTACACCATGTTCTTAACAATACCGTTTACAAAGTAGTTAAGAGAGTTGGGTAATCATGTCCACTTTTAAACTATATACTCAAGAAGAACAGCTTCGTAAACATTCAAATTTTAAAGCTAAAATATATTATGAATTTTTAATCTAAAATATTATGAAATATGAATAATTGATAGTTTATAGCTAAATAAATATAATAGCGGAAAAAAGAAACTGTGCCGTATTTAATATATGAAAAAACATTTCAAAATTACAATGAACAAATTTTATTTTTTGTAATACTGTTAACACATGTATACGTAATAACATCTCATAACACATTAATGTCAACGTCGAATAACGTCAATTTCAGCACACTCGAAAGTCACTGTTATTTGAAATTGAATTAACAAAATTAATAACGCGTGTGACCACCATTTGCGTTCACGCCTCATTGATGCCACTAAAGTGTTCAGAAATGCTTGAGGGATGTTGTTCCAGATGTTGGTTGGCCTAAATCAGCCAATGTCACTGGCTGATTTGGTAAACGGCGTAAACGTCTTTCCATTTCATCCAAGACATGCTCGATCGGCGACAAATCGGGGGAAACAGCTGGCCAAGGCAAGACATCGACATTCTGTTGAACAAACAAGTCCCTGACTACACGTGCAACGTGTGGCCTTGCGTTGTCTTGCTGCAGAGTGATGTAATTTTGATGTCTCTGTATGAAGGGTATCACATGACGCTGAATAATTTCATCTCGATAGCCTACGCCGGTGAGATTTCCATTGACAATTTGCAGAGGGTTCTTCCACGTGCTGATATTCCACCCCACACCATAACGCTACCTCCACCAAATTGTGGACGTTGCACAACACAAGCGTCCTGGTAACGCTCCCCAACGCGACGATACACCCTACAACGGCCGTCACTGCTATCCATATGAAATCTGAATTCATCAGTGAACAGAATATTGGCCTAGACCTCTATTCTGAATCGCAGATGTCGTGTGCACCACGCTAGTCTGGCGATACGATGACGTTGAAGCAGTACTGAGCGCACCGCTGGACGTCTTGGTCTGATGTTTTGCTCGCGCAGACGATTACGCACAGTTCTTGGACTAATCGGTCGAAGCCCTGGAATGCTACGGGCAGTCAAACTTGCTGTCTGGAAACGATTTCTCAGATACACAAGTCTAATGTGGTTGTCCTGTTGACGTGACGTCACACGAGGTCGCCCAGAGCGCGGTCGATCCTGGGTGTTGCCAGATTGTTGAAAATGTCTCCAAAATGACTGGATGGTGTTCCGATGAACTCCAAAGTGTTTTGCTACAGTATTTTATGCCATTCCAGCTTGCAGCATCCCAACAGCACGATTACGTTGGTTTTCGTTGAGTCTTGGCATGACATAGGGGTAAATTTTGTTGAAACTAAAGTGATTTCCTTAACAAAAGAAGTTTAAACAAATCCTTTACAGTTCTTATTCCAAACAGTATTGGCCCGTAAAACTCGTGCGTACAAATTCTTCAATAAACAACAGGTGCTCACTAACCATGAAAAAGTCCGTGCACCCGGACGGTTACCATCCGATATTGTCAAAAACAATACCATTATCGATTGTTTAAATTTTATAAATACAAACAATAGATATAGAAAAAAATATACTAAATTTTGTAATGCACAGTTTCTTTTTTCCGCTAGTATATATATATATATATAGATCTGATGGGTAATTTGTTAACCACCCAGCCTCCTTATGATTGAGTCCATAAATATTTATTTATTTTCAGGAATGCCTGCGTGTTTAAGTTGTGGCAATGAAGCAGGAGGTTTGGCCTTTGCTTACAACACAACTCATGTCAGAGTTTGGGTAAAATTAGATTGTAAGATTTTCTTGTTAATCGTTCTTTAGTAACTCTGTCACTGAAAACAATATTTACAATTTGACCATTTGTATCGTCACATAATTTATTATAGTCTTCAGACTACTAATATCCCATCGTAACTGGCCATGGTAAAGATTTTTTTATAATCCATTTATTGTTGTAATTTGTTTATTTTGCTACTTACAGTTTAATAATTCAATTTTCCTTCCTTTCATTGTTATTCCCCCTTCTCTCACTGTAGACCAATTTTTCATTCATTTTCCGATGAATGTTTGATTCTAGAATTTCTTTCCATACACGGGCACCGCTAACCAAAATGCTACGCATCATATATAAAAGGTTTTCGAGTAATATATATACCGTACAAAAACAAAACAGATGAATAAGTATTGTATCTAATTTGCATAAGCCTTAGTAAATTTTAAATTTTTTTGTCAAAAATTGAAAAAATTGACATTTTAACAAATTATTTATAATGATTATTTTATAATTTATATATTGAGTAAATTTGTTTAATCTATTTTCTTAAATCTTCTAATTAAAGGCAAATATAATCTAGATAATGTCAAGAATGATAACACCACAAAGAAGGATAACTCTAATTTTTTTTGGCAAATGCGCAATAGATGAAATATACATAAACGTCTGCTAAAAATTGCTTTGTTTAATCACTGCACAAAAGAAGCGATTAATAATATCAACGAGGATATCTGCTATTTAGAAAAACCAGTGAAAAAATACCAATTTTCAAAATTTATGTGCGACATATCTCGGAATGAAAAAGGTAAACAATAGTACACGGCATACTGCCTCAGAGACACTTTGCTAGGCAGGGTAGAACTCCGTCATATCATGTTCATGAGCGGGCATAGAAAAGAATTACTATCATAGTTATGCCAGAAAATGCACAGGTAACCAAAAAATCGCAATCGGTAAAACATTTTCCAATCTGGCGTTAGCGAGAAATGGCGGTGCAGGGCCCAGCGGTGTTCCAGACGACCAGAGCACATACCTGCTTCAGCAATCAATGTTCAAAGAACAAAATACAAAATTATCATTCAAATCATTTATCAACAATTCTGTTTTTTACAACACTTCGATCAATGTTAATGTACATCCGGAGCTAAAGTAATCAACGTGTTCAAATCATGCAACATGTCCTAAATAAAATCACTCCGCGTGTTAATAACATGTACTTGTTGATTCTTGTTATTTACAATTAATTTAGCTTAAACATTATTTGTGTTTAAAATTGAATTATAAGCATTGACAGTATATTTTTTTTGCTCATCGAGAAATGAATCTAAAAACCGCATCGCAAACTTTTTTATGAAAGCCTTCGGCTTTCATAAAGTTTGCAATGCGGTTTTTAGATTCATTTCTCGATGAACAAAAAAAATTATACAGTCAATCCTATAATGTAAAATGTAGTAGTTGTTTGATCTCATAACTTTAATTTTATTTATTCGTTAAAATGAATTTCAAACACTTTTGAAAGACGTATAATAACATATACATTTTTCATAGACCCAATAACCAGTGCCGCAGATGGATGGGGGTATAAAGATAATCAAAACAATCAACGCTTGGTTTCCTATGAAGCCACTGTTAGAGTACTGGCCTGGACCTTTGATAACGACCCGAACAGATGTCGATGGACCTGGAGTGAAAATACTACAATCTATGAAGCGTCACAAGACACTCCGAGAATGATATTTCCGAGCCGAAAAAAATTGGTGGAACATTTTCTCGTCCTTGTCACAGTAAGGTTCTTGTTGTTGTTGTTGTTGTTGTACGATGAGAAAAGTCAGTTGTTGTTATTGTTTTTGTACGATGAGAGAAGTCAGTTGTTGTTGCTGTTGTTTTTTGTACAATAAGAGAAGTCAGTTGTTGTTGTTTTTGTACTTTGAGAGAAATCAATTGATGTTGTCTTTGTACGATGAGAGAAGTCAGTTGTTGTTGTACGATGATAGAAGTCAGTTGTTGTTGTTTTTGTACGATGAAGAAAGTCAGTTGTTGTTTTTTGTACAATAAGAGAAGTATTTTGTTGTTGTTGTACGATGATAGAAGTCAGTTGTTGGTGTTGTTGTATGATGATAGAAGTCAGTTGTTGTTGTTTTTGTTCGATAAGAGAAGTCAGTTGTTTTTGTACGATTATAGAAGTCAGTTGTTGTTGCTGTTCAGTGGGAGAAGTCGTAGCAAACATTTTTAGACAACTTTTCTTCAAAAAGCACATTAAATCTCAATTTCAAAAAAGTTCAAATTTAATAAATCAGTATGTGGTGATAGTAGCGCGTACAAAATTTGATACAGATAAACGAGGAAGATACAGTCAACCAAGGTATTCCGGAATTCCCCTAGTTTTGTGCTTCTCAAAGGTTTAGATTACTTCTAATAACATTGTACAAAACAGTATGAATCCGACACCCATCATAAGCAATATCTACGTTCTCTTTGTACAAATTTAAACAGTCATCAATGTCGTAGCTTCAAGATATAAATTTATACCAACGATACAGTTTGAAATATGTAAAATTTCGATTATGAGATACCCAATGTCTTGAACGGCGTGCTGTTCTGGATACTGATATAGCACAGCATTAAACACTCTATTAAAATTATGATTACAAAATTTTTCCAGATCAGTCCCATAAACGGTACAAATCACGGTTTTCAGTTTTATGGAGCTGGGTCCGTGGTTACTTCCGGTGAATATGACACACAAAGCAGATACAGTGGACTGATATTTGGGTACAATCAGTATGGAGTCTTTGTCTGGAGAGTCAGACCAGCATTTCGATCGTTTACCTTTGATATTGATAGTCCTTGGGGAGAAGGCAAGGAAAAACAGCAGACAAATGACGTGGAGATAAGTATCTACGTATATGGACTGATGTCTAGAGGTTAGTTTTGTACACAGGATCTTTGATACAAGCTGTTAACAAAAGTATCAACTTATTGATGACACACACACAACTCTCATTCGAATGCACAAACAACTTTGTATCATTGTAATGAAATTACAAAAGAATGTCACTACCAAAGATAAATTGGGGTTTATTTAATGGATGAAAACCGCTTACCTTTTCATGACACGTTAGAATAGAATAGAATAGACTGCATGAAGAACACTGACTAATTTCAGGCTTTAATATTAATACTATATTTCTTATTCGTAAAAGCTCTGGGTGGTTCTGTCGCGTTCATTATAAGATGAAGCTCAAGTCCGATAAAATGTGCACAGAGAGAGAGAGAGAGAGAGAGAGAGAGAGAGAGAGAGAGAGAGCACTTTCATTGTTGGTGGTCATTTCCGCGTACGAAGTCCACTGCCGCGGGTTATGCATTTTTTGTAATGCTAGGTACCTTTATCCAGGCGGCTGTACCTTCAAATGAAGCATTTAGCTGGATGGTATGAATCATTCGTTATCATTACATCTGTTATATTTTGTGCTTGCCAGAATTATATACATCTCATGGTAATCACAAAGTCCCTACAGACTGTTTTGTGCTACATACTTTATCCATGGCTCTAACGAGGCTTTTCTTTCTTTCTCATCCATGTCTTTGCTGGTCATACTCTCACTTCAGCATTTTTTAGCATTCCTTTCTATAATGTTGTACCTTTATATCTATTAAAGGGGTAAAAACTTTTATATTCCATTTTTCTTTCCATTTAACCCATATACCCAATCGTTTGGTCTGTGGTTTATCACCATTACAATTCACAAGCGTTAGCCGCTCTCAAATAAGTTTCCCGCCTTTACGCATATGGCCGTGTGCACAAATGCTACGGAGATACTTAAAATGAATAAAACAGGTTAAACCAAATAGAAATCTATAAACATTAAAAAATAAACTCCAATTTCTGCAGAACAGATTTATTCCGGATTTCTTTTACTTGAAGTAGTTTTCATCGGAAATTTGTATATTTTCATCATTTTCATATTTGCTCCTCTCTCTCGAATATGTAAAAGCCATCGCGCTCGTTCAAGTTAAAAAGTTGGTCAAATTCTGTAGCATTTGCTACAGAATTTCCAGTCTTTGGAGATATTATAATTCTTTTCATAGATTTTAAAAATGGCTGGTGTATAATGGGCTTTGAAATAATATTTCCATGTTTACTACAGTTTATTTTTATTTCAATTTACAGATTCATGCAACACCACAGATCTAGCTTTGATGAATGGATATTTAAACGTAAGTTTCTTACAACCATGTGCGAAGGAGGCTGTCGTCTGCAACTTTGGATATCAAATTGAAAACGATACCAACACGTTTGCGCGCTGTAATCTACACGCATTCTGGAATCACAATGTACCTCAGTGTATAGGTAGGGATTAGAGGATACAATCAGGGGAAAACTTCGTGTTCATACTTTATTAACGAGGTGATAATGATTAAGTGCTCGTGTTCATATTTCCTAAACGAGGTGGCAATGATTAAGTGCTATTGATTTATCGGATCTCTTCGCAGATGGCACTAGGCCAGTTTAAGCTGTGAGCTGCAAATGCATTCTATTGATTATAATTATTTTACATGCAATATAAAAATTTGTGGATTATTAGAATTTAAAAAATCGTCAAATCGGTGATTATCATCAAACAAAAGACCTGTGTACTATAAAGGAAGCTAATTTTCGCACAGAATGACAAAATATTGACTACGTTTCAGCCATAACATCTTAATAGATGAAGTTCTAAGGACAATCATATGCCAGTAAATGAGGGAGGCATTTACGAACTTACAAACAAAATATGCAGCTCTTATTTCCTTGAGATGTAAAATATACCAATGTCGATCGCAATATTTCATATCTCTTCAAACTATCGATTTTCGATTCATTTTTGGAGTTTGGTAAATTATGACCACGAGCAATGTATATGTACACATGTTTTAAAGGTAAATATTACGTGCATTTATAACATCTACTTAGCATTGCTTAATTAAGTAAAAATGATTACTTGTATTTTTTATTATATATTTTTTTCATAATTTTCGTTGATATTTAATAGTACCTTTAATAGAAAGAAAGAAAAATATTCATTTTTTAAATTTTAATGTTTGGAAAAAAAAAACAAAAATTTTACAGAAACACTCTGTCCAGTGGAATTTGATCCGCCAAATGGAACTGTTTTGCAAGAGAATTTATCTGTTAACGGGATCATACAATATGCATGTAACGAGGGATTCAATATTTCGGCGGGAAATTTGAATAGGACGTGTTTCCTAAACGGAACATGGAGTGGAAATCCTCCGACATGTTCAGGTAAGAAACTTCTGACCACAGTGTCTGATATGGACGTTTATCCACAAAGCTGTCATTTTCGAAGAAATGGATATTGCTGAAAAAATGCATTACTATACGGCCTAACCAACATTGACAGACCAGACTAATAGTCTCTCTTTTGAGGACTCTTTTTCATTTATTTTAACTGATTAAATGATTGTTTTAGAAGAATGCAAATTTTACTCTTGAAAGTTTGAATAAAAAATATCTCTAGATGTTGTGTATTGTTTGGTTTTATTATGATTTTGATTTTGAGATAAGATTTATCGACAACTTTTACCTTTCATTTTTCAATCAGTTTGAATGTTGCTTTGTTTAAAGAAATTCGTTGTCCTTCACTACTGGATCCAAGTAATGGCGCTGTTGATTTAAGAAGTACATTAATTGATGGCGTAGCTACCTATAGCTGTAATCCTGGATTTACCTTGACGGATGGAAGTTTGACACGAACCTGTGCACCTAATGGTACGTGGACTGGCACATCGGCTGAGTGTTCAGGTACGTGACCTTAAGAAATAACACGTGTCCTATATCGCTTTAAAGAGGTTCGATCCTCTGATTTTAGGTAGCCATTTTGAGTCACCTCTAGTCTGGAAATTCTGTGTCATATATTAATTCTACTTGTAAATTCCTATTTTACAATGCCAAATAAACAATTTTGAATAAAATAGTTAAGGGAAAATTACATATTTACAGAGTCAAGTAAGGGACTATATTTTGTGGCGGAAGGTTTTTAAGAAGAAAATGAACATTTTCCATAACTCAGTTGTTTTAGAGTACTGTAATTTTAGCTTCCTTATTTTCAGTGCAGACCAAATTTCCAGCTAGTTTATGCATTGGATTATCTTCGTGCTGTTTCAAAAACACACTTTAACAAATATTCAATATTTCTATCGACATATATTGGCACATTTAACTAATATTTCATAAAAGTCAAGAAAAAATGAACTCCAATTTTTGCTTAAAATTAGCTTATTTCATGCTATATCTCAAAATTTACATCATAGACCCATACTTTTAGTTTTATTTTTTGAATTTGTAAGATATTTTTGAGAAGTCTATTAAAATTTGAGAAAAAGTTTGAGACTTTTAAATAATTTTATTTCATGTTGAATCGTTAATGGATACAAACAGCGTTTTATCAGTGCAAAAAGGTCAAAATATCAATTAGGTGAAGAAATTGCAAACTTTTTCTTTAGGATTATTTTAATTTTATTAATTTTAAATAATATAAATTTGTATTTGATGCCATGGTTTATTCCGATTAAAAATTATTGAGGAAAAGGCGATTTATGTGCAATTTGCACTTTCAGTGCAGAAAGGTCATATTAATTACACTGTAGCACCGAAAGGAGCATATAGACCCCAAAATTTTGTTTTGAATTTTGGTTTAGCTATGTATGTAGATTTTTAAAAAATACTTCAGAAAAAAACTTAGAGACTTATGATCGCAGGATCCAACCTCCTTAAAACGGACACCAAAATCCTCTAAATAAATAAAATAGAACAAGTAAACATACTGTATGATTAAATGGTCATACTGATCATTTTTTTTAACTGTTCGTTGCCAACTTTTAATGATGACAGTTTTTAAACCCAACTGGCAACATACATGTACTAGCCAATATATTATGATGACATCTCGTACCCCACATGTACTAACATTGAGGGAAGTTCTTAAGTGATTATGTTCAAGCAACGAGAGGCGATATTATGTGTTCGATGCCTGACTTCGAAGTTTTCAAAAAAGTGTTTTAGATATAGAGTATGGCAAATTCAAATCAAAAGCATTATGATATCAGAAGCATCTTGGCAAATATTTTTTTCATATGATTCTAGCAATTACCATTCTTTTGTTGTATTAAGTTTTGTAGTATAACACTGACATAGAATACAGTTGGTATATTGAAAAGAAGTTGACCAAATTACAGTGTAGAGACTGATTTTTTTTGGAGGGGGGGGATATTTTCGTTTTTAGCTCACCTGAGCTGAAAGCTCAAGTGAGCTTTTCTGATCACCCGTTGTCCGTCGTCCGTCTGTCCGTCTGTAAACTTTTTACATTTTGATCTTCTTCTCTAAAACCACTTGGCCAAATTTAACCAAATTTAGCACAAATCATCCTTATAAGAAGGTGAATATAAATTGCAAAAATAAACGGCCAGATTATATTCAAAGCGGAGAAAACCTCGAAACTGTAAAAAAAACAAAAAAGGGGGGGGGTGCATTTTAAAAAATCTTCTTCTCAAGAACTACTGAGTTAATATTAACATAATTTAGCATATATCATCCTTATGGAAAGGAAAATATAAATTGCAAAAATTAAGGGCGAATTATGTTCCAAATTTGAGCTTATTGCGAAAATACTAATAAAGCGAGCTCGTTATTCCATATCTCGTAGACTGGCAATTCATTGCGATAGACTGGTCTTATGACAGGCATCGCCAGTCTACCGCATCTCGAAAACGAGGTTATTTGAAGCTGGCAGTTTGTTGTGCAACAGTTCACGTGCGAATATAATCTATGAAACATGGAAGATACATTGGTGCCGATTATTGTGAAGTAAATTGAGGTTAAATATTCCAACGCGTTGTCATTTTCACTTGTGAGCGTGGTTTTAGCTGGTTTTGATTTTCGTTTCATTTTGCTTTTTTACTTGGGGAACACTCGCCTTGTATTTGGAACATAGACTTCGGTAAATAGGCAGTTGGTTGTTTACCTGCGAAAATGATAAAATCTGATGCATTAACAACGTACGAAAGTGCATTTACCTCTGTTTTAATTGTTTATTAATTTCTAATTGAGTGTGAACAAGGATCAAACAAGGGGGCAACTTTGGTTGAAATAATCGATTTTTGATCGGTAACTTCGCCGGAATTTCCTCCGAAAGAGAATTTGAAGTAGCCATGTATTCCGAGTTCATAATAGTGTAAATTAAATCCAAAGACAATAAAAACATGTTTTTGAATTTAAAAAGACGTTTTCACAGCCTCAGTTAAACCCTGTTGTGATTAATCACCCGCGACTGTCTTATCTTTAGAGGTTATAATTACGGGTGATGCAAACACATACCGTGATTTGAAAATTACAATCGATAATCATTACATTTCGTGTTGATACTACAATTAGAAGGTAACTTGTAATTATTTAATAACTGCCAAATTAATGCAAAACCGTTTGTTTACAGTTATCTTCAAAACTAAAAAGATCCTCTACCTAACTGTTGTAATTGGGTCATAGGGTAGGACTAATTCCTTCAAAATACACAAGAGCATAAACTGATTTTGTGTCACCTGGCTAACTCAATTACAAAACAATTTATCTATATAATGTATGAATACATTACAAAAATGAAATTAAACAAATTGGATAAGTTTTTAAAAGTTGCCTATCATTCTACGACTGACGCTGAAATGTTTGTTGATCATAAGAATTGTCTTACTTGTGTACAGAAAAATCAAAAGGATGATGTGCTATAACTACTGTCTGGGGTCCCTTCGCATTTGATTAAATTATTGGAAATCTGCAACAATTTTGGTATTTTTCAAACGAGTAAATAAAAACGTCTTTTAAACAGTTCTAACGCATTATTATTATGAGGATATCTGCATTATCATTATTATTATCATTATTTTAAAGAAAATATTGAAGCAGAAAATCATCTTGGTTTGTAGCCGTTTGTTGTTTTTGAGGGAAGATAAAATAATTGATGGGCCTTAGTACAAAACTGATACCTGTATGCCTGACTATACATTAAATTATATAGCTTTTTAACACATCATGTGACAACATTTTCCAGTCGAATGTTTTCATCGATCAAGTGAGTAAGGTTATAAAACGTCACACAAGTTTACATCAGGTAAACACAACACTTTAAGGGAAGACCAATTAAGTTTTTTACTTGTAGCCTTAGCAACTTATGCCACAGAGTTCAAACACTGCGTACTGGCTTCCAGACTAGGTGGCGATTCTCTGTCCGTCAATCTTTGTTAACTTTCACATATGAGATACGAGCTGTGAAAATGAAATGTATCTCATCGGCATGGTATATTCATAGAGCTTGGCATCTTAAATAAACACACAAAAATATTCACTTAGATGTGGAAAATGAAAATTACACTAATTTAAGTTCGATATTTTTTTTCATAAATACTAATATACCAAACAAGAAATATTGCAAGTAAATGGTAACTACCTTTTCCAGTATTTTGATCATATGAAATAGAAACGTATTGCATGGCCTCTAAGACAAAATATTAATGAAATAAAATTTTGGCATCCTTTAATTGTGAAGATTCAACATGTTCAAATTCTGATTACACACAATAAGGTAGTCCCAAAATGGGTGCTGATTTTTTAACTGATATGTATGAAATTTTTTATCTTAAATGAGCTAATATTGTTCACATATGTGCAAAAATTGTAAGAAATAATATACCGGTGTTATGTATAATTTATATATCGCGATATATTTTCACCCCTACCCCTTTATAAAATATTGAGTCTTACATCAGAAAATTATGGTACTAAATATTAAATTTTACTGTTCTCAATTATTTAAGGACACACGAGACGTTCCTCAATTTTATATAATTTTCCTTGATATATCTATACTACTATATTAAAATAGTAGACTCGAATTTTTAGGCTTTATTACCGAGAAATCGGAGAAGTACTGTCTTTTGTTTTATATATTCTAAACATCATTGGTACTTGAAGATTACCAATTTGTTTTTATTTTTCCTCAATCAAGCTTCGCTAATTAATAATCAACAAAAATTCCTTTAAAAATCCGGAAATCACCTGGGTTTTGGGGGTTTTACAATCTTGCACATGCGCATTACATTGACGCTTAATCACGGGATGCTATTTAGTACATGTTTCCACAATATCACATTTGCATGGATAAACTCAGAAACGATAATACAAATACGTGTAAATTTTCATTGGAAATTTGCTATATATTCTGTTCATCAAAGAAAATACGGGAGATAACTCTAACTCAGTGCATTTAATATGAACAATCCCGAGAGTTCCGAATGTCAACATAGTGTGAAAAAAAGGTGAAAAAGTGTTAAATTCTTCATAAATATGAATTAAATTTTCAGGTGAAAGGTATTTACAGCCTCAAAATGGTTTGTTATGAATAATTTGACTGTTATTTTCAATGGAGCTTCATTAGTTTTCTCAAAAATCGTTTCGAAGCGATTCTGCAATTGTTTGCTACATTACGGGTATATGGGAGGCATTTTAACTGTGGTGAAGGCCTGTTCCGAGACATGGTTAGATTATTCTAACTAAGCAGAGTGTAGTGAAATTATTAATAACATTATTGTAGGCCTAAAGCTTGGCTATGTAAATGTCAACAATACGGTATGTCGATGTATCTATTTCGTAAATTTCCGATATCATATGCAATTTCAACCCGTGCACGCACGGGTTAAACTCTAGTTATTCCTTATTTATTAACATATATTTACATTCTACTGTGTTTTTCCATTAAATTCTGTGATCTTCAAACGCCTCTAAATGCAACAAGTAGTCAAAGGTTAAAATGACGAGTTTTATTATGACGTCACACACGTTGAACGCTGTAAACTGCAACGTCACAAGCGAAAATCAAAGTTCACGCTTGTGGCTGTTACTGTGGCTCTTCCATTAATATTAACTTACCCTTAGGATAAGATAGGAATTTTAAGGTATGAATCACATTTGCAGACAAGGCAAGAAGTTAAAAAATGTAAATATAAGCATTAAATCATGATTTTTTGAAGTATACACTCTCATAACTGCAGCGGTGTGTGCATACACATTTTCATAACGCGCTAACGCGCGTTACTCAATTTGTATGCACACACCGCTGCAGTTATGAGAGTGTATACTTCAAAAAATCATGATTCAATGCTATATTAAACCTCGCGGGTATGATAAGGCAACAAATCTAGTAAAAATTCCTTTTATCGATATGACGTCACAACAAGCAGCATGATGTCATATTTTACTCAAGAAATCTGTCAATTTTAACTTTATCTCTGGTCCAAATTATGAAAACTACAGGCGTAAAATGTCACTAGAAGATCTTTTAACAGAATATATCTTCGATTTCTCTGTATTACGTATCGTTAACATTGATGACGTCACAAGCATGTTTAATAGAGAAGATCAATGTCGGGAGACATATCATCGGAATGCAGTGTAAACAATGCCGAAATAAAACTTATTTAATACAGATACCCAAGATTTAGATGAGTGTCAGTTAGGATATAACCAGGATAATACAGGCATGGATATTTTGTTTTATCAGCGAGTGTTATAAGGTAAGCAGATAGACATTTATGTGGCTTGACCGGCCTTTCCTCTGTCAGTGTGTACAAAAAAGACAAAAGTGTAACACTGCCCCGAATATTATGAAAGATGAATTTGGCAAATATCAAAAGCACATGACCTTAAATACTTGAAAAATGCTGCTAGAATCCTTTGGTTTGTTGTTGTTAATGAAAAATACGTAGTATTTTCAATGACATTGAAAAAGTTGAGGAGATTTCCGGTAAATAATGACAATATTTATTTTATGCGATTAACTATAGGATTCTAGCAGCAATATTAATAAACATGAACTTATTGCCGATCGAATTATTGTATCATACATACAAATAAACTTCAGGGTAGTGTTACACTTTTTGAGTTTTTGTTAAGGTACAAAAATGATCTATTTTTAATTGTCACGTGATACCATGGCACAGCAGCTTTAAAGATCGACTTGATTCCGAAATAAAAATATAATATCTTGTTGAATACATTCACTTGATATTAATATTCAGCACTGTTTTCATAAAAATAAACAATTTTTAAAATGACCATAATATCGGCGATCATTACACTCTAAGTTGCCTTAACCTACCCGCGCTGTTAATTCCCAAAAATTCAAGGTTTATTACCAGGCTATTTTTAGAGCTATAATATTTAGAATATTCCTTAAAATAGCATGCAAAATGCATTTGAATGCTTATAAAAAAAGTCATAGTATATATTTTCAATTTAACACTTTATATCTAAATAAAAAATGTATCATACACTACGGTCAACGCGGATCCCGTATTTTCCCGCGACACCGTGATGGTGTTTTAATCCTTTCCGCGATACACCGTCGCGGTATTGTGATCGCGGTGATCGCGGGGCCACGATTTTACCGCGATGGTGTAAGACACTGAACAGGTGTGTGTTCGGTATCAGGGATTAAACCGAGAAGAAGAAAAAAAGCGCTGTTTTAATTATTGTTAAAATTTAGATATAGATATCATTAGAAGAAAATTCATTATTTTCTTTGAATTGTTTTTAACAAAAACTTCTAGAAAACTATTGCTACATGTATTTTGTTAATATTGTACAAGAGCCCCAAACATAGCAATGTATTACGCAAATCATGCATATACGTGTCCTTGAAAATTAGTAATATTTTAAAGTATTATTTTTTTTGCATATGATGTGTTGAAAATATGCCACCGATTTTAAGAAGACAAATATTACGCGATGTACTATTATGAGGTCGCTACCGTAAGCATCAACTCAAGTTGTATGTTTTACCCTCAATCTGACTCTTATTTAACTCATTAACTACTTTCCGGCTCTCTCTCTCTCTCTCTCTCTCTCTCTCTCTCTCTCTCTCTCTCTCTCTCTCTCTCTCTCTCTCTCGTTTTAAATAAATACGATTTAATGTACATTTATGTAAATTACATGTATCTTAATACGGTCGGTGTTAATTAAAGTTTAGGCAACGGTATGGTCAATCATGGAACAATTATCACCTTGCAGGACAAGTGTCACCTGAATAAAATTTCCCGTTACACGGGTCCCGCGTCTAACGCCTTAAAGCTGAACACCGCTTGTAAATAGGCCCCGTCACACAGATACCTGGTATATAAACCCTTCGATTTCGTTACACCCGATTGCACACCTGAAACTCGTGGCCGACGTGTAGTATTCCTTTCGTGTTATTTGGATTTTATGCATTTATTTCTCATTCTATGTGCATATTCTGTTTGTAAATAATGCTTTGACCAATTTATTTGATGTTAGTATTCTCATAGCTTGAAAAAAGTGCGTAAAACTTGAGAATTTCATTGCGACCGAGTAGCACGGCGAGGCAAGATGTACGTCCACACAGGTGAGACCTCTACAGCAAAGTACTTTGAACTGTTTAGAGGTCTTCGCCTTATATAGGGGTTCTAGGGACAACAGTATTGAAAGAGAAATATGGCGGACAGTGCCTATTTACGAGCGGTGTTCAGCTTTAAGGCATTTAAATGACCAAGTACATGTAGGTGTTAAAATTAGGTAACGCTTGCATATACACAGCCACTTCGAGGTATCGAGAGTTAAAAAACAATAGATTATGAATAACGGGACTGCAGTTTGACTTCGAGGGATCAAGGGTTTCGAGATTAAGAGAGTAAATTTTCTTATTTATATAGGGAAAAACTTCGAGACCGGAGACTCACTTCGAGCAATCAAGAACTTCGAGCGATCGAAGTTCGAGCCATCAAAAGTTACCTGTAAAGTATTAATACATGTAGCCGTTTTCAGAAAAAAGTATAATATTAAAGGAGTTTGATATATGGAATAACGCGTTATTATATGAAGGCGACAATAAATATCGTACGCGCTTTAGGTAGACCGTCTATATTCGAACACAAAATAATGCATAATTCAGACAGGTACATTGAAACAATCATCCCTATGTTTTCGGGTGTGTATAACTATTACATAACACTTCCTCTCTGTGACAGCACCCGTGCTCTGAACACGTGTCGTGAGAAATCTTATCGAATGTTGAGACACCTCTCTCTCTCTCTCTCTCTCTCTCTCTCTCTCTCTCTCTTTCTCTCTCTCATTTCAAATAACTAATATTTTATGTGAAATGGTAAAGTAGTACATGCAGCCGTAACGGCATTCTGATTGAAATGCAGATCTCTACATAAGCGCACAAGTTGTCGTAACGGGCGTTTTCAGAAATATATATTACATGTATACCAGGGACGTATATATAATCATATATTAAGTCCCTGATCATACGCGCTTTCTATTGTTACCGCATGAAGATAAAATAATGCATGATTCATACAGGTATATAGAAAATCACAAGTACAGCACAATTTATAGAAAAGCTATCCCTGTGTTTACGGGTGTGTATAACTATTACATAACACTTCCTGTCTGTGACAGCACCCGTGCTCTGACCACGTGCCGTGAGAAATCTTATCGAATGTTGAGACACCTCTCTCTCTCTCTCTCTCTCAAAACTTTCTTAATTTTAGCATGGCTAGAGGAATAAATAATGAATCACATATCGTGTAAAGAAGTTTTTTACTTATGCACACAAATCGTATGTTCATATGATTCCTATAATGATTCAAAATTTACACTCATTCAAACAATTACATTTTTACCATTTTAAAAAGTACAAATACTAGCTCCATTCCTGATTAACCCTGGTTATAGTCTGTTTGTTAATTGTATTTTAATCGAGTGTAAAGTATATCATTAAGAGGTAATTTCATAGATGTATTTTGTAAACATTGTATTATAAATACGCAGAAGAAATTTCTTTAAATTTAAATTGAAAAACAAATTTTCGTTTGTTTGAAATTGAATTATTCTATCAAGAAAATTTCGCTGTTTGTAAGAACAGACTATATACATGTACTTCTATTTAGTGGACCTTAAGTCATACTAATTGCTGCAGGTCACCCACCCCGACGGCAACCACCCAAATTCTGTATACACATACTGTATACGTAATGTTACGCAATTCCCCTTCCTCTGTTGGTCAACCGACACTGCGAAATTTTAACATGTGATGGATTCCCCAGAATATATGATCATTCATATTTTTAAATCCCGGGTTTTGAACGACCATCATACTGGGCGACCCACTGAACATCATACTTTTGCCAAATCGGATAGGAGAGTCATTTTTTAAATACACACGATTTTACCATTAACATTTTCTTAAACTGACTGAACCTTATATATTTACAACGATTGATAAACAAGTTCTACAACTTATATTAATATCTTTCGTTGGCACGGATGTTAGCGCGAGGGGGTCATTGATGTGGGAGGAAGCCGGAGTGCCCGGAGAAAACCCACGTGTCCAAGCGGGCGACCACCATACCCATTCACATACAACCACTGTCGATCACGGGGATCGAACTCGGGTCGCAGCGGTGATAAGCGAGTGAATTTTAAAACATTTTATATCTACATGTACTTTGTTATTCATTAAACGAATTCTTTATACGTATTAAGAGAAATGACCAAGTGTAAGGTATGTTTTGAAGGTAAAAATTAAATATGAAAGATTGTAAATGAAACGCCAATTAGTATCCCCTTTCCCGAGGCTAAATAAGATATTTTGGTGAAATGTTTATTAATTAATTAAATTAATTGATAACCGATAATTGTCAGCGATGAATGTGCCAAGATTAAATATGTAAAGTATACACAATTCTCTATTAGCATAATTACACGTTATTTTTATTTCCCCCACTTTTTTTTTCAATAATAATAAATTGTAACAATCAACTCCATTTATAATATAAAGGAATATGAATTGATATTAATCAATTCCCTCTATCACATTTCCCATATGAGAAGAAATTGGGGGAGGTAACTCGAAAATATAATTATGGAATTACTTGCTGGAAATCTTCACATTGTGGAGATAGGAAAAAATAGAAAATAATGGAAGATAAGTCGGGTCTGACCTTAAGGTGTGTTAAGTCAAAGTAGTTCGCCATTGGTACTCAGGTGAGCGATGTGGCACATGGGCCTCTTGTTAAATTAACAGGACACACAAGTAGTATTTTTTATGTTTTCAGAAATATTTTGTTCATGGATCCCAGTTCAAGAAAACCTTACGGTGTCGTATGATGGCGGCGTATCGCGTAACGTTTCCGTCAACACAACAGCTTCCTTTGCATGCCTGCCGGGATTTTCATTATCATCAAACGAGAC
Source organism: Magallana ariakensis (assembly GCA_020458035.1). Lineage (NCBI taxonomy): Eukaryota > Metazoa > Mollusca > Bivalvia > Ostreida > Ostreidae > Magallana > Magallana ariakensis. The sequence continues at coordinate 24,789,086 of CM035814.1, read as the reverse complement.
CACCACCTGTCTAATTACCGGTGATTGGTCCACAAACGTACCAGTGTGTAACGGTAAGTTTTGCACCGAACACAAGAGACCATATATTTTTAAGCGTCACAACATGAACAAAAAAAACCCAACCAAATGAACATTTTTGAGGTTCGATCGAACTTTGAAACATGCAACTAGGGATATTTATCGTGGAAACATGGTGTTAAAGGGAACCTCGAGCTATACCTTCTAATGTCAACTTTGAGTTTAAGAATCATCAAATATTTCTGTGTCTTACAAAATGATTCAAATCCGAAATGCAAAGATCCGCATTCGCCATTGTGAATTCAGAATCATGTGTCACTTTTTCAAAGTTAATCACAACCAAATAGTGTGTTTAACCATTTTGCGAAATGCATTTTATGCGTATTTATCTATCTATTATAGAAATTCGTTTTCCCTCAATTACTAGTACAAATTAATTGGTAGTATATATCATCTTTTCCTTTTTTCAGACCAGACATGCACATTATTCTGAAGATTATCGTGTTCAATCGTGTTTTTAAAGTGACAGCTTGGTTATTCTTACCAATTTCAGATTATAATCAGTCTTTACCTTTCAGAAATCTTTTGCCCGTCCGTCAACGCCTCAGCAAATAGCAAAATGGAGATTAGCAATCACTCCGTATATGGCACTCTCACATATTCCTGTATAGATGGTTTCGAAAATACGTTCGGAAATCTGAATCGAACGTGTCTGTTGAACGGGACATGGAGCGGGGATCCGCCAAATTGTTCGGGTACGCACTGTAGAAAACTTAACGATTTTACGGGTTCTCCAAAGGGATTCTTGTGATATGCTTTCTTACGTTTTACTACGTCAGTTTGACACATTTTGTTAATTTACAATTAAAGAATGATATTATACCACTTCTTATTAGAAAGAATATCGTTATGTTTTAATTGCCATTACCTGTCCTTTATCTCTAAGCCACTGTTGGCAAAAATCATTAGCATGTAATTGTGTACGTTGAGTTTTAAAAACTATTTTAAGTACTAGAAAATATATGTTGGAATGAAATATTTTCCAAGATAGATAAAATCTAGTAACGTTTGTCTTTGGTGAATCGACATTTTCCAATTTTCAATTATAACATTTTACTGCCTTTTGGTTCAATTGGCTTTTTCATAATATAATATGATTGATTGTATATGTTAGTATATGTTAGCAAAAAAAAAATTGCAAACAAATTTAAAAGAACACAATTTGTATGAAGTTCCTGCTAGTATTTTAGTACACAATTTTAATAGAAACTGTCTTATTCAATAGTGTAAAGGAAAGTACTATTCAAACATATTTTTTCATTTTTCTTTCAACGATAGAAATATTCTGTCCAGGGCTAAGTCATCCGATAAATGGAAAAGCTGTCGCACAACAAACCTCCATCAACAGTTTAGCAATTTACTCATGTGACACAGGGTTCAATCATACCGGGGGCGATTTGAATCGTACCTGTCAGCTTAATGGAACCTGGAGTGGAGAACCAGCAATATGTAGTGGTACTCAAGTTTTTAGCTCGCCTGAGCTGAAAGCTCAAGTGAGCTATTCTGGTCACATTTTGTCTGTCGTCCGTCTGTCTGTCCATCTGTAAACTTTTCATATTTTCAACATCCTCTCCAAAACTACTGGGCGCTAATTTCAACCAAACTTGGCACAAAGCACACTTAGACAAAGGGGATTTGAAGTTGTGAAAATTGTGGACCACGCCCTTTGTTCAAAGGGAGATAATTAGGAATTATTGACATTTTTTGAGAAATTTTCAAAAATCTTCTTATCAGAAACTAACCAGCCAGAAAAGCTGAAATTTGGGTGGAATTATTCTCAGGTAGGATTTATCGGATCTCTTCGCAGATGGCACTATAGTTTGTCCCAAGATATTTTTGCCCCATATTTTCTTAAATTATTCGATATTTACAAATACCTTTTGGTTCAGACGATGTTCATTCAATACTATGAAAAAATCCCAAGATTTCCCCTTTGAAACGCCCCCTCTATCTTGTCGGGTATCAATACACGGCTAAAAATAAAAAGTCTACGGAGATTTTCCATTGCTAAGGAGATAAAGACGCCCGGATGATAACGTTAAAAAATTGTGCGAGGTGTCCCGAGTACTTCCGAATGGAGAAATGATGTCAACATTCTCCATTATAAATCTCCGTAGGAAATCTGTTTTCGTTCCTGTGAATTTTTACGAGGGAAAAATGATAATGTGTGAATGAAGTTATCGTGGAAATTTTCCCTTTCATCGATTTCAATTGCATTTCTTTCACAGGTATGTGTATTTTTATTAAAAATCGTCCAAAAATGCAGCATAAATATCTTGGGACAGCCCATAGGCCAGATTAAGCATTCTATTGATTGTAATAATTTTACATGCAATATAAACATTTGTGGATTATTATAATTAAAGAAATCGTCAAATCGGTGATTATCATCAAACAAAAGACCTGTGTACTATAAAGGAAGCTAATTTTCGTACAGAATGACAAAAAATTGACTACCTTTCAATCATAACATCTTAATAGCTTTTATTTAATAAATGAAGTTCTAAGGACAATCATATGCCAGTAAATGAGGGAGGCATTCACGAACATACAAACAAAATATGCAGCTCTTATTTTCTTGAGATGTAAAATATACCAATGTCGATCGTAATATTTTATATCTCTTCAAACTATCGATTTTCGATTCATTTTTGGAGTTTGGTAAATTATGACCACGAGCAATGTATATGTACTCATGTTTTCAAGGTAAATATTACGTGCATTTATAACATCTGTTAGCATTGCTTAATTAAGTAAAAATGATTACTTGTATTTTTTATTATATATTTTTTTAATAATTTGCATTGATATTCAATAGTACCTTTTATAGAAAGAAAGAAAAATATTCATTTATTAAATTTTAATTTTTGGAAAAAAAAACCCAAAATTTTACAGAAACACTCTGTCCAGAGGAATTTGATCCGCCAAATGGAACTGTTTTGCAAGAGAGTTTATCGGTTAACGGGATCATACAATATGCATGTAACGAGGGATTCAATATTTCGGCGGGAAATTTGAATAGGACGTGTTTCCCAAACGGAACATGGAGTGGAAATCCTCCGACATGTTCAGGTAAGAAACTTCTGACCACATTGTCTGATATGGACGTTTATCCACATAGCTGTCATTTTCGAAGAAATGGATATTGCTGAAAATATGCATTACTATACGGCCTAACCAACATTGACAGACCAGACTAATAGTCTCTCTTTTTAGTACCCTTTTTCATTTTTTTTAACTGATTAAATGATTGTTTTAGAAGAATGCAAATTTTACTCTTGAAAGTTTGAATAAAAAATCTCTCTAGATGTTGTGTATTGTTTGGTTTTATTATGATTTTTGATTTTGAGATAAGATTTATCGACAACTTTTACCTTTCATTTTTCAATCAGTTTGAATGTTGCTTTGTTTAAAGAAATTCGTTGTCCTTCACTACTGGATCCAAGTAATGGCGCTGTTGATTTAAGAAGTACATTAATTGATGGCGTAGCTACCTATAGCTGTAATCCTGGATTTACCTTGACGGATGGAAGTTTGACACGAACCTGTGCACCTAATGGTACGTGGACTGGCACATCGGCTGAATGTTCAGGTACGTAACCTTAAGAAATAATACGTGTCCTATATCGCATTAAAACGGACTTAAATGGTCATACGGATCATTTTTTTTTATCTGTCCGTTACCAACTTTTAATGATGACAGTTTTTAAACCCAACTGGCAACATACATGTACTAGCCAATATATTATGATGACATCTCGTACCCCACATGTACTAACATTGAGGGAAGTTCTTAAGTGATTATGTTCAAGCAACGAGAGGCGATATTATGTGTTCGATGCCTGACTTCGAAGTTTTCAAAAAAGTGTTTTAGATATAGAGTATGGCATATTCAAATCAAAAGCATTATGATACCATTAGCATCTTGGCAAATTTCTTTTTCATATGATTCTAGCAATTACCATTCTTTTGTTGTTTTAAGTTTGTGTAGTATAACATTGACATAGAATACAGTTGGTATATTGACAAGAAGTTGACCAAATTACAGTGTAGAGATTGATTTTTTTTTGGGGGGGGGGAGATATTTTCCTTTTAAATGAACAAGACACGCAAGTGGACACAAGTCCACAAACGTACCAGTGTGTAACGGTAAGTTTTGCACCGAACACAAGAGACCATATATTTTTAGAACCGTTTTAACAAGAGCTTGGACTTTGGGTAGTACGTGACAAACTCCAATTTGACGAAGGCGGAGTCTACTCATGGTGAACTGTCCAGTCATTGGCTAATAGATATGAATGCATTGAACGCAATGACACTCGTCTGACTTCATCCAGGGATGTATATTTCGTTGAAACAGCGTCAATTTCACACAGCAGGGCAGATCTTTGCAAACAACTTTCCGGTTTTGACAGTCTATGAATATTAATGAGCGTCTCTGAGCGAATTAGAAGAAAGGAGGTCAATATTTGAAAGCTTGTTTTGATAAGCAAACTAGATAGTAACATCCCACCGAAAGTCCAAGCTTTTGTTATAACGGTTCTAAGCATCACAACATGAACAAAAAACCCCCAACCAAATGAACATTTTTGAGGTTCGATTGAACTTTGAAACATGCAACTAGGGATATTTATCGTGGAAACATGGTGTTAAAGGGAACCTCGAGCTATACCTTCTAATGTCAACTTTGAGTTTAAGAATCATCAAATATTTCTGTGTCTTACAAAAAGATTCAAATCCGAAATGCAAAGATCCGCATTCGCCATTGTGAATTCAGAATCATGTGTCACTTTTTCAAAGATAATCACAACCAAATAGTGTGTTTAACCATTTTGTGAAATGCATTGTATGCGTATTTATCTATCTATTATAGAAATTTGTTTTCCCTCAATTACTAGTACAAATTAATTGGCAGTATATATTATCTTTACTTTTTTATTTCAGACCAGACACGCACATTATTCTGAAGATTATCGTGTTAATTCGTGTTTTAAAGTGACAGCTTGGTTATTCTTACCAATTTCAGATTATAATCAGTCTTTACCTTTCAGAAATCTTTTGCCCGTCCGTCAACGCCTCAGCAAATAGCGAAATGGAGATTAGCAATCACTCCGTATATGGCACTCTCACATATTCCTGTATAGATGGTTTCGAACATACGTTCGGAAATCTGAATCGAACGTGTCTGTTGAACGGGACATGGAGCGGGGATCCGCCAAATTGTTCGGGTACGCACTGTAGAAAACTTAACGATTTTACGGGTTCTCCAGAGGGATTCTTGTGATATGCTTTCTTACGTTTTACTACGTCAGTTTGACACATTTAGTTAATTTACAATTAAAGAATGATATTATACCACTTCTTATTAGAAAGAATATCGTTATGTTTTAATTGTCATTACCTGTCCTTTATCTCTAAGCCACTGTTGGCAAAAATCATTAGCATGTAATTGTGTACGTTGAGTTTAAAAAACTATTTTAAGTACTAGAAAATATATGTTGGAATAAAATATTTTCCAAGATAGATAAAATCTAGTAACGTTTGTCTTTGGTGAATCGACATTTTCCAATATTCAATTATTACATTTTACTGTCTTTTGGTTCAATTGGCTTTTTCATAATATAATATGATTGATTGTGTAACGTGTAATGTGGGTTCAAACCACAGATATTAATTTTTCTTAAACGTTTCCTACGTTTCTAAATGATTGGAATAAAATCAACTCTTAAACAGTATTAATCAAATGAAATCAAACACGATGATTAATTCTAACTGATTTTTTAAAGTATAAATTTCCTCAAGCTTTCCTTGTGCAATACTTAGTCTGAAACCACCGCTTCAGACCCTGTTCTGAACCTAGCCCGATCTCTTTATTTCTGAGCTTATGCTCCCGGACTATATTAAATGATTTAATGTCTCAAATGGTCCACCCTCAGTATTTTGGGGTCCCGCAAATAAAACATAAACCGTACCTACTAATATCGCTGTATCTTTTCTCTTCTTGCGATCTACACTCTTCTGCGTCTCCCAGCAGACTAACTAAGATGCATAGACGCGCTTCCTATTTATACCCTGCGTCAATTCTGCTGACTCATCGCTGGGTCATCTAAACGTTTGAGACAGTTTACCACACCCAAGGAATAGCTTTTGATTGAATATATTTGATTGACCCTGATTGCATTATTTACATAATCAAAGGAATTTTCATTACATTACCCACGCCTCCGAAATATATGCGACCCCGCATATGAAACAAACAAACTCTTTTTATTAATTTAATTTTTTTTTTAATTATACGCGTAGTTATTCAACAAAACACAATGTTCCAGAAGCATATCGGTTTTCTGTCCGCTTACATCAATCAAAGTCTTTCATTCCATGTACTCGAACTCTTCCTCCTCCACAATTTCTTCAACGTGCTTGTCATCCTTGGTGTATGTAGAAACGACTTTGCGCAACTTCCGTTTCTTCAAAAGTCTCTTTTGTCCATCATCAGACTGATTTTCCGTCTGTGTACTGGATGACTTGTATGTCTTCCCAAAACTGAACTTCTGTAAGAAAGATGTGCAGACCCCGCTGCTTTGGGTTGAAACCACAGGTGTTGATCTCTTTGGTGCAAACACTGGAGCTGGTTCTGTACGCTTTCGCACAACTCTACCCTTTTCCAAAGGACTACGGCTCTCTGGTTTTGCACTATGCTTCTCTCTCTCACTTACACCTTTCTCTTCACTTGCCACTGCTTGAGACTGCTCTTTGATTTCCTCTGATTTTTCTCCACAGGACTCGTCTCCCTCGTCACTGGAACTTTCGTCTGTACTGGATACTTGTCCAAGCAAATCTCCTGGGTCCTGTGAACCCACTCTTCATCGCGCTTTCAACACCATTGTCATTTTGATTGGCTGATTCTTTCTCATGGAATTTCTTCTCGTGTCTGATCAAATATTCTTTCTTCTTGAATAGTTTCCCACATGTATTGCAAGGAAACATTCCTCCCGTGCAATTCATCAAATGTTCAGGCCATTGGTTCTCAAGGACTTTTCCCTCGTACAATGGACAATGACTTCTAACTTTAGCTTTGGTAACTTTTAGGTTCGGAATTTTCTACAAAATTAAAAAAACCGCTTTATTACTTAATAATAAAGTTTTACACGACTTAATAGGACTCATAGTCCTCTAACCACTTTGGACGGCCACATTTTCTTTTTGGTCTGGTAGATTCAACAAGTTCATCTACACTCTCTACAATTTTATCAGTTTCTTGCTCTTCTTCATCAGTTTCAGTATAACTTTCTAACAACTCTGTAATTAAACCAGGATCCTCTCCTCTGAGGGTTTGGTTCCTCTTTTTGCGCAAACGATCAGAATGTATGATCTGCCTTTCGCCTTTTCTTCCACAGTAAACAGCGTAGAGAACATCGGACCATTTTTCAACGACCTCAAATGGCCCACGCCAAAATGAAGTGAGCTTTGGAGAACAACCTATTTTCTTTTGTGGAAAGTAAACAAAAACTTGGTCCCCTGGTTTAAACCTCTCCCAAGACATCTTCATATCATGATAGTTTTTCTGTCTATTCATGGCAGCTTCTGTGTATTGACGAACAAAACTGTGAGTTCTCTCTATTCTCTCTCTAAGAGTCCAAGCCCATTCATTTGGACTCATTTCTTTTAGAGGCTCCGGCATCTCAAACTGCAAATCCAATGGCAAAGACGTTTCTCTTCCAAGCATAAGCATGTTAGGTGTAAAACCTGTCGATTCATGCTCTGCTGACCTATATGCCATCATAATATAGGGAATATACGTGTCCCAATCTCTTTGATTTTCCTGTACGTATGCGCTAAGCATACTTGTTAAGGTTCGGTTGAACCTTTCTACCATCCCATCAGACTGGGGATGGTAGGCCGTGGTCCTCGTTTTCTGAATGTTTAAAAGTTTACACACTTCGCTGAAAAGTTCACATTCAAATTGCCTGCCTTGGTAAGAATGTGTTATTTTAGGTGTCCCAAGTCTTAAAATAACTTCCTCCACAATCAATTTAGCCACGGTCTTAGCCTCTATGTTTGGCATAGGAAAAGCTTCCGTCCATTTGGTAAAGTAGTCTGAGACTACTAAAATATATTTGTTGCCATTTTCCGTAACTGGAAGTTCGCCGAGAATATCAGCTGCTATGCGCTCTACGGGCATTCCTGATGGAACTATCTGCATCGGAGCTATCTTTTTCTTGTTTAAATTCTTCCGCTTCATACAAATATCACAGCCTGTGACATATTGTCTAACGTCTTGTTGCAAGCCAGACCAGTAGAACCTTTGCCTAACTCTTGCTAACGTTTTATACACTCTAAGATGTCCCGAGTTTCTTTCATCATGACATAGTCTCAAAATCGTTCTTCTGTTGGAAAGAGGAATAACTTGCTGGAGTATTTCGTCATTTGTCTCCAACACTGTCCATCTTCTACATACAATTCCATTTACTAATTTCAGTCTCTTCCATTGACTCCATAGTGATTTCAGAAAATACCCTGCACTTCTTATATCTTCGAACGATGGTCTCTCATTTGCTTCTAGCCAAGACTTGACTAAAGCTATCTCTTTATCTGCTTCTTGACTTTCTTGTACTGACGTGCTGGCTGTGTACTTTTCTTCAAAGACTGATCTAAGTTGCCCTTTGCTGATTAGGCTCTTGCCATTGCAGTTGTCATTTCCACATTGTCTACATGGCATTCGGCTCAAAGCATCTGCATTTGTGTGCATTTTCCCTGGTCTATGTTGAATTTGGAATTCATAAGTAGAAAGTGTTTCTACCCATCTGGCAAGTTGACCTTCAGAATCTCTCTTGTTTAATAACCATCGTAATAAACTATGGTCTGTTCTAATTAAGAATGGCTTTCCGTACAAATAATGTCTGAAATGCTTCACAAAATGGACGATGGCCAGAAGTTCCTTACGTGTGACACAATATTTTCGTTCTGCTTTGCTTAAACAGCGACTTGCATAGCAAATTACTTTTTCTTCCCCGTCTTGCATTTGTGACAACACACCGCCCATAGCCATGTCGCTGGCATCAGTGTCCAATATAAATGGTTCTGTGAAGTCTGGGTGTGCTAGAATGGGTGCACTGATTAACCTATTTCGCAAAGTTTCGAACCACTCTTGACAATCGCTAGACCAAATAAATTTTGTTCCCTTCTCTGTCAAAGCATGTAATGGTTTCGCCAAAACTGCAAAGTTTGGAACGAATTTACGGTAATAGCTACATAAACCAATGAAGGATCTTAGCTCTGTTACATTACAAGGCTGGAGCCATTTCTTGATAACTTCAGTCTTCTTCGGGTCTGTGGAAATACCATGTTCAGACACAACATGTCCTAGGTAATCAACACTTCGTGAAAATAGCGTGCACTTTTTCGCCTTCAATTTTAGTTCAGCTGCTACAAGTTTGTCGAAGACCCTCGACAAATTAGTCTTCATTTCATCAAATGCCTTTGCATATACGATGACATCATCTAAATAGATGAGACAAATGTCCCAGTGCAACCCTTGTAATGTTAACTCCATCAGCCTTTCGAACGTTGCTGGGGCGTTACACAACCCAAAGGGCATCCCATTGAATTGATATAGCCCATTTCGAGTTACGAATGCTGTCTTGGCTTTGTCTTTTGGGTCCATCTCAATCTGCCAATAACCTGAGTGTAAATCGAAGGTTGAAAACCATTTACACCCTGCCAGTTGGTCCAGGGTCTCATCAATGCGTCGAATTGGATAGGCGTCTTTTTCAGTTATAGCATTCAAACGCCTATAGTCTACACAAAATCGTGTAGAACCATCCTTCTTTTTCACCAGCACCACTCTAGAAGCCCAAGGACTGTTGGAGGGTTCTAGTATCTTGTTCTCCATCATTTCCTTCACATGCTTTTCTACTTCTGTATTCATGTGTTCTGGGAGTCGTCTAGGAGCTTCCTTGATAGGTTTATGATCTCCTGTGTCGATGCTATGTTTAGCAAGCCCTGTTCTTCCCATGTCTTTATCAGACTTTGTAAATAGCTTAGCATACTTTATCAGCAGTGTTTTGACTGCACCTGCTTCTGTCTTACTCATATTCTGACTCGTTCTTCTATACAACTCCTCTAAATGTTCAGGCAGTTTTTCAACTCCCGTTGTAGCTTGGCAATTTTCTTCTATGATACGGTCTATGGGTGACAATTGCCCAACCGTTGTTCCAGTATGGATGATCACATTGTTGTCAGACGGATTAAAGAGTCTTACTGGGACAGTAGAACTACCTTTCACCACTGTTCTTCCAACCAATCCTCTGCCAGAACTCAAAAACGTTTCTGCTGGTTCTACTAATCCAACATCTAAGTGCATCTCTTCATTCTCTGGAACTACAACTTTTCCGTGTGTAACGATTTCTGTTTTGGATGGTATGGAAACGGTTTCTAGTGCTACAATTCTAAAACATCCAATTCTTCCCTCAAACTCTAGCGAGTGAGATTCATCCCCTAAGCTCAATGTTCTATCCTGTAAATTAATTATGCCCTTGTTAGCCTTCAAACAATCAAGGCCCAGTGCTGTCCGATATGATATTTTGTTGCCAAACTTAAATTTGACAAGTGCCTTTCCGTATATTTGAAGGGGCGTTCCAGACGCTGATAGAATACTTTGATTCGTTTCAGCCAATTTAATTCTGCACTTTTTACTCATCTCTTCAAATTTCTCCCGAGACACTAATGTGACTGTGGCCCCTGTATCAACTAACGTCAATGCAGGAATATCATTTATGTTTCCTCTGACATACATTCCTGGTTTATTAGCATTTCTTTGAACGCCAATGCTTCCTTGATATCCACGTGTTGGTTTTCTTATTCTATGCGTTGCCTTTTTGAAATGTCCAGAGCTGCCGGGTTTTCTTTCACTAGGCTTGTAAACTTTGTTCTTGTTCAGTTGTGGAAACTTCTGATCATTTTTTCTGTTTGACTGAATAAGTCTGAAATCTCTCTTTATATGGCCAGGTTTTCCGCAATTGTAACACTTCTTAGGAATCACTGGCACATTGTCGGTTCTATGAGATCCCTTCTTTTCATGCTTTAAATCAGTTATTTCTTTTTGCAGTTTAACATGTTATGTTGTTTTATAATGTAGATAAAAGTGTTAATGTTTTTTTTTAAATGAGGTAAATCTTTCTTTTATTATCAATTCATATATGATATGTGTACTATGAAAGGAAGCGTATTAGAATTTTTCATACCTTGCTCAATTTTTAACTAAAAAATGATTTTTTTTAGAAATATATTGCCCTGGTCTTGAAACGCCCCCAAACAGTACGTTAACAAGTATGGATAACTCTGTAAATGGGACTGCGCAGTTCGTTTGTAACAAGGGTTACCTGCATACAAACGGAACTCTACAGCGGAAGTGCTTGGCTTCTGGAGATTGGAGTGGACTCGCACCAGTATGTAAAGGTAGGCTGTTGTTGATAAAAAAATACAATTTTCAAAAATTTATGAGTATAAAATAAAAATGCATCAACATGTCTTTAAATTTATTTTGAATTGATGTATTTCAAAAACCAAACGAATATGGGGGAAAAATAAAATATCATTATTTGCATGTCACACTACTAAAAATAACATTGCATGCTACCTTCTAGTGAAAATTGCTGTTTTAATACTTTTATACAAAACAGTAACTAAAGTGGTTTATTTTTTACGATTGGTTTACAACAGCTATAGGTGATTGTATGTGTCCCTGTGAGTTTGTGAACGTACCGAAGTACACAAACGTTAACGATGTGAGGCTCATTCAAGAAATGGAAAAGATGAAGAAAGAATTGATGGTTCTAAAGAACCAAACTTCTGCGGCTTTAAGGAAGAAGATCTGCATAAAAGATTTCCGACCTTCCACGAATGCTTCCGGTGCCGTCTGGGTAGTGTTTCTAATAGTGCTGGCTGGGTGGATTATCGTTCCGGACATGTTAAAAGCTATTCGGTACATATTGCTTCACTTTTTTCAAAAAAGATAATAGACGTTTTCACAATAGCTGAACAGACCACTCCTCCTTATTTTCCATCACATGCGATTAACAGGAAGTGCAATGAACATTTATTTATTTGATGAGCGGTTTACTGTTTTGGCATATCTCTGCAAGGAGCCGTGCATCATAATTATTTCAACATGCAACATAATTATGTTTGAAAGAAAAAAGTTTTAGTGTGTATGTTTTGATTTGATTTGTATGGCAATCTGTACAGCTCTTTCGCTCTCCGTGACTAGTGCTTATCATTTGAGTCTATAATTCAAAGGTTTAGAGGTATGCAATTTCGTGGAATTTACATGTATAAATATTATATACAGACTATGCTTCAGAATTCGTATGCGATGCATATTCTTGAGAAAAAAAAAACTAAAATTGAAAACTTAAGAAGTATGAAAAGCTTAACAAATCATTTCTTTAAAAAATTAAGTAAAATGAATGAATGTAAAATACAAAAATATTGACTGAATAGTTACAATAATGCAAACAAGGTCGTAGTATGCATTGAACTGACGATTAGTAATTTAATAATATCAAAATTACTAATGTGCATAAAATTGCAAATACATATAATGCATATGATAATCATATGCCTAGATTCTTTGATACATTGTCATTGCTTTAATTAAGAGCCTTATTATTTTTAAATTGTTATACAATATTATATTTTCAACAATATATTTCTCATTCATAGCTTTAAATAATACGATATGAGGTTGTGATATTACTTTCCCTGATGTTTATTATATTGTAATGTTTATTGTTTTATTAGTGACTCGTTAATCAAACACTGTTTCTTGTTATTACTTTGTAGCAAATAATTTAGTTTGAAATATCTGAGTGATATTTACTTGTTTTTTTTTTTTAAATAGAATGTTGCAGAGGTCAAAATCAAACTTTGTTTTTTTTTTTTTACGTTTATTACCCAAACAAAATATTTAAAAATCTGGTGTGCAAGCCTTTAATTAATATGTAAAGCAGTTAAACAAAATATAATACTAATTCACGATGATGGTCACATTAACTCAGAAAAACTTGAAGAAATACAGTTAGCATCAGCGGCAATAGTCAGAGGTATAACTTTTTTAGCTTCGCGATACTCTTTATGTTAAGAAACCGGGTGGGAAGCACTTGCTGATAGAAAAAAAAAATGACAAATTAAGGACACATATGGATAACATTTATCACAATATGGTACCTACCTATCTTACAGATATTTTTTTTACCGAAAAATTGCTTACTTGAACTTAATTACGTTATCAGTCAATCTAAACAGTTACAGTATTTCTGTGCGTAGACCGAATACTTACAAATCATCTTACCTATTAACAGCCATTTATATATGGAAAGCAATGCCAATAGAAATTAGAAATTCTCTAACTAAAGCTCGTTTAAGAACAGTTTTCCACATTATAGAAGTTTACGATCGTCTTATTTTTCTTTTGGAGATCGCTGTTGGCATGTAATTCATACAAGATTAGGAAATAACTGTGTTTCAAGTAAAGACTTGTTTAGATACAATATTATTCTCTTGTGAAAAAGTAGAATATAACTACATGTTTTTTCCCTGTACGAAATACAGTGTTCCGGGAATGAATTGCTAAATGCTTTTTTTTTTAGAACAGATAGTTTACAAATTGTAGACACCATGTTTTGTAATGGGGAGATGATTCCATTGCTATTGTAGGAAATGAAAATCTTTTTCCACATTCTTTTATTCTCAAAGAGAAAATCTGGTCGGGTTTGAACTTACTGATATCTATTGTGTTTAGTTAGCTGCATAGATTTTTTCTTTTAATTTATTTGTTTCTGTATCTACTGTCATAATTTCAACCATTATAAAGTGTGTATGTATCTATTGACCTTTTAATACTGTTGTGTATAATATGAAATATCACTGTTATCACTACTTATACAGGAAAGTGCGTTCTAATTGTTTAGAACTTGTGTCTGATCCTTTTGTTTTCACTATATCAAACAATAAAATATGTTCAAATATAAAGATGAAAAACACGGATAATAAAACAGAATAATTTAATTTTGGTTGTAACGCGCTTTCTGGTTGGCTAAAAAAATTATTTTATTTCGTAAAAAGAATGTTGCCTACGTCATAGTAGGACTAACGTCAAAAAACGTATCAATCCGCCTGACATTACGTTTGAATTTTGCACAATTTGATGTTATTTTAAGGGTCAAATGACCGTTTTTATCTACAATTAATTGCAAAAAATTAAATTATAAGGAATGAATTCAATATTTATTAGTTTTATACGATATAAAATGATTTGGAACAGTTTACGCGTTTTTATAAACCGCTTCGCGGTTTATAAAGCGTAAACTGCCCCAAACCGTTTTATATCGTATAAAACTAATAAAAATTGAATTCATTCCTTAATTAAAAAGATGAAATAATGAATGAATCATTCTGATCATAACATCTTTTTATTTAAGGAATGAATTCAATATTTATTAGTTTTATACGATATAAAATGGTTTGGAACAGTTTACGCTTTTTTATAAACCGCGAAGCGCTTTATGAAGCGCTTTATAAAAAAAACGTAAACTGTTCCAAACCATTTTATATCGTATAAAACAAATAAATATTGAATTCATTCTTTAAGTCAATTTTTATCGGGGGTGTTGTCGATTAGCAAACATTTGAATATCTGGTAAAAAAAATGTATGCAGAACAAGAACATGTCCAGGTAAGAGAATTACATAAATGCCATAGACTGTATCATAGTTTTGCACAGATTATGATTACATGTATATTGTTTAATACCTTTTAAAGCTTTAAAACACAGGAGAATTGTCTTCATGTTTTAATTCCTATAGGTAATTTGATATGACATAAATATCAAATTTAACAAACTTAAAAATTTGTTTTAAATATTTTTTTTAATCTATTGTACATATTTTTACCTAAATATACGTGTGATCAATGAAGGAGATTCATACATAACACAAATAAAAAAATTAATATGTTATTTTGTTTAGTGAAGATTATTTTGACTTTTTTTTAAAAATGTTCAGGTACTAGTATTTACTCTTCAAATTAACTTCAATTCGACGCCATTGTGGCCCTTCAGGCCTTTGATTTTGTGGGGAAATTATTAAGAGTTTAATACAAATATTGAAGCAAACTTACATCAGTGTTATCCTGTGCAACTGTACACAACCTGGTTTGCTGTGTATTGCAGGGTACAGAACTCTTTTCCCTCATGACATTTAATGATCTGTGTTTTAAATAATTTATCAAAAATATTATAAAAATAACTCTCAAAATAATCATACTAGCATATTTTGCAGCTATAAAATTTTGTAAAGCACAGATCACATTACTCTAAGGAAGAATAGGCAAAAATATCTCATTGGCTGTTCATCAGCCTAGCAACTCCAGTTACTTTGAATAGGACTAGTCTTATTTATAGGAAACAACAGTAACGTTTGTTGATTTTTTTTAAATTGTGTAGCAACTTGTCAAATTAACAATTAATCAAATGTTTTGATATTATTTGTAAAGACCATACAATAGTCAAACGTCACAACTACCAGCAATGTTCATCAGTACATTGCCTTAATAGAATCTCCGACAAGAGTTGTATGTATCACACCCTGTTTTATACAATTTAGCCATCGGACGTACAATCTGCATCAAACCCTGATTAAACTATTTAAGGAAAGTAGCATATCTACAACACGATTCTATCTTATATATATGATATATTTCATATTTATTTAATGTGTTTTGAACCAAAGTGACCATATTTTAATTGAAATAGTTTTTTTTTTATCAAAAACTACTTTGGAGCGAGAAGAACAATGGTTTCTATATACATTATATAAATAGTGCCTGCTTGGGAGGGTACCAGTTGAAATTGACACCCCTCGAAAACCATTGTCAACCGACGCGAAGGGGAGGTTGACAATGGTATTCGAGGGGTGTCAATTTCAACTGGTACCCTCCCAAACAGGCACTATTCATTTTATTATACTGAATGTCTTAATTTTAAAGCAAATTTTACTGTTTTTATATAGAAAAGACGTGAGTTCTACGGCGAACCGTACGCGCATAATTTACGCGCATGTAACAATTCGTTCTATCGGCCCGTTGCCAAGTGTGTTGCTAACGCTGAGAGTATGATAACAGATTGTCAATCAGATTACAGTATTTAACATGAAAGTATAATAATAGAAGTTTATCTTTTTGTAGCTTATCTTTAGTTTGAAGTAGAGAAAATCAAACTCTGAACTTAATCAATTGAATCATCTGGAACTACACTCGTGAATAATTCTCTTTCATCTTTGGCCATTTTATAGCAACTGCGTGTAACTATCTGTCAACTCTGGCAATTTTAAAGCAACGAAGATAAAACGTTCGCAAATCATTTTCGCTTTGAATAACAAAACAAAACACGCAAACCCCAGGTAACTCACAAACTATTCAAGCGCATTTCAAAATATTTAAGGAATAAGGAATCATTCTTGAAATTATTGGACTGTATAGTACAAAATGGATATGTAGTGTTGTCACAGGCAAAGACACTGAAAAATGTAAATATAAGTTGATAATACAGTTTTTGGTCAAACTGTCAGATTATTTAATTAACATTAATCATTATAAACGCATTCATTCGATGGATGTCCAAAGCTTAATCCGTTTGATAAAGCGGCGTAAAATGTTATAGTCAAATGTATACCGATTTTGAAATCTGACAGCATGATTTTTTTCCCACCTTGAAGCAATATAACGTCAAAAAACGAAATAGTATCAATGACTTCATAATTACCTTTTATCTAACTGTCGTAAGACAAAGCCAGTAAGTGTATGATATTTTCACTGCAGGTATTAATGGACCGATTGCAATTTTTAATTGCCTGAGGTTGAAACGGATATTGGTAATTGGATTATTCGGCTGAAAGGGGATAGGCGAAATGATTAATGCAAATATTTAAAAATTGATCATTATTCAAGCGATGGCAAAACACCAGCTTTGCTGAAAGTTCAGATGTACAATGTACATGAAATTAGGCAGAATTGTTAATTGTGAAAGACATAGTAAACTGTATGTCTTAGTTAGTTTTTTTTTATTCATAATAGAATACAACCATATTTAATCAATGTTCATGCAGCCAGATCTTAACCAATGATATAAAATAACTTGAACGATTATTTTCTGTGGCATAATCATTTTTTTTTGGAAAAGAAATTAGTGAAATAAGTGAAGCTTCTTTAAAAGAGTTTGCATTTTTTTTTTTTTTTTTTTTTTTGTTCACAGGCAGTATTGGTAAGTTTTTGTTATATCCACAATAAGGACTGATAATTAAGTCAAAACAATAATGATATAAAAAAAATCGAATACCACTTCATTAAATATATATGTAACTCGGTAAAAGGCGAGAGGCAATTTTCAATCGATTTTCATGAGAGATTTCCATTATAAGTGCTTCATAAAATTGCAGTGTTTCATTTACTCTCTTAGTAGATGTTAGTCCTGGAAAGACTAATGCACAAGAAGGTTATATTTAGCCAGCCGCTGGTTAAAAAATAATTTTAAAAATGTCTAATGACAGACTATCGGTTGTATCATTTTGGATTTTTGTTCATCACTGTAAGTACCATTCATCGCACTTTATTTGAAAGAAATCGGTTAAAACACTTTTTTATTTGAGTAGTGATTCAGTAGGGCAAATATATTTAGATATATATGCCTTAGTTAATATATACTTAGTAAATTCTTAAGTAGTAGTGTGAAACAAATTAACATCTACAAGTTGTACAGAATCTGTAGTAAGTTTACCATATGACTAAAATGCGACAAAGTACGCTCAACGATAAATCCTTTAAATTATTTATGGAATTGTATAATCATTTTTTTTCATATATGTACATGTAAATTTTGAATTTACAATGTGAGTATAAATACAAATTGTACAGTATGTACGACAACTATTGTAAATATTGTATTTTAACACACTCAATAATTTTATAATGAACAGTTTTTCGATACCAAATTAGTTAGGTTATGAATTCAAGATTTTTATCAACCTCTATTTCTTCTCAGGGTTTGCGAATGGAATGACAGTATATGAACCTTCATTCATAAGTGATTGGATAACAGCAAAAGCACAAGATGATAACAAGGTCGAGTTTTACGTGCCCTTCACAGATATAGAGAATGCAACTGAGACCCATTTACCGGTCAAGGTCATTGTGGAGGTCAAGGTTGTAGATGGTTCCGACTCTTACATCTTCAATGCATTCGGTTCGTCTCCTAGAGATGACGATAAACAGGAAAAATATGGTGGTGTTATCTATTTTTACAATGCAAGCGGTGTTTTGATTCTTTTACCAGAGAAGTTTGAGAACGACCCTTCCGGAATCAAACATGACGATGGATTCGCGGTGTATCTTGGTAAGTCTGCATCTGATAAAACTGTCAAGTTTTATTTATAATACTAAGCCATGACTCAATGACAAAGAGTATTAAGCAAAATTTAAATTGATAAAAATTAATAAAAAAAAAAAAACCCAGTGGTAATTGTGTGATAACCCGTATGGAAGATTTCAAGTCTAATAGATGTGAGTATAAATGATAAACGAATCTGATATAGTTCTAACTAGACGTGGCACTCAAATTTTTTAAAATCTTTTAATTTTGCATAGCTATTATGTTGATCTTAATCGACTTAAACTTCCAAATTCAAAAAAAATATCTGATAAAAAAAATGTATGAAATGCCAACATTAGTTGTGACGTACCACAAAATCAAAGAGAAGTAAAGGATATAGGTCGAAAACAGTCCATTCTATGAGAGAAAGAACCGGTCGAGGTCCGAGATTAGTTCTTTCTCTCACAGAATGGACAGTTTGAGGCTAATATTCAACTTAAAACAAAACCAGTCTTCTATATAATTTTCTGTTGTTCACTTAATGGACAGTTTCAGGTATAGGTATGTGCAAGAAGTTTATAAGGCTGTGCTATGAAAATTTCATATTTAATCACTGTCCTACAAAGCAACACTATCTCATTCTCTATTGGAGAGAATATTTCTTATTTAATAAAACTGAATGATGTTACAGGGGTACTGCATATGTTGGCAGTGTTCTAGGTGATATTATGGATATGGAGGGCGGAAATGCTTTGCCAAATTTTGATATGACTTTAAAAAAATCATTTTATGAAAGCCAACCAAAACAAAAATGTATTGACGGGCTTAGATGCAGGTCCAGTGGTGTGGAAGAGGTTGACGATCAAGGTTTAGTTTTATGAACTTTTTCCATGGAGAATGTAGTTCGGACGATCGAGAATTAACTTTGAGATACTAATATACGAAGAATATGATTTCAAATTAAAACTTGAAAGTCTCAGTCTAAGTTCTGATCATATCTGATTTTATATGTAGTTACACGTTATTAATATGAGAAAGTGTAATAATTTTGATTAGTGATTTAACATTAACTGTTGAACATTAAATCTGTTTATTTATTTTCTATATATCAAAAGCATCAAAACGTACGATTTTTCAACGCTTTATACAACCATTTTCCCAAGACAAATTATAATTTAGGCTTTTTGAGATCATCGACAGTTGTTTCTTCAATAAAAAAAGGAAGTCGTAAATATGCTTACCTTGTCATTGGAAATCTAAAAAATTATTTTGTTAAAAACCATTCTGATTGCACACACAAGTACTCTGAAGTTGACATTAAAAAGATGCTTGAGTTTCTGATAGACAACATCTATGTAGTTTTTGGAAATCAAGTCTTCCAACAATCTGTTGGAATTCCCATGGGTACCAATTGTGCTCACTTATTAGCAGACCTATTTTTGTATTCTTATGAAGCAGAATTTATTCAAAAACTTGTACGTGGAAAAAAAATCACTTGCTGTGGCCTTCAGCTCAACATTCAGGTATATCGACGACGTATTATCAATAAACAATTGTTACTTCCATACTTACGTCGACTCGATATATCCCAGTGAACGTGAAATAAAAGATACATGTACTACAGAGTCTGCATCATCTGTTTCATTTATGGATATTTTACTGGAAATGGACAATGGTGGTAACATAACAACAAAACTTTATGATAAACGCGATGACTTCAATTTTTCTATAGTCAACTTTAGTTACTTATGTAGCAATATACCTTCTTCATCTGCATATGGTGTTTTTGTCTCTCAGATAATTCGATATGCAAGGGCATGCTCTTCGTATGAACAGTTTCTAAGGCGAGGCAAGCTACTGACAAACAAGTTGATAAAACAGGACTATCAACAGTCTCGTTTGAAGTCATCTTTTCGTAAGTTCTATGGTCGATACAACGACATTGTCAGCAAATACAATCTTCCACTGGGTCGCATGCTGACTGACGTTTTTCATATTAATTGTTAGACCATAATTAATCACCTAATTGTCTTCGGGTTTTCGCGTTTTTTCCCGATTACGACAAAGAGCACACGGCGGGTGTGACCGATCAGCAGAGGATGCTCACTCCTCCTAGGCACCTGATCCTATATAGCTACCTCTATCTTTTTATAGGTCCGTGTTGCTCTGCTTTGAATTTGTATTTCGTTTTATGGATTTTTGAGATGGTTGACGGTTTGTTATTGTTATTCTTTCGTTGCAAAAGTGGTGCATTTATTCTTGTTTCCAACGTACATGTACCTTTAGCCGTCCAGTAAGTTAACAGTTTTACCTGTCTCTGTACATTATTTGTAAGAATTGACAGTTTTCTATCCATTATTTTTAAGAATGGACAGCCACAGGTGACTTATTGGATTGTTTTTAAATTTAAAAGTATCTTGTAACTAATAAATGCCAAAAAGAACAAAGGATTCGTTATAGGCACAGCTACAACATGGTATCAACCGTTATCTCCTGCTGGAGCCAACATTAAGACCGAGTATTCTGATGCTTCTGTTCGAGTCAAGATGTGGCGTCAAAATGACATGCCTCCGGATTATGACACCGATTTTCAGTACCTTATGAGGTCGATTAACAACACATCGAGTAAGTACCTTTTTAAATAATCAGAGTTTATGTGAGAAATATTGCTATCAATTCATCTTATGCCACCGTCTTGAAACTTGAAATTTCCGTTTCTCAATGTAAACTGCTTGGCTCATCTTGACCAAACTTTGTATAAATATTATACATGTCAGGGAATAGGTATCTACATTGATAACCTCACAATCAGCATCGGTAATATTTCCAAGTGGATCTTAACCTTTGGGTAAAACCATGAAAATTCTTTATGAGAGTAATTTTATGCTAGTTACACCACACATAACATCTTCCTTATTCCATCACTGTTAATTGATGAACACTAGATAGATTTTTTCTGTCTCTTTCACCAGTGTTTAATACAGATTAATTATTCACGCTATTTCCTTTATGATATAAACCAAGAATATACTAGCTCAACATCTGATACACATCTCAGATGATTTTTTAAATATATTGAGTATTTCTCGAGTAATATTTTTTGAAACCAAATTACAAAACGCCCGTTTTAAATCAATTTATTTGCGTAATAATGCATATTATTGAATATTTCAAACATGCATTTAATGTTGCAACTAATTATAACTGCAATCAATTTTCAAAGACTGTTTCAAAGACTTTATTGTAGCCGATACGTAACTGTCCTTTTCATTTAAGGAGGTTGTATACTAAAAAAAATTGCCCATCATATCTACCTTCAAAATATAGATTTTATATAGAAAAGTAAAATGTAATATATTTTAGCTTTGAAATTTACAATTTTCCT
The DNA here is from genome assembly GCA_020458035.1 of Magallana ariakensis. Lineage (NCBI taxonomy): Eukaryota > Metazoa > Mollusca > Bivalvia > Ostreida > Ostreidae > Magallana > Magallana ariakensis. The sequence goes on along the minus strand of CM035814.1, from coordinate 24,767,202 downwards.
ATATTTTTATATGGAACTCTTTTTATTAATGGGATTGATATAGTATGAAAATGATCACGACCATAAGAAATCTTACTTCAATGGATAATAATATCACAGTTAAAGTGAGGGTGTTTTTAAATTTATTTTTTATTCTCTTAAGATTTGTGGCTCACTACACAATGGTAATAGTTTATCAAATTACTAGAACATTACTTGATTGTGATAGATACATGTAACATAATGCATAAGAAATATAAGTCAACTTGGTGAAATATATGCAATTTTTGGATAAAACTGATTATTTTTTAAAGTTTTACTCAGTAAATGTTAACAAAATCCCAGGCGGATTCAAACTTGTGATCTGCGGGTCACAAGCCCGATACTTTATAATCACTGATCTACGGTGAAATTCAACCAAATCGATTGATACAAAATCGATTTAACAAAAGATTGAAATCGCCATCTTGTGACGTAATGTCTAGAAAAGAATAAGCATCGGTGTAGTGAGGTAGCTTAATATATTCCTTGAAATCTTGTTCAAAATTAATGCTTTACATCTACATGTATAACCTCAGCAAATAACTTGACAACGTACTTTGAAATTCCAATTGGAATGACGTCATATCCGGACATGGTAGTAGTGCAAGCAAAACCCACAGCAACATTTGAAGAATTTCATGGGCTGATCTCAGAAGGCAATGGTAAAATAATGCAATTGCATGCACTTTTTAAAATTTAAAATTTAAGATTTCATTATTAACTAACTTTTGACATTGTACGAATTCTTGATACTGTTTCGTTTAGGGATACCGGGATGTCTTACCTGTGGGGAATATGCAGGAGGTTTGACGTTTGCCTATAACGCATCACACGTCCGAGTATGGGTGAAAGAAAATTGTAAGATTTACTTGTGTGCGATTTTCTCTTTTGAGACCATGGTTTAAATTATTCCTCAAATTAACATTTACTTTTTGTTTTCGATGTTGTTCTTGGCTTAGGGATCATTCTACTTTTTATAACACTACCGAATACTGACGGAACTTCTTTGATTTTTTTTCTGTCATTTTCAAGTCGAACAACATCCTAGAAATCCATATCTTTAAGTATTTTAAAAGTTCGGGCTTGTTAACAGAACTTCTCCCAAAGATGTGGAGGACCCTTAAAATTTATGATATCGTTTTTGGGAGTTGATTTTAATCAACTCTTCTATGCAGTTACTCTGGCAAACCGGAAGTAAACGGTGTTTGGACCTAAGCACAAATCATCACCACTGACAAGAAATAGTCCTTTAAAAAATCGATAAATTCGATGTAATATATGCTGAAGCATTGTTTTTCAAGGAAAAGTATTTATAGATACCTTGAAAATAGTCAGATTTTAAATAGTACGAACAGCTGAGATATTTTTTTGTAATCGTATGTATTGCTACGCCAGAGTTTAACATAATCTCCTTCAACCAGACGCTCGGCTGTCTCCGTAAATCTCCGAAAAGCAGAGAATATCTCTTGCTTGTCGGAGATGAACGGAGACAGCAGAGCGTGGGGTTGAACATTGACTAGAGTTGAATATTGCTTGGATCCATACAATTTTTAGAAAGTTTGATTACTGATACATAGTTTAATGAAAATAATTCTATCTTTAAAAATTACACACGATTGATATGGGGTTTTCTCGAAATTCTTGTCGGAAAAGCCCGAAAATTCATATTATAAAAATGTGTGTTATTCAAATACTGATAAGAAACTACTTGCCATGCAAAATATAATATCGTTGAATTTAAATATATAATTAATCTTCGATAAAATCAACTCCCGTCAGTACTTCAGTACTTTGATTTATAATGTACCTTGAATTTATTAAATTAAATTCAGACATTCGCACATTTGACATTGCATACTGATATTTTAATAGACCCAATTACAAGTGCCGCAAATGGATGGGGGTATAGACTTTATCCAAACTGCGATCGTTTGGTTTCATACGAAGTCAATATCAGAGTGCTAGCGTGGAACTTTGATAGCGCCTCAAACAAATGCCGATGGGCCTGGAACTCAACTATTTATGCCAACCAACATTCAACTGAGGTTCCAATGATGATATTTCCTAGTCAAACAGATCTGAATTCTGTCCTCGTGCTTGTCTCAGTGAGTGTGCTGTTGAAACAAAAACGTTGTCGTACTTATAAGACGTTCATTTTGGAATAAAATTTTAGATGAATATAGATGTAAGTCTCAATAACGATAGAGTATATTAGTGAAAAAAAGGTTATCTAAACAAAATTTAATACAAGGTTATAAACTTACATTTCACCAGCAGATGAAACGTCCTGATTATTAAATATATAATTATATGTGTAACAAACGTTAAAACAAATATGGACATTGTTTGCAGTAGAACGTAGGAGGAGGGAGCAAAGATTAAACTACTTATTTAATTTGAATTTCATGGATTCGTCATTAACTAAAACAGACAAGCAATTGTCCAACAAATTAAAAACAATTGTACATTTCCCAGATCAGTCCCACAAGTGGTGCTAATGGCGGTTTTCTGTTTTATGGAGTTGGTTCGGTGGTCACTTCCGGTAATTATTACGCTACTCAGAACAGATACAGTGGACTGATATTTGGGTACAATCAGTATGGAGTCTTTGTCTGGAGAGTCAGACCAACATCTATATCGTTTACCTTTGATATTGATAGTCCTTGGGGAGGCGGCGAGAAACAACAGCATACAAATGACGTGGAAATAAGTATCTACGTATTTGGACTCATGTCTAGAGGTTGGTAGTCTTCTAATTATTTACAACAGTTACGGTGAGATTGGTAGTCTTCCAATTTTTTACATTTACGGTAAATCTATATGATACACATTTCAAAGTGTTAATGTCGTAGCGCCTGTGACGATGTTTCTAACCACTACTAAGCTTTGATCGTCCATGAATATATAATAACAACATGACACCGGATTCGTAAAACAGACAACGTGCATTTTTGAAGTTAAATATAAATGAACCGCTGACTTCAAAAATAAAGGCATGGGCTTCATTGTTGAGAATCGAGTTTTAAACGTTCTTTTATGAGTATAAAGTAGACACGTAGCATTTTTTTTAAAGTGAGAGGGGGGGGGCGCAAATTCTTGAAAGCGAAAAAAAAATAATAATAGATTTTTTTTTTTTATTTCGAAAATCATCAAAATCCTCATCTTTGCAATGGGGGAGGGGATGTGATAGCGTAGTAAACCTATATAACTTCAATTCCACTGTTCTTATATAACTTCAATTCCACTGTTTATTTTTTTGTTTCAATCTTTTACGTTCTCCCAAAAAAGTGTAAGGTGGGGGGCGAAACTACATAATAACTCATTTTAATATGTAAAATTAAGAAATATGTTAAATGTTGGCTGCGAAAAAAGTGAGGGGTCAGCCCCCCTCCCCTCCTTGGACCCCCCCCCCCCCCCCCCAGTGCTACGTGCCTGAAAAATTCTATTCCCTACTAAGCTGAATTATTTTAAATTTAAAACATAATTCATAGTTTTCGGGTTCGTTGCTTCTTCGGAAATGTTTAAAATAAAAGAAAACTGCAAAGTGTATCGATGCAGAAGTTTTGCGTCGTCTTTCTTGTTGATCAACTGGACAAAATAAAAATCAGTTTGTCTAAACAAATAGCTCATATTCCCCAAACCACCTGTAATGTCTGATAAAGGTAATTCGTCGAACAATTAAAATTATGTTCAAACAAATAACTATTTCCTCAAAACTATAATAACCTGTTATCGTGAATAATTATCAATCCATTTTATGCTATCCAACCCTTTATGCAGTTGTAGACAATATATTTTACTAGGAAGGAGATGTTGTGAACTCATTTTAAAACTGAATCACATACTTCAGCATTAAACATTATTTGTTGTTATGTGAATTTCTTGCATGTGATCTTATTAATCATAACCATGACTTTGTCAAATATCGCAATTAAAAAGTAACTGTTAAAAATCGATTATATAAAATAATTGTATCGTTATGATGCTAAGAACAATCAAACAAAAGTTTTAATGTATTTTTTGCTAGACTGATACCATCCATATGCTACACTACTTCTAATTCTTTAGGTGTATGCAATACTACGGATTTATCTTTGACTAATGGATATCTCAATATACCTTATCTGCTTCCTTGTGAAAGAGAGGCTATCGTCTGCAACTACGGGTTCCGAGCTTTAAATGACTCTGACACCGAGGTGCGCTGTCGTCTTGGCGCAATATGGAATCAGAGTGTCCCCCAATGTACAGGTAATGGACCATAGAACAAGATGACAGTAAAAATAAGTAGTGAACTACACAGAGTAAGATTATCAAGAGCAAAAAATGGTAAAACTGATAACGATTATAAGGAAAAATATTGTTGTTTTACTCAATTTAGGTGTCTAAGGAATTAATTCACTGATGATGTAAGGTAACTATGATACAAGATCCGACGTAAGCCATAAGCACATATAGTTTAATTCGCCATCTTTTATGATTCCTCTTGTTAAAGAAGAAAAACATCTTTGAGGCGTTCCCAACATTTATAAAGATTTATCAAACATGCACTCTATCTATTCGATCATCTTTGAAGTTACATTCCAAATCTAACTTGGAAACAAGAAAAAGTTTAATATGAGGTTTTATTAACATGGACAGGGGATATTCGAGAAAACCAATTTCCATACAGTTTTGAGACAGTTTCTTATCCTGGTCAAGCTTTAATGTTCGAATTAACCATTCTTAACACTAAAGATTGTTTTTAAAAAATTGCGGTCAGATGGTATTTATGCCTCTTTTGTAATTTTTCGGTTTGTTTTAGAGGGAACTAGATGATAACCCGCGCAAGCGCGGGTTTTAACACTTTACACATTGATTATGATATAATGCTAAATATGTTGAACCATATTTTTTGTTTGCTCATTTTTGTATATACTTTGTCCGATTTTTTCCTTATCTTATTTTTTTTAAATGGAAATAAAAAACAAACTGTTTTTATTATATTTATTTCAAACCAGTGAATAATAGGTTTTTAGTGTATCTCTCTCTAAATTTTGTTCTTTAGGTCAATTTTCAATATAATTTCTATTACTGTTTCAAATAAGAATTTCAGATTAAAAACAATATGGAGGGAGGGGGATCAAACTTCCCCGTTTTATATACATGTAGACGAAGAATACAATACATGTAAGATGTTTATTAATGTTTACAAATTAATGTCTAACTAAGGTTTACAACCAATCTGTCGTGGTATGAAAATGTATGATATTTAAACACGCTAGTTTATGCATTATTATCAATTTGCATGCATATTTTAAACCAAAGTTGTCAGATTCAAAGTATCTGCCCTATGGTGAACTCACCCTACACTTTCCGCCATGATAGCAATTAGTCAACCCGTTTCTGGGCAACCCGTTCTAGAAAGTTCTTTCCATTAATACTATAGTCGCAATAATTTTCCATTTTATTTATTAACTTTTTGTATTAATCGAAGTCCGATCCAAGGTATCTGCCCGATGTGCATGATGAACTCGTCCTAATTAGTCAATTCGCGTTCTTGGTTACCCCTTTCTGGAAAGTTCTATTCCATTCTCTCACCAGAGGTCGTGCTTCGCAAGCGACTGAGTATCAAAACTAATATCGCCCACTAACGAAACGAATTGACTCCTTTTATTTATTCAATATTTGTCAAATCATTATAACTTTTATGTAGTCTCTAAATAGGCGCACAGTAAATATATTTACTCTTTACGTTATCATTCAATATTATTTCATTGCAAGTATATATATTTGATCGAGACTATCCCTGACTTGGATCCGCCAAAGCGTGTCCACCACCTTACTCTCATTTTTGCTATTTCGGGCTTATTTATCGAAAATGAACATAGGTTTTTGATTAATTTCACAATAATAACTTATCAGTTAAAATCCAGTTATACCTTACGGACATCATCACACATGTGTTGAAAAACCAAAGGTGTAAGCAAGTACTCTGGTGCAGGCATTTTGTAGTTTATTTGCAAAATGCCTTAATTTATAAGTATAGATTAGACACGATTTGTGCTCAGAGTCAAACGTTTTATATTTTTTTCCGTTTGTATGTATAAAATGGTTAGTAAGGATATTCTGAATGCCTCGTCAAAATTGAAAGTCAAATAAACAGAGTTTGAAATTCTTTGTTTTGTAAACAAAGCTCGAGTCTTGTTATTGTTTACAAACGTGTTTTTATTTAGCATAAGTTTCAATCAAATGTTGCTTTTTCTGTTAATCGTATTACTTATGAACACATTGAACCAGTTTATTTTGTTTGTAAAGTGACATTATGTCAAAGAAATGGTTTTTCCTTACTTTACAATATTTTAAACATAAGACTCGAGCTTTGTAAATAAAACAATGAATTCTTACCTCTTTATCTCTCCTATAATTTAAATTATAACATTCAAATTTTGGTTATAATTCGAATTGCACAAGTAAACTATTCTATATATTAAAAATTAAAAATAAATGTACATGTTGATTTTAAATTGTGTCTAGGTCCCTTTACTTGTAATAACATCTTTTAATTTTACTGGTTAAATTAACTAATGTTTATTGCAAATATCAAAGATATAAAACTTAATTTCATTTATAAGATATAGTTAAATAATGGCTTAAAATTGATGTAAAGCTAGTGCCTTAAGGCAATTTATTGTTAATTTTGCATATAATAAAGTTTGTTTCACATGAACAGAAACCTTTTGTCCTGACGAATTCGATCTGCCAAATGGAACTATTATAGAAAAAAATTTAACTGTGGACGGAATTATACAATACACCTGCAATCAAGGATTCAATATTTCGGAAGGAAATTTAAATAGGACTTGTTTATCAAATGGAACATGGAGTGGTTATCCTCCCATATGTTCAGGTAAGAAATCGTTTCATATTTTGTTTAATTGCAAGACGGTATCAATGTAAAAATAAAACAGAGGACCTCCCTTCCTCTAACACCTCGCTTACGCTTGAATCTCTGCCTGAAAGTTATTTCATTTCCTTAGTTATCTTCTAGCATTGCCAATTAATTTGTTTAATGGCAACTTATGAATCATCAAAAGATATTTTATACTTTTATCGGAATGATTTTTAAATTTAAACGGGTCATTTATTTACTAACCAAGAGATCTAGAGAAACCGCTTCCTTATCATATTCCAGTAAGGTAAGGGGGATTTCCGCCATCTTGTACATATTATAACATGTAAAACCTTATATTTATTGCGTTTGTATCTTTGACAACGGTTTTGGTCAGTTTTTTGCAAGAACAAGTCAGTTCAAGAAGTGTTACAATTTTGGTCCACATATGTACAAGATGGCCGTACATCCCCCTAAAGGACTAGTTTTCAGAGTAAACACACTGTATGATATATATACTGGTGTCTTCATTTTTGACAAAAAAAACTTAATTTACTAAGTGTTGCGTGTGTATATATATATATATATAATTTTAACGTCACTAACGTCACTTGTTTTTAAATGTATTGTAAAACGTCTGAGGAAGAAATGAAAGCGCTTACGTTTTACGATTAGTGTTGTTAATTTTTTTTCATTTTAATATATATATATATATATATATATATATATATATATATATATATATATATATATATATATATATATATATATATATACTGGAAATCAAATGTGAAAAGAATAACAGAGATATGATAAATGATTCGTTTTTTTTTTAAATAAACTTAGAGGACATATCTTTTCTCCTAGCCTGGGCGCTCAAACATTAAACAAAGGGAAAGGACCACGAGTCTGTTCTTTTAAATATATGCGGTATAATATCAAGTTAATTTTGCAATTTGCGATTACTGAAAACAATAAGGTAATTTAAAAGCTTTATTGCTTGTTATAAATGTGCTTCAAAACTGTGACACAAGGATCTTTTTCTAAAGCTGCTATGAATCGAAGAAAAGCGGCAACATTTAGATTTTACAGTTTAACCTTAAAGCACCAACGATAAGTTATTTTTCATTTGCGTATAGTAAAAGTGGTCTAATGTACATGTAATACACGTATAACTTTAGTTTTACAGATTATTTTTTTTTGCTAGCTATATATATTTCATCTTGCCAACTAGGCTTATTACTCACATTATTTCCTGCCTTCAACTTTCAGAAATCCTGTGCCCAAACATGACCGCTCCGCCGAATAGCGAAATGATTATAAGCAATTACTCTGTAAATGGCACTCTTACATACACCTGTAAAGCTGGTTTCGAACATACGTTTGGAAATCTTAGTCGGAAGTGTTTGTTAAATGGGAGTTGGAGCGGGGATTTTCCCATATGTTCACGTAAGTTCTTTGTCATTGATCACAGAATATAGATTTGATTGTATGGCATATTCGGATACATTCAATTGCGTCGGAGTAAATCATAATGAGATATGCGGAGACTGTGTGTTAAAATTTTTTTTATTAGAACTTAATTAACGTTTAACTCACCTGAGGTTCCAGTGGCCCCCTTTTTTTTATCACAATTTACATAGCTAAGTAAAAAATAATGCAAAGATAAATTAAAGGGGCACATTTAACAAGGTAAGAAATGTGCTTGATGCAAAAGATAGTACATCGAGTCTTTGATATTATGATTTCAATAACCAATGCACGAAAATGTTAATATTTTCTAAAAAGATTCGTAACATAATGTTCACACTCACACCATAACCAATCGACCACCAGTTAAGCCCTAGGGGTGGTACATAGTTGACAATAGAAATCTAATTTGATACACATCCATATTGTGAATAAATTTCTACTAAAAATTAATAATAAAATCAAGTAAACATAGTTCACAATAGAAATTTAATTCAATGCACATCCATATTGTGAATTACTTTCTATTTAAATTAATGATAAAATCAAGTAAACACAGTTCACAATAAACATTTAATTTAATACACATCCATATTGTGAACAACTTTCTATTAAAATTTATAATACATGTGTAATAAAATCAAGTATAAATTTACATACATGTAATGGTTTACCTACAAATTTTTTCTAAAACATATTTTTTGGCAGATCTCGTAAAATTTGGAGAAATTTGAAAACTCTGAAAAACAGTGAGTGTTTTAATTATTATGTCTCGTATATCCATATCACTATTGACAGGTGTCCCATACCACCTTACCTAACTATAGAACAACATATCTGCAGTCTCCTGATATTGTTTCAATATCCGTTTGTTCAAAAACGGACACTAGAAAAAAATACCACCAATAAAATGGTTGAAAATATTACATATCATCAAAGTAATCAATACAATATTATATTCCCAAGATCTTTCTCATTTTTGCATCGTCTAGTGGATGAAAAAGTATAGAAATCAGAAAACTGCACAAAATCATCCTACATGTATTTTCTTAGGCAAATGACGATCGGTCTCCAAATATAGCCTAGATTACGTTATCTGATCCGTTTAGAGAGACTTACCGCTAAAAGTATTAAAGGGGCATGGTCACGATTTTAGTCAAATTTTATTTTCTGTTTTTATTATTTACAATGCTTTAGCAATGCATTTCTAATGATCAAATGAAATTTGAGGGTCAGTCGTTAAGTTTTAAGCAAGATACAGAGCTTACAATTCTCTGTCATGTAAACAAGGCTCGTGCCTGTTTTTGTTTACATAGGTTCAATATACCAGAAAAAATCTTTTTTCAATCTGATTTGTTTATCTTCTTATCCATTTTAAGCATAAATAAACAGTTTCTAACGTTTAACACATTCATTTTAGGTCTAAAATTGGAATTTTCACTTCAACGCTCAAAATGTAAACAAATGCTTTGTTTACATAGCAAAGAATTGTAAGCTCTGTAACTCGCTTATAACTCAACGAATGACACTCAAATTTTGGTTGCCTATTAAAAATGCCTTACTGAAGCATTGTAAACATTAAAATCGGAAAAATAATTTTTGACCAAAATCGTGACCATGCCCCTTTAAATGTTTTGTCGAAAACATATGTAGATTTAAAATAAGTTGTTATCAAACTTCGTATGCAAGACGAGCACTTAGTCTAATAATAAAATGTGTTAGTAATAATTATCAGGGAGATATTAAAGACTATAAGCTGGGCGAGGGATAGAGGGTTCCTCATGTATGCAATTTACTTCGTTGTCTTTCGATTTTTATCAACAATCATTTCTTATCTACTCATAATGTATAATATTACCACTCCATGTCTCATTTGATAAATCAGCGGAGATCTACCCAACTGTTCAGGTACTTTCAACAGAGGTCGTGCTACACGCTATTTTAATTTGAATTTGGGTGTTTTCGTTTTAAAATTTTAAATAAAAATTCATTATCTAAACTTCAATTCCCCCCGCCCCCACCCCCCATTTCTTCCGTTTTTAATAGCAAAACTTCAACACAATGACTGACTAAAAATTCAAATTACACTGGATAATTTTAAATTTAATTTAAAAACTTTATTTAAGGAAAAATTTCACTACTGATAACTTAATTAACATTTTAAAAGCCATATGTATTACAAAGGATTATTGGAAAATTTTATTGTAATTTTCCATAGTTCATAGTTTGATACTGAGTAGTTCATGAATAAGTGTATCTGAGGGAATTTTTTCAATTCATGTCTTTCGTTTTAAAATTAATTTACAGGAGATTTGATAAATCTAATATGTTAACAAAATAAGTATATTCATGATATGAAGCAAGTAAAATTAACAAAATAAGAATATTTATAATCTGACAATAGGTAAATCTGATGATAATTATGTTCGTGTATTTTCGAGATGCGGACAATGCACACTGTATTCTATTTTTTGTATCCACGCAGATTTGACATCTGGCTTTTCTCATTCAATCTCATTACTAATAAATCCAGAAAATTCTGACCCTAAACTTTTCTAAAACCAGTTATTGAAAACATATTTAATGTAAGCGGAAATCTTTGTTTTTTAAACTAGTGCTTCTCCTTCATACACAAATAAATCACGTGATATTTTTATTTAGAATGAGTGAAAAAAAAGCATCGGTATATCCAGCCAGGAGTATACAAGTTTATGTTTGTTACAAACAACATGTGTTATATATTGTATTTCCAGAATTATGAACCTTTCAATTTCGACGCAATTTTTCATAAAATACGGATTCTATTACATATTTATATTATGCCATTGCCAAGGTGGTATTTTTGCACCCGCTTAAGATGCAGTTTCAGAAAAATCCATATATACCAAATGATAGACTATTGTCTAGAGAGTATATAACCACTTCTGTTTTTAGTGTGTTTCACCTGACTAGTGAGATATTTACCTTTGAAAATTAATATCCTATAGGAAAATGATAATTCCCATAGGAGAAACGATTCTCCTACAGGAAATATTGACAATCCTATAGGATTTTATAAAAATCCTATAGGAATTATATTTCCTATAGAAAAAACCTATTTCCTGTAGGAATATTACTCTGACATGTAGCTTTTCTATAGGAAATTAAAATACCCTATCGGAATTGAAATTCCTATAGGAAGTTCTTGTATTCCGATAGGAAAATTCTAATTTCCTGTAGGAATACTGTTTTTCCAATGGGAAAAATTATTTTCCTGTAGGAATTTAGTTTTGAAAGGTAAATATCTCATCTGATAGGTCAGATACAAAAATAACAAAGGTGGTTGTAAAGTCTTTTAGCAATGGTCTATCATATGGCATATTTGAATTTTTCGATATATGCAGCTTAAACGGGTGCAAAAAAGTCACCTTGGCACTGGCATAATTATCTGGCACTGTGTTAAATATATCCCAATTTTGTTAGATACAATTCAAATAGCCAGTATCAGCACGTTTTGTTGTCTTGTTCAGTTAGGCCTTAGCTTAAGAGAGGTACAATGTTTGAAATGGAAATGCATTATGGGCCGGGTAAACCTTTTAAAACTTCTCTCCGGAATTATCTAGTTGCAGTTCTATGGTCTGTTAAGGAGGCTGGGGGGTCAAAATTTTTTTTTTCCAAAATTCACAAAATTTGCAGAAATGTTTCACATAATCTTAATTTACATTTTAATGTGAAAGACCACATCACAATCATCGTTAATTTTATCATGTATTGCATCTGAAGAAATTGCACGTTATGTAAAACAAAAAATATGAAAAATATATGAAATATAAATAAAGGCAAAAAACATACCAATAACATCACAAAAAATTAACACAATAATAAAAACTTGACATTATTTGTTATAAAGAAAAATATCACAATTTTACCAAAAATAAATATGTCACAAAAATGCAAATATGTAAAACAAAACAAAGTAGCCACAAGATTATTTCCAAATTTTAACATGATAATAATCAATACATGTGTAATAAAGATTGAGCATTAAAAAAAATTTTTGATGGTGAAATTAAAAAAAAAAAAAATAAAAGGAAAATATTTGAACAAAATATTTGGAGTTTTACAAGTTACCTCCCTTTGAAAAGTTAGAAAATGCTGAAAAACAGCCGAAATCATTTTTTTGCATCTTGTCACCCTTGATTTATCACCAATTGACTCTATAAATAATGTTTCAATACCATCATATCCATTTCTTTCAAAAGACAAATTCAGTACAATGTAAGAGTTACAGGATATTAAAGTGAAAATCTTTTTTGTGTAGAGATAAAAAAGCTTTAAAATGGCAGCCACCCCCCAGCCTCGTTAAACCGAATTTCCCCGTAAAGCTACATATCTACCGAATTTCTTATATATCTTTGATATTTGAGTTAAAAATCTGACTCTTGAAACGGAATGCCCCCCTGGAGAAATGGAATTATCCATCAGAAGATATGCTAGCACATGTAATCAAACTTTTGAAAAGTCTCTTTATTCTGTACACGGTTGCTTCATCCAATAAATGGCAATGTTCAAATATCATAAACCTTAATCAAAATCTAGGATTCCTACATGATTCAAAAACGTTGAGTTTATTTGACTTGAACATTTCAAATAAACTTAACATTTGATCAATGAAAAACATATGTTTTACAATTATGTGGTTGAACGTTTCCTTTTATTTTATTTTGGAATGGGGGTTGGGTTAAAATATCATTTATTTTCAAAACGTTGAAAGCGAAGCTAATAGGAACTAAAGTACATGCTCTTGGTTAAAAATGTCTGGTAATTTCAAAAATTATCATTAAAATTTGATGTATTTGCAGAATTTATTTTGAGTTTTTCTTTTTGTAGAGATTTTATGTCCAGTTTTTCAAAATTTCGAAGATGGCGTAGCGAGACATGCCACTCCACCAACTGCAGGAACGTTTGGTGTTCCTGTAAATAGTATTGTTTACTTTTCATGCATTGAGGGTTTTCGATTATCCTTTGACGTGATTCTTACATGTCTTTACAACGGAAGTTGGTCCGAGTCTCCTCCTGTCTGTTTAGGTGCGCATTGAACGAAGTCTTGTATAATTTTTACTGTTTTTTTTGGATAAGTACTTTTTTCTCATAGCAGATGAAAAAGTTCGGGTAACAAAAATTAATTGTGTGTATTTAGAATATTCCCTAATCCAAATAAAGAAAATCAATAAATTGAACTTTAAAATTAGATTAATTGAATATTTGATACAGTTGATTTAAAATGTCTGATCTATACATGTACTTAGGTATGCTACTATATGAGTATGGTCTCAATTTATTTTTTTTTTTTTGCTCTATTACATGCAAAGTGAACTATAATAATAATCGTTCTTTAGAGTTTTAGAAACAGTGTAGGTAAATGAATATTTAAAAATACTTTCTAATTTTAGTAATATTACAAACATCAAATTTACTTTTCACAGTATCATAACAATGAAAATAAATGTCTTTAAACCAGAAATCTTTTGTCAAAATGAGACCGATCCTGTAAAGGGAAGAATAGAAGTAATGAACAACAGTGTGAATGGAAGCTTACTGTACAGCTGCGATGATGGTTTCGAAGCTACATCTGGAAATCTGAGTCGTGAATGTACGCTGAATGGTACCTGGAGCGGAGAACCACCTATATGTTCAGGTACATGTATTTGTTTACAGTAAATCAACTTATATTCGCATGCGAAAAATTTGTTAGACTCGTGATACTATTATTTTTTTTTCGTGGTTCAAATGTTACATTTAGTTACAATATATAGTCGCTTACAATATAAAGTTTGTTTACAGTTCTTGTTAGTCGTAATTTTCTCGTGACAAAGATTGGTAGGGTTTTACTTGATTTCATATTTAGAATTGGTCAAAAGATAATCGCAATTGTTATTTGTGTGTACTAAAAAGCGTTAGGTCGTGATTCTTTACTACATGGTTAAACAATATGGTTAATATTTTGTTTAAAAGGAAAAGAAAAAAAATTTTTTATGTAATCTGTTGTAGTATCTTTGATTATAGTTTTACTAACTAAAAAAAAAGATTTATGTATAGATATATAGATTAAAATGATTTCAGAAAAGTAAACAAATTAAAGCTGACATGAAGTCATAAAAGCATTTGGTCGCCTTATTAGTTTCGATCGCTCCTCTACTGCCAATGGGGTATATAAACCGGTCGAGAAAGTTACGGTCGGTTGCTTTCCGATCGAGGCATTCGGGTTGCACGGACTTCTAAATGCATGAACTACACATTGTATAAAAAAAATAGTAAAAAGTTTGTAAAAAAGGACACTACAATCTATACAAGAGGCCAATAGGCCTTGACGGTCACCTGAGTAGCATAACCCATACACAAACTTGTCAAGGAGTCTCATATATGCATTTAATTAAGTTTTATTCTGGAATAGAAAATTTTTTAATTTGTAATGACGACCACCTCCCTGCCTAAAATCTTTCAAAAAGGACTATTAAACCTATAATTTTAGCGAAAAACTTTAAAGATCATAAAAGAGTGCATGACCTGATATTGAAAAGGTGCAAGACTCTGATAGAAAATAATTTAATAATAATAACAAGGTGGCTATTATTCATGTTTTATCCAAAACAACCTCCCATCCCCCATCCCCCCGGGGCAGACAGAAACTCTCCCTGTGGGCATTTAAACAAACGAAAAAAAAACCAGCTTTATCGATTAAAGCCATCATGAGTTACTCACTTCTCCTGTTCCAGTTTTTGAATATTCAACATTCGTTGAGAATCACCATCTGGCATATATACCAAAATCATTTTACCTTTATATCAGTGATTTTAGTTAACCAATTATTACTTTACTATTAACAAGTCTATTTGTTTATTTTGAAAGTTCAAAAACTGTTTTTGTTTCAAATGATAAAAAGCCTTGCATAACTCTTTTGATCATACAACTTCTTTATAATTACATTATATTCAATGATTAATTACTAAATATGAACAAGCAAAGGAAGATAACTCCATTCGGAAGAAGCAAGGGAAAACAAGATGTAATTATAATCGGGCGATTATAAAGTCTCCCAAACGAACGAGGCTATCATATAGAGTAGGGATGACCCACAAAGTTTCATGATGTTCCCAGGGGTCCTTTACTATATATCAGGTGAACTAACATGACCCAAGGAACAAGAATATATATGGTTTAGGGGTAGGGATATTAACCGTTTTTAAGATATTCGGGCACTACCTGTTTGAGGGGGTCAGGACCACCCCCAGGGCCCATGACCTACATACCATTTGATGCCCCTTGACACAAGGAACAAGAATATATATGGTTTAGGGGTGGGGTTCTTAATCATTTTCAAGATATTTGGGCCCTTCCTGTTTGAAGGGGGTCAGGACCACCCTTGAGGCCCATGACCTACATACCATTTGATGGCCCTTAACACAAGGAACAAGAATATATATGGTTTAGGGGTGGGGATATTAACCGTTTTCAAGATATTTGTGCACTTCCTGTTTGAGAGGGGGTCAGGACCAGCCCCAGGGCCCATGGCCTTCATACCATTTGATGGCCCTTAACACATGGAACAAGAATATATATGGTTTAGGGGTGGGGATATTAACCGTTTTCAAGATATTTTGGCACTTCCTGTCTGAGGAGGGACAGGACCATCCCCGGGGCTCATGACCTACATACTATTTGATGCCACTTAACACAAGGACATCATATCCATGCCTTTAGTTTTTCACAAATATATACAGGAGTAGAGAAGAAGATTTTCTAAGATTTAATACATTACTATATGGCAATATTGGCCCCACCCTAGTGCCTAAACACCTGTCCCAGGGGTCATAAATTTCACAATTTATGTAGAAGACTTCATGTACATCATATCCAGGCCTTTAGTTTTTCACAAATATAATTATATGGGAGTAGAGAAGAAGATTTTCTAAAATTTAATACATTTTTACTATATGGCCATTTTGGCCCCACCATTGAGCCTGAACCCCTGACCCAGAGACCATAAATTTCACAATTTTGGTAAAGGGCTTCATGGACATCATATCCATGTATTTAGTTTTTAACAAATATCTATGGGAGTAGAGAAGAAGATTTTCTAAGATTTAATACATTTTTACAATATGGCCATATTGGCCCCACCCTAGAGCCTGAACCCCTGACCCAGAGACCATAAATTTCACAATTTTGGTAGAGGGCTTCATGGACATCATAACCATGCATTTAGTTTTTAACAAATATCTATGGGAGTAGAGAAGAAGATTTTCTAAGATTTAATACATTTTTACTATATGGCCATATTGGCCCCATTCTAGGGCCTGAACCCCTGACCCAGGGGTCATAAATTTCACAATTTTGGTAGAGGGCTTCATGGACATCATAACCATGCATTTAGTTTTTAACAAATATCTATGGGAGTAGAGAAGAAGATTTTCTAAGATTTAATACATTTTTACTATATGACCATATAAGCCCCACCCTAGAGCCTGAACCCCTGACCCAGGGGCCATGAATTTCACAATTTTGGTAGAGGGCTTCATGGACATCATAACCATGCAATCAGTTTTTTCCTCACATGTGTGGGAGTAGAGAAGAAGATTTTTGAAAATTTGGCTGTTTTTTGCATATTTGGCCCCACCTGTGGCACCCTGGGGGTGGTAGAGCCACCAATTTCACAATTTACATTCCTCTTACCATAGAGATGCTTCACACCAAAAATGGGAACAATTGGCCTTGTAGTTTTTAAGAAGAAGTTAAAAATGTACATTGTTAACGCACGACGCACGACGCACGTCGCACGACGCACGACGCACGACGACGGACGAAAACAGATAGCAATAGGTCACCTGGGTTTACTCAGGTGACCTAAAAACACAAAATATATTTATTCTTTGAAAGAATTTCCAAGGTATCCGTATCATTTTGCACAGATCGTGCTGCCTTACTCCGCATGCACATCGAACACGTGTGTCGTTCATACAGAGTGCATAACGTCTGCTTCTATTTGACGACCACAGCGGCACTACATCCAACACAGTTGACAGTAGATAAATGATAGTAAACCCAAGAAAGTAACAACGTAACATCGTTTTCATTGGTTTCTACAAAAACACCCCGTTTCTAAAACCCATGCGATCAGTGACATTGCTTGATCGGCCACGATGTGTAGTTTGCGCATGTGCGATCTTATAAATTACACAGGAAAACGTTCTACAATTATCGAGGGATTTTGAAATTTGTGTTCATGGGATTTCAGTCTGCCTTGTTTCGTAGTTCTTTGGATATTCCTTACCAGTGCAGTGGTTGTCATATTTTTGTTCAAAACGCGTTTCTATAAGTATTTTTGTCCAATGTAACGTGCTCGGGTGAATGAAATACCTGAATGCGGTGAAGCATGCATAGTGCTATCGCCTTATATAGGGGGTGTGTAGCGATGAGCAGAACAATAGAAATCGAAAACTAATATGGCGGTAGTCCGAGATAAAAGGGAAATAATGCGTATTTATGAATTCATGTCAGCTTTAAATTTGATATTAAATAAAAGTCTACAATATGAACAAATCTTACTTTCAATTTATAATAACATTTATCAATTATTTAATGTATGAATTGAACTGGTAGTATGTGCATGGCATGCCCGATAAAATACATTTGTGGTAATCGGATCGCAAAGATTACAGTTTGTGTAGATGTCCTTTTGCATATTTCTGCATAATAAAGGTGTTTTTTTTTATTATTTACACTCTTCTTTTCAAATTTGATACATTTTTATAGTTAACAAGTCCTTTTTGATTTTTGCGTTAAAATTATTCGATTATTATTGTTAATATTGACATGTTTGACTTAATTTTATAACAGTGATTACCTGTCCGTCGTTGACTTTCCCTGACAATGTTGGAATTTTTGTTAGACCACGAGTCTCTAGTGGAATTCAACCTTTCTCCATCATCGAAATCGGAACTCAACCAATCTACCACACTGGTAGTGAAGCTTTCTACTCATGTGACCCGGGTTTCAATCATTTTGAGGGCGATTTGACTCGCACCTGTCTAAGTAATGGTACATGGAGTGGAGATCCTGCCATGTGTAATGGTAAATTCTCAGAAGACAAATATAAAAAGAAAAACAAACAAAAAACAACGTTTTCATAACAATTGTATTATGCGCTTTCAATCAATTGGTTATTAGTCAGCCCGCGGGCTGACTAATTAAGTTAGGATGAAACTTCAATTGCGCTTGCGTAAATTGGAATTCTGGGAATGAATTAGACAGTTCGTGTTAAAGAAATTCGAAGAAGTTATGAAACTGGTCAGTTTCTAGGTCAAACTGCGCATCGATGTATTGGAAGACTATCAATGGGAATCGTTTGCAGCCATAGTCCGGAGTCCGCGTACGTGTATCTTCCCGACTTTTCTTAATGAGATTAGAAAGTAAATATATTGGTAGTGGTTTGCGACGAGACCACTATGTTTGCAAAGTAGCAACTTTAAGTATTTTACAGTCATACATTGCTGTACACCGCTACACGCTTATCTCCTCATCTACATCTGTTCATGTACTATGTACAGCCATTAAAATAAGGGTGCAAACTAAATGTGCACCCGCATAGCTATATTATTGTTCTGGAAATTATTTGTCTTGTGTTTTAATAGATTGAGTATTCACTTTTGACCTAAAATTAAAATTCCGCTGGCTGACTTTCTTAGCTTTTTAAAAAGCTAACCTTGTTGGATATTAAACTACGTTTTCTGGTACTCCTCCACCCCCTCATTGATTTACAATCGTTATACAACGTACATATATGCATATAAAAATTGATATTGATTCGGATCAAGCAACTTTAAGGAGTTGATTGCCCATTGGTCAACAAGTTGAAGGAAGTATTATTCAGCTCATCCTTGAATAGTACATTAAACAGAAAATTTAGTTTGAAAAAGATCATGTTTGCCAGATGAAGGGACTACATGTTTCTTGTACATTTCATCTGTAATTTGTCTGTGATTATGACAACACTCTTGTGTTATTAAATTGTTGGTATGCTTTAAACAAAAGAAATTCAATCCCTGTACATGAGATCATCATGTTCATAAATATAATATTAAAGTGGCATAATTGTTTGAACCATATGTCTAGTGCATTCACGAACCTTTAGTAGAGCTATTTTTTAGAATAAGCCAAGAAAATACAAAAGTATACTTGCAGCCTGTCTAACAAACCCAATAATTCATTCACCATTTGACTTTGCAGAAATCTTATGTCCGCCGCTGACAGCAATGTCTATTTTTGTCTTGTCAACAAGCGTTTCAAATTCCGCGGGGATTTCAGTTAACACTACAGCCACATTTTCCTGTAACCCAGGATTTCAGATAAATGGTTCTAGTTCCCTTCTCTGTCAAATAGATGGAACTTGGAATGGGACACAGCCAAATTGTCTAGGTACGCTTCAGTTAGGCTTATTGTATAAGATAAGACAATCGGTTATACTATCCTTTCTGACATGTCTTTTACTAATTAACAATTTTTAATTGTCAATGAGTCAATGACTAATTAATGGACTCATAGAAAATTAAAAATTGTTAATTAGTATTGTATTGTATTGTTCATTACCAAGAACCATGCGATTCATAGGTTTCATAGTAAAATACACATATATTTTTACCTGAATTAGTATCTGCAATTTGACTATGATTACTGAAAACTTTATTTAAGATATCAAAAATATGTCAAAAAGGACTATATATTTTTATATGTAGAAAATTAAGGAGTTCAGTTTAAAGAATAAAAAGTAATGAATAAATTAGAAAAATGTGGTTAAAGTTTTGACACAAATACATTGTATGATAATTATAAAAAGAGAAATTGGGTTTAACGAGAATAAATTTTCTTTATGTTATATATAAACGTATCGTTTTTATTGTAGAGATATTCTGTCAAGATCTCAACATACCCCAAAATAGCACGTTGTTAAGTTTAAATAGGTCTGTGAATGGAACTGCTAATTTTGCCTGCAACGCCGGATTCCAGCACACGAATGGAAGTTTGCAGCGGGAGTGCTTATCGTCAGGAGAATGGAGCGGAGTCCCACCTGTTTGTACAAGTTAGTTATTCAAGCTAGATAAAAATCATTTTAAAGGAAATATTGTTGTTTGCGATTAATATTTTTATTATATTGACTGCATTTGCCACAATCCCCCAATAAAATATGTTCTTTTTTTTTTTTACTGTAGCAGATTGTTTCTTTTTTCATTGAAAAGAAAGAGAAAAAAATTTATTATAATCTTTTTTTTAAAATAATAACTTCTGCAGCATGTATTATAAAAAATATGGACCAACTCATATTTACTTTTTAAAATAAACTTTTGTCTTAAAAAAATAAAATAAAGGGAACCATATACAAATTGACATTAAACGTGTTGATACGCGTTTTGTTTTTAAAAATTAAAAACCTTTTATTTCGATGGACAAATAAAAAATCTCTTTTTCAAATAATTTTGGGTTAAAAAAGTAAACTGAATGATATCTAGCTGCAGGTCTGTAACTCTCGGTCAGAAAGAGTTCTGATGGACGATATGGGAGCTACAGTTCCGTACGTGTTAAAAAGTTGCAATTTACGCATAAAAACTTGCGCTAGTTTTGAACATATTATTGACCTAACAAACTTTGTTCTATAAATCGATTACAAAATATTCCTCGGGAATTTTACCAGAGATATCGTTACTTTATTATCCCCTCGTGCAACTTGTTGCGAAGGGGATATAGCATCGCTGCTGTGCGTGTGTATGTATGTATGTATGTAAAGGTAAGAAGCAAACGTTTTCGAGAAATGGGGGATTAAAAGGATGTCCAAAGTCAAAACTGAAGCAAGCAGGAGATAAACTTCACTCTAATTTAATCAAAACAAGCAGCTGTCTGAGCCGAATGCTGGGCTATATTTAACGAAGAACATGACCATAATTCAGAAGAGACTTTGACGAATATCGTCAACATGATTAACTGGGAATTCATTTCATGTAAATCGGTAAATGTAAAAATGTAGATACGTTACTCTTTTTAAAATATTGGGGTTAAAATTACGACATGTAAACTCGAATTTTCCCATAGAGCAGACTATAAATCGCCAGTCTGAGATCTTAGCTACGTTTCATTTTTAATATGAATCTTTTTTGCCGACACTGACTGTCTAAATGCGTAATGTATGTCTCTATGTCACTGAATAAAGAGAATTTATTAAGGCATTCAGAAGTTGGAGTTCTATTCGCTTTTCGCTATTCACTATTCGAATAGCGAATAGAATTCTCTGGTCGGTTCGCTATTCAAATTACCGTAAACATGCTAATAAACGTAAATTCAAAATTCCACATAAACTTTCCCTTATCAATGTTAAGAAACAGTTATATATTAAAAATCATATCTTGCTGACCAGACCTGAATATTGACATAATTAGCTAGCCTGGCGAAAAGGTAAGAAATTCATCAAATTCTATTGCAATGGGGATATCTTTCAAGGGGCTGGCTAACCCCTTGTATCTCATATTTGGGCCATCATTTTTGGTGATGATGGGGCCCCGGGAATGTCAAGTCGACCCTCAAAAGGAATTGGGTTTACACGGCCATGAACTGGCTTATTTAGCCTGGCGAAAATACGAAATTTCGTATAATACAGTTATAGTGGCATATCTTTCAAGGGGCTGGCTTACCCCCTGTATCCCATATTTGGGCTTTCATATTTGGTGAGGATGGGGCCCCGGGAATGTCCAGTCGACCCTCAAAAGGAATTGGGTTTACACGGCCATTAACAGGTTTAGCTAGCCTGGCGAAAATAGGAAATTTCGTATAATACAGTTATAATGGGATATCTTTCAAGGGGCTGGCTAACACCGTGTATCCCATATTTGGGCCTTCATATTTGGTGAGGATGGGGCTCCGGGAAAGCCCAGTCGACCCTTAGAAGGAATTGGGTTTACACGACCATTAACAGGCTTAGCTAGCCTGGCGAAAATATAAAATTTCGTATAATACAGTTATAATGGGATATCTTTCAAGGGCTGGCTACCCCCGGTATCCCATATTTGGGCCTTCATTTTTGGTGAGGATGGGGCCCCTGGAATGCCGAGTCGACCCTCAAAAGGAATTGGGTTTACACGGCCATTAACAGGCTTAGCTAGCCTGGCGAATATAAGAAATTTTGAATAATACAGTTATAATGGGATATCTTTCGAGGGGCTGGCTAACCCCCTGCTTCCCATATTTGGGCCTTCATATTTGGTGAAGATGGGGCCCCGGAAATGTCCAGTCGACCCACAAAAGGAATTGGGTTTACACGGCTATGAACAGGCTTACCTAGCCTGGCGAAAATAGGAATTCCCGTATAATACAGTTATAATGGGATATCTTTCAAGGGGCTGGCTAACCCCCTGTATCCCATATTTGGGCCTTCATTTTTGGTGAGGATAGGGCCCCGGGAATGTACAGTCGATCCTCAAAAGAAATTGGGTTTACACGGCCATTAACAGGCTTAGCTAGCCTGGCGAAAATACGAAATTTCGTATAATACAGTTATAGTGGGATATCTTTCAAGGGGCTGGCTAACACCCTGTATCCCATATTTGGGCCTTCATATTTGGTAAGCATGGGGCCCCGGGAATGTTCAGTCGACCCTCATAAGGAATTGGGTTTACACGGCCATTAACAGGCTTAGCTAGCCTGGCGAAAATAAGAAATTTCGTATAATACAGTAATAATGGGATATCTTTCAAGGGGCTGGCTAACACCGTGTATCCCATATTTGGGCCTTCATATTTGGTGAGGATGGGGCTCCAAGAAAGCCCAGTCGACCCTCAAAAGAAATTGGGTTTACACGGCCATGAACAGGCTAGCTAGCCTGGCGAAAATAGGAAATTTTGAATAATACAGTTATAATGGGATATCTTTCGAGGGGCTGGCTAACACCCTGTATCCCATATTTGGGCCTTCATATTTTATGAGGATGGGGCCCGGGGAATGCCCAGTCGACCCTCAAAAGAAATTGGGTTTACACGGCCATAAACAGGCTTAGCTAGCCTGGCGAAAATAGGAAATAAATCTCGTATTATACAGTTATAGTGGGATATCTTTCGAGGGGCTGGCCAACCCCCTGTATCCCATATTTGGGCCTTCATATTTAGTGAGGGTTGGGCCCCGGGAATGTCCAGTCGACCTACAAAAGGAATTGGGTTTACACGGCCATTAACAGGCTTACCTAGCCTGGCGAATATAGGAAATTTCGTATAATACAGTTATAATAGGATATCTTTCGAGGGGCTGGCTTACCCCCTGTATCCCATATTTGGGTCATATTTAGTGAGAATGGGGCCCCGGGAATGTCCAGTCGACCCTCAAAAGGAATTCGGTTTACACGGCCATTAACAGGCTTAGCTAGCCTGGCGAAAATACGAAATTTCGTATGATACAGTTATAATGGGATATCTTTCAAGAGGCTGGCTAACACCCTGTATCCCATATTTGGGCCTTCATATTTGGTGAGGATGGGGCATCGGGAAAGCCCAGTCGACCCTTAAAAGGAATTGGATTTACACGGCCATTAACAGGCTTAGCTAGCCTGGCGAAAATAGAAAATTTCGTATAATACAGTAATAATGGGATATCTTTCAAGGGCTGGCTACCCCCTGTATCCCATATTTGGGCCTTCATATTTGGTGAGGATGAGGCCCCTGGAATGCCGAGTCGACCCTCAAAAGGAATTGGGTTTACACGGCCATTAACAGGCTTAGCTAGCCTGGCGAAAATTGGAAATTTTGAATAATACAATTATAATGGGATATCTTTCGAGGGGCTGGCTACCCCCCTGTATCCCATATTTGGGCCTTCATATTTAGTGAGGGTTGGGCCCCGGGAATGTCCAGTCGACCTACAAAAGGAATTGGGTTTACACGGCCATTAACAGGCTTAGCTAGCCTGGCGAATATAGGAAATTTCGTATAATACAGTTATAATAGGATATCTTTCGAGGGGCTGGCTTACCCCCTGTATCCCATATTTGGGCCTTCATTTTTTATGAGGATGGGGCCCGGGGAATGCCCAGTCGACCCTTAAAAGGAATTGGGTTTACACGGCCATTAACAGGCTTAGCTAGCCTGGCGAAAATACGAAATTTCGTATAATACAGTTATAATGGGATATCTTTCAAGGGGCTGGCTTACACCGTGTATCCCATATTTGGGCCTTCATATTTGGTAAGCATGGGGCTCCAAGAAAGCCCAGTCGACCCTCAAAAGAAATTGGGTTTACACGGCCATTAACAGGCTTAGCTAGCCTGGCGAAAATAGGAAATCTCGTATAATACAGTTATAGTGGGATATCTTTCGAGGGGCTGGCTAACCCCCTGTATCCCATATTTGGGCCTTCATATTTGGTGAGGATGGGGCTCCAAAACAGCCCAGTCGACCCTCAAAAGGAATTGGGTTTACACGGCCATTAACAGGCTTACCTAGCCTGGCGAAATTAGGAAATTTCGTACGATACAGTTATAATGGGATATCTTTCGAGGGGCTGGCCAACCCCCTGTATCCCATATTTGGGCCTTCATACTCGGTGAGGATGGGGCCCTGGAAATGTCCAGTCGACCCTTAAAAGGAATGGGTTTACACGGACATTAACAGGCTTAGTTAGCCTGGCGAAAATTGGAAATTTCGTATAATACAGTTATAGTGGCATATCTTTCAAGGGGCTGGCTAACCCCCTGTATCCCATATTTGGGCCTTCATATTTGGTGAGGATGGGGCCCCGAGAATGTCCAGTCGACCCTCAAAAGTAATTGGGTTTACACGACCATTAACAGGCCAAGCTAGCCTGGCGAAAATAGTAAATTTCGTATAATACAGTTATAGTGGCATATCTTTCGAGGGGCTGGCTTACACCCTGTATCCCATATTTGGGCCTTCATATTTGGTGAGGATGGGGCCCCGGGAATGCCCAGTCGAATTATAAAAAGGCATTGGGTTTACACGGCCATTAACATGCTTACCTAGCCTGGCGAAAATAGGAAATTTCGTATTATACAGTTATAGTGGGATTTCTGTCAAAGGGCTGGCTAACACCCTGTATCCCTATATAGGGGTCTTTATTTTTGGAGGGGGGGGTTAGGGCCCTTGAAATGTCCAGTCGAACTTCAAAAGGAATTGGGTTTACACGACCTCGAAGAGGCATAGCTAGCCTGGTGAACATAGTAATTTAGTATAATAAAGTTAAAATGGGAATATCATTGAAGGGGCTGGCTGTCCAGTCGACCCTGAAAAGGAATTTAGATTACACCTTATAGTCATAAATTTCATGTAAATGATTATATTTGGAATACTATATTAGGGAGTGACTTACATATTTATATTTTCTTATATCAAAGTGTGGTACTTGTGAAATCAATTGACATTTAAGACGGAGTTATTATTGTAAATGTATAAGGACATTTATATAATACAGTTACCACACTATTTATCTTAACCCTTTTTAAATTAAATATTAAAAGTAAGCAGAGATGAATAATTTGAGGTATTACATGTAATAATATTTGTATGTACATGTATGTAGTACGTTTTGATTTTAAGCTCACCTGAGCTGAAAGCTCAAGTGAGCTATTCTGATCACATTTTGTCTGTCGTAAGTTTGTCCGTCTCTCCGTCTGTCTGTAAACTTTTCACATTTTCAACATCTTCTCAAAAACCACAGGGCCAATTTCACCCAAACTTAGCACATACCATCCTTAGCCTAAGGGGATTCAAAGTTGTAAAAATTAAGGACCAAACCCTCTTACAAGGGGAGATAATTAGGAATTAATGAAAATTTTCAAGAAATTTTCAAAAATCTTCTCAAGAACCATTTGTCCAGGAAAGCTGAAACTTATGTGAAAGCATACTCAGGTAGTGTAAATTCAAAGTTGTGAAAATCATGACCCCCGGGGGTTCTGTGGGGCCAAAATGGGGGGGTCGACTTTTTACATAGAAATATATAGAGAAAATCTTTAAAAATCTTCTACTCAAGAATCATTTGGTCAGGAAAGCTGAAACTTATGTGGAAGCATCCACAGGTAGTGTATATTTAAAGTTGTGAAAATCATTACCCCCAGGCGTAGAGTGGGGCCCCAATTTGGGATTGAATTTCTACATAGGAATATATAGAGTAAATCCTTAAAATTCGTCTTCTCAGAAACTAATAAACCAGGAAAGCTGAAACTTGTTTGGAAGCATCCTCAGGTAGTGTAGATTCAAAGTTGTAAAAATCATGATTCCTGGGCGTAGAGTTGGGCCACAATGGTTGTGGAATTTTTACATAGGAATATAAAGAGTAAATCTTTAAAAATCTTCTCCGAAGAAACTAATCAGCCAGGTGATTATTTAATATTGTTTGGATTTTGGCTTCTGGATGATTCCTGGACGATTGGGTCTCACAAGGGGCTCAGAGTTTGATGTAGGTTTATAACCCATTTATAAACAATTGTTTAGAATCTTTTTGAGAGCTGCAATGCTCAACATGTGATATTACTATAAAATCATCCTGTTGGAAAAGGGACTAATGATAATAAACATAAGAATGTCCAGTAAAAAAAAATTGATTTTTATTTATACAGGATCTACATGTATTATACTACATTGTCCAGATAGTTTGTATTATGTCTCCATTAAGCTGATTTTATCATACCTATGGTTCCTCAGGTGAGCGATGTGGCCCATGGGCCTCTTGTTATAGTGTATAAAATCGATAACGAAACAAGAGGTTATGTAATATGATCTTTAATCGCTTGTACACGGTTGAACGAATATTTAAATCAATATGGGTCTTTGGTAGACTTGTGTTATCTATCAATACATATAACAGAGTTCACATGGTGTGCTATTTCATAACGATTCATATGCCATATGATGTATCATATATTATGTGAGTGTAATATAAAAATATGAAAAACCCCGGTGTGGCCACTTAATGTGTGTTGTGTCCTTGGACAAGGAACTTTATCTACATTTGTCTTAGTCCACAAAGATAAAAGTGGGTCCCGCCTCAGGCTGAAGTTAATCCGCGATAAACTGGTATCCCATATAGAGGGAGTCTATGATTTTCATCCGATTAGAATCACGGAAACCAGGAATAAAATAAAGACCCTCATTGGTCGGAGAAAGAATGAAAATATTATTAATAATACAAATACGTCCATGAAGTTTGTTAACATCTTAACAAATAATTAAATGCTTTGGTTGTGCTTTAATACCGCTGAATCGGGAGAAACTGTTTTTATTTAAGATATAATAAATCTGTAACTAATATATTTCTTTCCAAGTTGAAACTAACTATTTACTAATCAAATATATTCGATAATTAATTTCTCATCATGTAATATTATTCAAAATGTGTATGTATTTTGACATGTCTATATATTGGTGTTTATATTTAATTATACATACATGTTTTAAATACATGTATATAAATAAACATGTATGCTAATGCTTTATGTCTGTAACCTTTCAATCATACAATCGCTTCCTCTTGTGGATATGTGTATTGTACATTATGAATGTGTATTGTAAAATCTTCCTGTTACCCCTATGAGGGTTGTGTATAATTAATAAATAACTTGAATTGAAATTCACAGCTTTAAAGAATAATTGTATCGAATTATTAAATTTTTATGATAGATTTTGAAGACTCGTTATAATTCATAAAAAAAGGAATTTGCTTATCAAGATATAGGATATTTCTGGCACCCACATTCAAAACTGTTTAACAGATGCTACTTCCCTGATATTCAATTTAGAACATGTGCAAACTAGGAATATATATAGCTAGGACAGCGCACCAGTGGTGACTCAAACGCTTCGGATTCGCAAGCTAGGTGATGGTAGTGGTTGTAGAAAAAATAACATCGAACGAAATTGATTTAAACCATGCCA
Source organism: Magallana ariakensis (assembly GCA_020458035.1). Lineage (NCBI taxonomy): Eukaryota > Metazoa > Mollusca > Bivalvia > Ostreida > Ostreidae > Magallana > Magallana ariakensis. The sequence continues at coordinate 24,738,891 of CM035814.1, read as the reverse complement.
ATAGTGCAATATCAGTTAAAATCATGAAATAGATATTGGCACACCACATTTCGTTCTTTAAACGAAATGCTTTTGTATGTACAGCGGTGTGAAAAAGCCAAGAACCAAATGAAAAAAAAATATTTTAAGTTCTCACGAATTTGCTATATATGTTCGAACAAATAAATTAATTGATTTTAAAGACTAATTTAGAGTCAGTTAGACTATCGGATCTGGCAATGATGTAGATTACGAGGAGGAGGGGGGGGGGTGCAGTAATCAATCCACTCATTTCCTGGCTGTTTGTCTGTTTTCCTTTAAACGATAAATTATTATATGCAAATAAATGCATACATGTACTATTTTTTGATATTTATACGATATCTGACATATTTTACTGACAGAATATGTTTTCCAATATATGAGAATATAAGTTTTCCAAATCTATCACAATTTTTCAAGTCGATAAAGAGTGGGAGTATTTCTTCTGGCGTAGCGTGAATTTTTCTATCATAGTTACCAAAGAACAAACCTACGTTACCCTAGAATTGGCATCTCCAGAGAGAGAGAGAGAGAGTAAGAGAGAGAGACAGAGAGAGAGAGAGAGACAGAGAGAGAGAGAGAGGGGGGGTGCCTTCAAGATCAAGAAAAATTCACCCAAAAGGAGAGGTGAAATATAATTTTGTTTGCCGGGGGAGGGGTCCGACCCTCTCCATCTAGATCTACGCATATAGTTGCCCACTCTAGGTACACTGATTTTTTCTTTGGTATCTATACAGATATAAATATAATGTCAATTGACAAAGTCATCTACACATCGCCTCCTTTACATGGAAAAGTTGAAAAACATTGAGCAATTGGTCGAATAAAAGACATATTTCAGGTGTGTGTGTGTGTGGGGGGGGTGTTATTGCTGATAAATAACTATTTGGAAGCATAGTGTTGATTAACCTGTTAAGAAATAAACAAGACTAGTCGATTTTTTGTCGTGCGCGGTTATTTTTACATATTGAAGGCTACCTTGACTTTTATGTCAACAAACTGATATGGTATTTTGGTAGGTGGCATGGGACAGTTTCGCACGAAAGACCCTGTCAAATTTTACAAAAAGGAGTAAATATGGGGCTTTGGTGGTTACTTGAAGGCCATAAATTGGTATAATATTTATTCATTTACGTTTTGGTGAGAATCAGCCCTTTTTATCAGATAAGAATAGAAAATGCGAAACTGTGGCCTAAATTTTCACTTTCGATTTTAAAATTGAACAAGGGGGGGGGGGGGAGACAGAACATGAAATCTCACTCGAAGGGAAAGTGATCGATCTTTCCCATACTTGGAAACAGGTTTAAAAAAATTTAAAACAAAACTGCATCTCGTATTTCAGCAAAGACAGAAGAAATAATAAGACATAAATATAAAAGAAATTTAGATAACAAAGCTACGTGTAAATTAAGGTGTATATAATTTATTTACAATTCATAATTAATCGCTACACCAACAAAAGACAGGGCATTCCCGGGGCCCCACCTCCTCCAAATATGAATGCCCAAATATGGGATACAGGGTGTTAGCCAGCCCCTTGAAAGATATCCCATTATAACTGTATTATACGAAATTTCCAATTTTCGCCAGGCTGGCTAAGCCTGTTAACGGTCGTGTAAACCCAATTCCTTTTGAGGGTCGACTGGGCATTCCCGGGGCCCCACCTCCTCCAAATATGAATGCCCAAATATGGGATACAGGGTGTTAGCCAGCCCCTTGAAAGATATCCCATTATAACTGTATTATACGAAATTTCCAATTTTCGCCAGGCTGGCTAAGCCTGTTAACGGTCGTGTAAACCCAATTCCTTTTGAGGGTCGACTGGGCATTCCCGGGGCCCCACCTCCTCCAAATATGAAGGCCCAAATATGGGATACAGGGTGTTAGCCAGCCCCTTGAAAGATATCCCATTATAACTGTATTATACGAAATTTCCAATTTTCGCCAGGCTGGCTAAGCCTGTTAACGGTCGTGTAAACCCAATTCCTTTTGAGGGTCGACTGGGCATTCCCGGGGCCCCACCTCCTCCAAATATGAAGGCCCAAATATGGGATACAGAATGTTAGCCAGCCCCTTGAAAGATATCCCATTATAACTGTATTATACGAAATTTCCAATTTTCGCCAGGCTGGCTAAGCCTGTTAACGGTCGTGTAAACCCAATTCCTTTTGAGGGTCGACTGGGCATTCCCGGGGCCCCACCTCCTCCAAATATGAAGGCCCAAATATGGGATACAGGGTGTTAGCCAGCCCCTTGAAAGATATCCCATTATAACTGTATTATACGAAATTTCCAATTTTCGCCAGGCTGGCTAAGCCTGTTAACGGTCGTGTAAACCCAATTCCTTTTGAGGGTCGACTGGGCATTCCCGGGGCCCCACCTCCTCCAAATATGAAGGCCCAAATATGGGATACAGGGTGTTAGCCAGCCCCTTGAAAGATATCCCATTATAACTGTATTATACGAAATTTCCAATTTTCGCCAGGCTGGCTAAGCCTGTTAACGGTCGTGTAAACCCAATTCCTTTTGAGGGTCGACTGGGCATTCCCGGGGCCCCACCTCCTCCAAATATGAAGGCCCAAATATGGGATACAGAATGTTAGCCAGCCCCTTGAAAGATATCCCATTATAACTGTATTGCACGAAATTTCCAATTTTCGCCAGGCTGGCTAAGCCTGTTAACGGTCGTGTAAACCCAATTCCTTTTGAGGGTCGACTGGGCATTCCCGGGGCCCCACCTCCTCCAAATATGAAGGCCCAAATATGGGATACAGGGTGTTAGCCAGCCCCTTGAAAGATATACCATTATAACTGTATTATACGAAATTTCCAATTTTCGCCAGGCTAGCTAAGCCTGTTAACGGTCGTGTAAACCCAATTCCTTTTGAGGGTCGACTGGGCATTCCCGGGGCCCCACCTCCTCCAAATATGAATGCCCAAATATGGGATACAGGGTGTTAGCCAGCCCCTTGAAAGATATCCCATTATAACTGTATTATACGAAATTTCCAATTTTCGCCAGGCTGGCTAAGCCTGTTAACGGTCGTGTAAACCCAATTCCTTTTGAGGGTCGACTGGGCATTCCCGGGGCCCCACCTCCTCCAAATATGAAGGCCCAAATATGGGATACAGGGTGTTAGCCAGCCCCTTGAAAGATATCCCATTATAACTGTATTATACGAAATTTCCAATTTTCGCCAGGCTGGCTAAGCCTGTTAACGGTCGTGTAAACCCAATTCCTTTTGAGGGTCGACTGGGCATTCCCGGGGCCCCACCTCCTCCAAATATGAAGGCCCAAATATGGGATACAGGGTGTTAGCCAGCCCCTTGAAAGATATCCCATTATAACTGTATTATACGAAATTTCCAATTTTCGCCAGGCTGGCTAAGCCTGTTAACGGTCGTGTAAACCCAATTCCTTTTGAGGGTCGACTGGGCATTCCCGGGGCCCCACCTCCTCCAAATATGAAGGCCCAAATATGGGATACAGGGTGTTAGCCAGCCCCTTGAAAGATATCCCATTATAACTGTATTGTACGAAATTTCCAATTTTCGCCAGGCTGGCTAAGCCTGTTAACGGTCGTGTAAACCCAATTCCTTTTGAGGGTCGACTGGGCATTCCCGGGGCCTTACCTCCTCCAAATATGAATGCCCAAATATGGGATACAGGGTGTTAGCCAGCCCCTTGAAAGATATCCCATTATAACTGTATTGTACGAAATTTCCAATTTTCGCCAGGCTGGCTAAGCCTGTTAACGGTCGTGTAAACCCAATTCCTTTTGAGGGTCGACTGGGCATTCCCGGGGCCCCACCTCCTCCAAATATGAAGGCCCAAATATGGGATACAGGGTGTTAGCCAGCCCCTTGAAAGATATCCCATTATAACTGTATTATACGAAATTTCCAATTTTCGCCAGGCTGGCTAAGCCTGTTAACGGTCGTGTAAACCCAATTCCTTTTGAGGGTCGACTGGGCATTCCCGGGGCCCCACCTCCTCCAAATATGAAGGCCCAAATATGGGATACAGAATGTTAGCCAGCCCCTTGAAAGATATCCCATTATAACTGTATTATACGAAATTTCCAATTTTCGCCAGGCTGGCTAAGCCTGTTAACGGTCGTGTAAACCCAATTCCTTTTGAGGGTCGACTGGGCATTCCCGGGGCCCCACCTCCTCCAAATATGAAGGCCCAAATATGGGATACAGGGTGTTAGCCAGCCCCTTGAAAGATATCCCATTATAACTGTATTATACGAAATTTCCAATTTTCGCCAGGCTGGCTAAGCCTGTTAACGGTCGTGTAAACCCAATTCCTTTTGAGGGTCGACTGGGCATTCCCGGGGCCCCACCTCCTCCAAATATGAAGGCCCAAATATGGGATACAGGGTGTTAGCCAGCCCCTTGAAAGATATCCCATTATAACTGTATTATACGAAATTTCCAATTTTCGCCAGGCTGGCTAAGCCTGTTAACGGTCGTGTAAACCCAATTCCTTTTGAGGGTCGACTGGGCATTCCCGGGGCCCCACCTCCTCCAAATATGAAAGCCCAAATATGGGATACAGAATGTTAGCCAGCCCCTTGAAAGATATCCCATTATAACTGTATTGCACGAAATTTCCAATTTTCGCCAGGCTGGCTAAGCCTGTTAACGGTCGTGTAAACCCAATTCCTTTTGAGGGTCGACTGGGCATTCCCGGGGCCCCACCTCCTCCAAATATGAAGGCCCAAATATGGGATACAGGGTGTTAGCCAGCCCCTTGAAAGATATACCATTATAACTGTATTATACGAAATTTCCAATTTTCGCCAGGCTAGCTAAGCCTGTTAACGGTCGTGTAAACCCAATTCCTTTTGAGGGTCGACTGGGCATTCCCGGGGCCCCACCTCCTCCAAATATGAATGCCCAAATATGGGATACAGGGTGTTAGCCAGCCCCTTGAAAGATATCCCATTATAACTGTATTATACGAAATTTCCAATTTTCGCCAGGCTGGCTAAGCCTGTTAACGGTCGTGTAAACCCAATTCCTTTTGAGGGTCGACTGGGCATTCCCGGGGCCCCACCTCCTCCAAATATGAAGGCCCAAATATGGGATACAGGGTGTTAGCCAGCCCCTTGAAAGATATCCCATTATAACTGTATTATACGAAATTTCCAATTTTCGCCAGGCTGGCTAAGCCTGTTAACGGTCGTGTAAACCCAATTCCTTTTGAGGGTCGACTGGGCATTCCCGGGGCCCCACCTCCTCCAAATATGAAGGCCCAAATATGGGATACAGGGTGTTAGCCAGCCCCTTGAAAGATATCCCATTATAACTGTATTATACGAAATTTCCAATTTTCGCCAGGCTGGCTAAGCCTGTTAACGGTCGTGTAAACCCAATTCCTTTTGAGGGTCGACTGGGCATTCCCGGGGCCCCACCTCCTCCAAATATGAAGGCCCAAATATGGGATACAGAATGTTAGCCAGCCCCTTGAAAGATATCCCATTATAACTGTATTGCACGAAATTTCCAATTTTCGCCAGGCTGGCTAAGCCTGTTAACGGTCGTGTAAACCCAATTCCTTTTGAGGGTCGACTGGGCATTCCCGGGGCCCCACCTCCTCCAAATATGAAGGCCCAAATATGGGATACAGGGTGTTAGCCAGCCCCTTGAAAGATATCCCATTATAACTGTATTATACGAAATTTCCAATTTTCGCCAGGCTGGCTAAGCCTGTTAACGGTCGTGTAAACCCAATTCCTTTTGAGGGTCGACTGGGCATTCCCGGGGCCCCACCTCCTCCAAATATGAAGGCCCAAATATGGGATACAGAATGTTAGCCAGCCCCTTGAAAGATATCCCATTATAACTGTATTGCACGAAATTTCCAATTTTCGCCAGGCTGGCTAAGCCTGTTAACGGTCGTGTAAACCCAATTCCTTTTGAGGGTCGACTGGGCATTCCCGGGGCCCCACCTCCTCCAAATATGAAGGCCCAAATATGGGATACAGGGTGTTAGCCAGCCCCTTGAAAGATATACCATTATAACTGTATTATACGAAATTTCCAATTTTCGCCAGGCTAGCTAAGCCTGTTAACGGTCGTGTAAACCCAATTCCTTTTGAGGGTCGACTGGGCATTCCCGGGGCCCCACCTCCTCCAAATATGAATGCCCAAATATGGGATACAGGGTGTTAGCCAGCCCCTTGAAAGATATCCCATTATAACTGTATTATACGAAATTTCCAATTTTCGCCAGGCTGGCTAAGCCTGTTAACGGTCGTGTAAACCCAATTCCTTTTGAGGGTCGACTGGGCATTCCCGGGGCCCCACCTCCTCCAAATATGAAGGCCCAAATATGGGATACAGGGTGTTAGCCAGCCCCTTGAAAGATATCCCATTATAACTGTATTATACGAAATTTCCAATTTTCGCCAGGCTGGCTAAGCCTGTTAACGGTCGTGTAAACCCAATTCCTTTTGAGGGTCGACTGGGCATTCCCGGGGCCCCACCTCCTCCAAATATGAAGGCCCAAATATGGGATACAGGGTGTTAGCCAGCCCCTTGAAAGATATCCCATTATAACTGTATTATACGAAATTTCCAATTTTCGCCAGGCTGGCTAAGCCTGTTAACGGTCGTGTAAACCCAATTCCTTTTGAGGGTCGACTGGGCATTCCCGGGGCCCCACCTCCTCCAAATATGAAGGCCCAAATATGGGATACAGGGTGTTAGCCAGCCCCTTGAAAGATATCCCATTATAACTGTATTGTACGAAATTTCCAATTTTCGCCAGGCTGGCTAAGCCTGTTAACGGTCGTGTAAACCCAATTCCTTTTGAGGGTCGACTGGGCATTCCCGGGGCCCCACCTCCTCCAAATATGAATGCCCAAATATGGGATACAGGGTGTTAGCCAGCCCCTTGAAAGATATCCCATTATAACTGTATTGTACGAAATTTCCAATTTTCGCCAGGCTGGCTAAGCCTGTTAACGGTCGTGTAAACCCAATTCCTTTTGAGGGTCGACTGGGCATTCCCGGGGCCCCACCTCCTCCAAATATGAAGGCCCAAATATGGGATACAGGGTGTTAGCCAGCCCCTTGAAAGATATCCCATTATAACTGTATTATACGAAATTTCCAATTTTCGCCAGGCTGGCTAAGCCTGTTAACGGTCGTGTAAACCCAATTCCTTTTGAGGGTCGACTGGGCATTCCCGGGGCCCCACCTCCTCCAAATATGAAGGCCCAAATATGGGATACAGGGTGTTAGCCAGCCCCTTGAAAGATATCCCATTATAACTGTATTATACGAAATTTCCAATTTTCGCCAGGCTGGCTAAGCCTGTTAACGGTCGTGTAAACCCAATTCCTTTTGAGGGTCGACTGGGCATTCCCGGGGCCCCACCTCCTCCAAATATGAAAGCCCAAATATGGGATACAGAATGTTAGCCAGCCCCTTGAAAGATATCCCATTATAACTGTATTGCACGAAATTTCCAATTTTCGCCAGGCTGGCTAAGCCTGTTAACGGTCGTGTAAACCCAATTCCTTTTGAGGGTCGACTGGGCATTCCCGGGGCCCCACCTCCTCCAAATATGAAGGCCCAAATATGGGATACAGGGTGTTAGCCAGCCCCTTGAAAGATATACCATTATAACTGTATTATACGAAATTTCCAATTTTCGCCAGGCTAGCTAAGCCTGTTAACGGTCGTGTAAACCCAATTCCTTTTGAGGGTCGACTGGGCATTCCCGGGGCCCCACCTCCTCCAAATATGAAGGCCCAAATATGGGATACAGGGTGTTAGCCAGCCCCTTGAAAGATATCCCATTATAACTGTATTATACGAAATTTCCAATTTTCGCCAGGCTGGCTAAGCCTGTTAACGGTCGTGTAAACCCAATTCCTTTTGAGGGTCGACTGGGCATTCCCGGGGCCCCACCTCCTCCAAATATGAAGGCCCAAATATGGGATACAGGGTGTTAGCCAGCCCCTTGAAAGATATCCCATTATAACTGTATTATACGAAATTTCCAATTTTCGCCAGGCTGGCTAAGCCTGTTAACGGTCGTGTAAACCCAATTCCTTTTGAGGGTCGACTGGGCATTCCCGGGGCCCCACCTCCTCCAAATATGAAGGCCCAAATATGGGATACAGGGTGTTAGCCAGCCCCTTGAAAGATATCCCATTATAACTGTATTATACGAAATTTCCAATTTTCGCCAGGCTGGCTAAGCCTGTTAACGGTCGTGTAAACCCAATTCCTTTTGAGGGTCGACTGGGCATTCCCGGGGCCCCACCTCCTCCAAATATGAAGGCCCAAATATGGGATACAGAATGTTAGCCAGCCCCTTGAAAGATATCCCATTATAACTGTATTGCACGAAATTTCCAATTTTCGCCAGGCTGGCTAAGCCTGTTAACGGTCGTGTAAACCCAATTCCTTTTGAGGGTCGACTGGGCATTCCCGGGGCCCCACCTCCTCCAAATATGAAGGCCCAAATATGGGATACAGGGTGTTAGCCAGCCCCTTGAAAGATATACCATTATAACTGTATTATACGAAATTTCCAATTTTCGCCAGGCTAGCTAAGCCTGTTAACGGTCGTGTAAACCCAATTCCTTTTGAGGGTCGACTGGGCATTCCCGGGGCCCCACCTCCTCCAAATATGAAGGCCCAAATATGGGATACAGGGTGTTAGCCAGCCCCTTGAAAGATATCCCATTATAACTGTATTATACGAAATTTCCAATTTTCGCCAGGCTGGCTAAGCCTGTTAACGGTCGTGTAAACCCAATTCCTTTTGAGGGTCGACTGGGCATTCCCGGGGCCCCACCTCCTCCAAATATGAAGGCCCAAATATGGGATACAGGGTGTTAGCCAGCCCCTTGAAAGATATCCCATTTTAACTGTATTGTACGAAATTTCCAATTTTCGCCAGGCTGGCTAAGCCTGTTAACGGTCGTGTAAACCCAATTCCTTTTGAGGGTCGACTGGGCATTCCCGTGGCCCCACCTCCTCCAAATATGAAGGCCCAAATATGGGATACAGGGTGTTAGCCAGCCCCTTGAAAGATATTCCATTATAACTGTATTGTACGAAATTTCCAATTTTCGCCAAGCTGGCTAAGCCTGGTAACGGTCGTGTAAACCCAATTCCTTTTGAGGGTCGACTGGGCATTCCCGGGGCCCCACCTCCTCCAAATATGAAGGCCCAAATATGGGATACAGAATGTTAGCCAGCCCCTTGAAAGATATCCCATTATAACTGTATTGCACGAAATTTCCAATTTTCGCCAGGCTAGCTAAGCCTGTTTACGGTCGTGTAAACCCAATTCCTTTTGAGGGTCGACTGGGCATTCCCGGGGCCCCACCTCCTCCAAATATGAAGGCCCAAATATGGGATACAGGGTGTTAGCCAGCCCCTTGAAAGATATACCATTATAACTGTATTATACGAAATTTCCAATTTTCGCCAGGCTAGCTAAGCCTGTTAACGGTCGTGTAAACCCAATTCCTTTTGAGGGTCGACTGGGCATTCCCGGGGCCCCACCTCCTCCAAATATGAAGGCCCAAATATGGGATACAGGGTGTTAGCCAGCCCCTTGAAAGATATCCCATTATAACTGTATTGTACGAAATTTCCAATTTTCGCCAGGCTAGCTAAGCCTGTTAACGGTCGTGTAAACCCAATTCCTTTTGAGGGTCGACTGGGCATTCCCGGGGCCCCACCTCCTCCAAATATGAAGGCCCAAATATGGGATACAGGGTGTTAGCCAGCCCCTTGAAAGATATCCCATTATAACTGTATTGTACGAAATTTCCAATTTTCGCCAGGCTAGCTAAGCCTGTTAACGGTCGTGTAAACCCAATTCCTTTTGAGGGTCGACTGGGCATTCCCGGGGCCCCACCTCCTCCAAATATGAAGGCCCAAATATGGGATACAGGGTGTTAGCCAGCCCCTTGAAAGATATCCCATTTTAACTGTATTGTACGAAATTTCCAATTTTCGCCAGGCTGGCTAAGCCTGTTAACGGTCGCGTAAACCCAATTCCTTTTGAGGGTCGACTGGGCATTCCCGGGGCCCCACCTCCTCCAAATATGAAGGCCCAAATATGGGATACAGGGTGTTAGCCAGCCCTTTGAAAGATATTCCATTGCAACAGTATGATGAATTTCTTACCTTTTCGCCAGGCTAGCTAATTATGTCAATGTTCAGGTCTGGTCAGATAGATATGATTTTTAATATATAACTGTTTCTTAACATTGAAAAAGGAAAGTTTATGTGGAATTTTGAATTTACGTTTATTAGCATGTTTACGGTAATTTGAATAGCGAACCGACCAGAGAATTCTATTCGCTATTCGAATAGTGAATAGCGAAAAGCGAATAGAACTCCAACTTCTGAATGCCATTTATTAAACTACATCACTAAAGTTTAACACGTTTGTAGTGTGTTTTCGCTATTAATGGGAGGAATTGTACAACCACGTAAATGCACCAACCCCCATGAATACAACCCATGCAGAGCGTGCATGGGGATATGAATAAACGAATATTTTATTTCAAAGCGGTTTTTAACAAGTTAAATATTTGGTCTCTTCAATTACATGTTTATCACTAATAATGCATTTCCCCGCACAATATTTTCATTTCGCGAGGGGATGCTCCGCTTTGCGGTGCCCTTGTTTACCTTAATATTCACCAGCCCGTAAAGTGAAGTGGTGCAGTCTGTTTACGTGTAAAAATGGCGACTCTCGATCTGCACGTGAATTTAACATACATGCACTTCATTATCTGAGGTCGGTTTAGAGAAGGTATGAGGCAAATAAAGCAATGGCATCAGTAGTAAATTGTCTGAGAATTTAATGATACTAATTATTTTCACCGAATTCGTTTGGAAATAAGGTTACATGTAATAAGTCCAAAACTTATGTTCAATTCTTAGAATACGTTGATTTAATTTAGCGTTTGGGTATCAAAACCTCTTAATAGTGTCATATTTAGAGGTCTGTGCTCCATATTTTTGTCATTGTCTTAATAAGGTCTTGCAATCAACAAAAACGCGGAGAGATGACCCAATATATATATATAAAATAACATTTTATTTCCCAACATTTAAAGGTTTTTAGAAAAATAATAAAAGTCCGTAAATTTGTGGACTTAGCATTTAGCATTTAGCATTTATACAACACACTTTGTTGTGACCGGAATGGCTCAGTGGTTAGAGCGCCAGACATTAGGTAACATAATATAACAAGTTTTTTTTTAGGTTGTTGGTACGATACAACCAGAACTTAAGGGAATAATTTTTATTATTTGTTAAAATATATTCAAAACTGATTATAGCTAGAAATTGTGCTTTTGCAAACTTGTATTATTACATTATCAAATAGATTTAATTAGAAAAAAAGCAATATGAAATTGTATTTTACGACTAAACCAAATGGGCATTTCCTCTATCTTATCCTCACATCTTCTTATTTTCAACAGCTATAAGTAAGTGCATGTGCCCTTGTGGCATGGTCCACTTACCTAAATATACAGATGTGAACGACGAAAAACTCACGAAGGAAATAGAGCAGATGCAGAAAGAACTGACAGTTCTAAAGAACCAAACTTCTGCAGCTTTAAGAAAGAAGATTTCCGTGAAGGATTTTCGACCTTCCGCGAATGCTTCCGGTGCTGTCTGGGTTGTGCTACTTATAGTAATTGCTGGCTGTATCATTGTTCCGGACTTGATAAAAGCACTTCGCCACATATTGTCTTATTGCAGACAAAGAAGTTTGACTTGAAAAAATCCGATAATCGGCCGACCAAAATGTAACCGGAGGTGCAGTGATTTTGGAGCTGTTTATTATAATCCATGGGACAGTGGCCCGTTTTGCGTGAACGCGGACCAAGTCCTGTGTTTGATATTCGGTGGAAGGCCGATTTTTTCTCTCTAGAAATGTTTTTTGAAAAATATTATGCTCTACGCAAATTGAAAGCCGTCGACTGCAATGCTATGCGGCTTTTTTTTTTAGCTCACCTGAGCTGAAAGCTCAAGTGAGCTTTTCTGATCAAAATTTGTCCGTTGTCTGTCGGCGTTGGCGTTGGCGTTGTTGTTGGCGTTGTAAACTTTTCACATTTTCATCTTCTTCTCCAGAACCACTGGACAGATTTCAACCAAACTTGGCACAAAGCATCACTGGGTGAAGGGGATTAAAGTTGTCCAAATGAAGGGCCACACCCTCTTTAAAGGGGAGATAATTTAGAATTATTCAAAATTTGTAGGTATTTTTCAAAAATCTTCTTCTCAAAAAATCATTAGGCCAGAAAAGCTGTAACTTGTATGGAAGCATCCTCAGGTAGTGTAGATTCAAGTTTGTTCAAATCATGGTCCCCGGGGGTAGGGTGGGTCCAAAATAGTGGGATGAATTTTTACATAGGAATATATAGAGAAAATCTTTAAAAATCTTCTTCTTAAAAACTATTTAGCCAGGAAAGCTAAAATTTGAGTGGAAGCATCCTCAGAAAGTGTAGATTCAAGTTTGTTTAAATCATGGTCCCCGGGGGTAGGGTGGGGCCACAATAGGGGGATGAATGTTTATATAGGAATATATAGAGAAAATCTTTAAAAATCTTCTCATCAACTATTAGGCCAGCAAAGCTTAAATTGGAGTGGAAGCATCTTCAGAAAGTGTAGTTTAAAGTTTGTTTAAATCATGGTCCCCGGGGGTAGGGTGGGGCCACAATGGGGGGGATGATTTTTTATATAGGAATATATAGAGAAAATCTTTTAAAATCTTCTTCTCAAAAACTATTAGGCCAGAAAAGCTTAAATTGGAGTGGAAGCATCCTCAGATAGTGTAGATTCAAGTTTGTTTAAATCATGGTCCCCGGGGGTAGGGTGGGGCCACAATGGGGGATGAATTTTTACATAGGAATATATAGAGAAAATCTTTAAAAAATCTTCTTCTAAAAAACTATTAGGCCAGAAATGCTCCAATTTGAGCGAAAGCATCCTCAGATAGTTTAGATTCAAGTTTGTTCAAATCATGGTCCCCGGGGGTAGGGTGGAGCCACAATGGGGGATGAATTTTTACATAGGAATATATAGAGAAAATCTTTTAAAATCTTCTTCTTAAAAACTATTAAGCCAGGAAAGCTAAAATTTGAGTGGAAGCATCCTCAGAAAGTGTAAATTCAAGTTTGTTTAAATCATGGTCCCCGGGGGTAGGGTGGGGCCACAATAGGGGGATGAATTTTTATATAGGAATATATAGAGAAAATCTTTAAAAATCTTCTTCTCAAAAACTATTAGGCCAGCAAAGCTTAAATTGGAGTGGAAGCATCCTCAGAAAGTGTAGTTTCAAGTTTGTTTAAATCATGGTCCCCGGGGGTAGGGTGGGGCCACAATGGGGGGGGAATGATTTTTTATATAGGAATATTTAGAGAAAATCTTTTAAAATCTTCTTCTCAAAAACTATTAGGCCAGAAAAGCTTAAATTGGAGTGGAAGCATCCTCAGATAGTGTAGATTCAAGTTTGTTTAAATCATGGTCCCCGGGGGTAGGGTGGGGCCACAATGGGGGATGAATTTTTACATAGGAATATATACAGAAAATCTTTAAAAATCTTCTTCTCAAAAACTATTAGGCCAGAAATGCTCCAATTTGAGCGAAAGCATCCTCAGATAGTGAGTGTAGATTCAAGTTTGTTTAAATCATGGTCCCCGTGGGTAGGGTGGAGCCTCAATGGGGGATGAATTTTTACATAGGAATATATAGAGAAAATCTTTAAAATCTTCTTCTCAAAAACTGTTAGGCAAGGAAAGCTTAAATTGGAGTGGAAGCATCCTCAGATAGTGTAAATTCAAGTTTGTTTAAATCATGGTCCCTGGGGGTAGGGTGGGGCTACAATGGGGGGATGACTTTTTACATAGGAATATATAGAGAAAATCTTTAAAAATCTTCTTCTCAAAAACTCTTTAACCTGAAAAGTTCAAATTGGAGCGGAAGCATCCTCAGATAGAGTAGATTCAAGTTTGTTTAAATCATGGTCCCCAGGGTTAGGGTGGGGCCACAATGGGGGATAAATTTTTACATAGGAATATATAGAGAAAATCTTTTAAAATCTTCTTCTCAAAAACTATTAGGCCAGAAAAGCTCAAATTGGAGTGGAAGCATCCACAGATAGTGGATATTCAAGTTTGTTTGAATCATGGTCCCCGGGGGTAGGGTGGGGCCACAATGGGGGGATGAATTTTTACATAGGAATATATAGAGAAAATCTTTAAAAATCTTCTTCTTAAAAACTATTAGGCCAGAAAAGCTCAAACTTGTGTGGAGGCATCCTCAGATAGTGTAGATTCAAGTTTGTTTAAATCATGGTCCCCGGGGGTAGGGTGGGGCCACAATGGGGGGATGAATTTTTACATAGGAATATATAGAGAAAATCTTTAAAAAAGAAAAGTGGGGCCCCAAAGTGGGGGGGGGGGTGTGTATAGGAATAGAGAGAAAAATCTTCTTACAGGTACAACAACAAAAGGGGCTTGGTATTTACCATAAAAATATGTGGATAAAAATCAGCAGATATTTTAAATTTTTTGAGCAATATCTACTGTACTTAGTTGTCAAGATATTGATTTTGATACTGTAATGCTAATTTGATCCGAGTTAAGGCTATTGTTCCTCATGTGAGCGATGTGGCCCCTGGGCCTCTTGTTTTTTTTATCTATTTTATTTCTTCTATTTAATGTGAATTATAAAGGACCGTCCCGTGAGTGGTGAAGGCGTCATTCCAAAAAATATCAAGCTATGCCGAATTTATGTCTCTGCAAAGGCGCTTGTTAATACATGTAATCACATTGAAGGACTAGTTAGTTGTAATAACTTGTTTCTAAACCATTCGTGTATTATTATACATCGACTATGTTCAAACCCAATCAAATGTATGGTTTATCATAATGAATTTGAATGAAATTATGCAATTTGTGATATTTTTAACTAGCTGGTTCTTACAACAAGTATTCTCATCTGATCATATTTTACAATATTTTACATGTTGAAAAACTTTATTTATTGTATACAGTAGCTATTTCTTTTTGTTGTCAAAAATTTGTGTGTGTATATATTTATCTTTTGTTTTTATTGGCTATTTATCATTAGATATGTAGACTTCAGATGTTGACTTCATATTTTTGAGACAAAATTTCGGAGCTTAGTTAAAAAAAAATGATTCGCCTTTTCAATGGATACAATGGAAATTATGAAAATAATTTAAGATATACAGTACACACACACACACACACACCCACGCATCTCTCTCTGTGTGTGTGTGTGTGTGTGTGTGTGTGTGTGTGTGTGTGTTGATAATAATCTTTCGATCACCATGATCTATTTTAGACAAAGTTTTTTTGTATCATACTTATAGCTCATATTTTCCAAAAGTCGGTTAAGCTATCCGATCCATAATAGCCCCAGATTCAATAATTCTGGATGCATAACAGATACGTATGGGCTTCATACTTAGTATACTTGGACATAATTTTCATGTATAAGTGTCAGTATGTAAGAGCAGAATGTGTCCTAATAAATTATCTTTTCATTTTCTTGAAGAGATGCTCCCCTTTGCTTTTGATTTATAAAAAAATATATACGGTATAAAAAAAATTTAAAATATTTTTTGCATTCCTAATGATGAAATGCATCTTTCCACCGAGGCATTTATTGATACTCTTAATATCTATTTTTTTTTATTTAAAAAATGTGCTTGTCCCCATAGACATTAATGCAATCTTCATTAATTAATTACTGCTTAGTTAATGATATTTTTGAAAATTTCTCTCGGTAAATCTTTTTTTCTACTCTAAAATGCTTTAAATTAATATCAGAGTATTTAATACAAGATGGATATTTAGGGTTAGAAAAACTAGGCCCTAATATGGGTTGGATACCTGAAGTATTAAATTATTAATATTGATATTATTTCATATTTTTGCAGAAATTGTGTACTTAAGGAGGCCAACTTTAGTTTTCATTGCGCATGTTTTTGCGCATTCTAGTTAAATACAGCGTATTTATATTTTTTATGAAATTTTTCGATATCATTTATAAAATTGAACAAAGTTGACAAAATACAGATAAAAATATTGAGACTTTTTAAGAATTTTTTTTTATTTTTTAAACGATTTTTCCGTTGTACGGTAGGTAAGCGTTGCCATTGCGCTTTTATGACGTTATGGTAAAATGAAGCTTTATAGAAGTGCGTTATAAGAAAAAAACATAACAGAAAAAGTAAATTGTATGCCGTTGAAACTCTTAACACAGAATAATGTTATCCTCGGGGGTATTTTTCTATTTTTTTTTAAATTAAATCCATTATACCAATCTACATTTGTAATACTCTAAATATATAGCAAAATTTGGTGCATTTTAATATTTTGAAATGACCCCCACCAAAAAACCAGACGGTAGAACTTCGAAATTTTTACATATAAGGTGGAAAATAATATTACTAATCACATATTACTATTTGAGAAAAAAAGCTATTGTAGTATTTTTTAATCTGCTTCGAAGTGCGGAAAATGACAATTTCCTAATTGATATATTCCTATAGTAAATATACCTGTATTTTGAGATGGCCCCTAAAAAGAACCAGATGGTCGATTTTCTTGAAACTTCGCAAATAAACAAGAGTTGGTGTTAATTACATATGGTTTAAAAAATAAAGAGTTTTAATATTGTAGTTTTTCTGCAAAAAAAAACAATCGGCCTCCTTAAATAAAAAAAAAAAATAAAAAATCTTGCAAGTCTCATTTAAATATATGCCATTAATTACTTAAGAAAATTGATAAACAATTCAGTATTATTCGAAACAAAACTACTAACGGCAGTGATCACTTAAAGTACATGTATAATTATACATTGTACCACCAACTCCAACCACTTAGTCATGATCAACATACCAACAAAAAATAATGCTTACACAGTTTTATTTAACTTTATCTCATAATGAAAAAATACATAAATTTAACCAAAATAGGTTGAGAAATGAATAAAAAAAACATAAAGAAAGTGGAAATAATAATAAATAGATATTGCATTCAAACGGATGGGATTAAAAGAAAGATACAAACATTAAACATTAAATTCAATTATTGCATAATGAAATAATGAAACAATGACTAAATCAGGAAAATTGCAAAACAAAACAGCAGGACTACAATCCTTTTGGACGGTTTGAGAGTTTTTCCATCAGTGTATAAATTCGTTCATAACATAAGTCACATTGATCTTTGTAAAGTGTAAGGGAAAAGGAACAAAAACAGAAAAACTGGAATGTGTATAACGATATATATCAAGGTGTGTTTCTATATCAAAAAAATATATCATTTTCTTCGTCCCTCTTTATCACAGATAGTTTTATAACAGATCCATAATTGTTTGAATTAAAAATGAAAATCTCATTCATATTTCAATGTCCACCGATATGCAAGTTAATAGAATATCACCATGGAAACAGCAGCGCGCTCACTGTAGTACACAAGCAGAGCTTTCTGTCTTGTTGTTGTCAGCCGAACTTGGACGTTTTCCATTGGATTTTGATGGCGTATTCTTATTTGCCTGATCATTCGGGGAAAAAAAGAAGATGACTGTTGAATGTAATGGTGGAAAAAAATGAAATAAAAAAATCCATGAATTTAACAATCATTGATTTCAATAGTTTAGCATTATTTTTAATTACACCATCTTTATTAAATTTAACAAGCAATTTATAATGAAAATTACTGCAAAAAGAACTACATACAAATAAACAAGAAAAAGCATTTACATTTCAAATAATATTTTATATCTAAAAATGATATCTAAAATATTAACCAAAAGGAAAACATAAGACTGTGCATTAATAAACAAAATTTTAAGACCTACTTTATCAACTTAAACTCTCCGGAAAACGAAATTTTAGTTTTATTCGTTAAAGCTATTAATTACGTGGCAACCACATCGACGTGCATGCATTTCCCAGTAACGAGTATGGAGTATATGTACATTGAAACATGCTGTTTATAATACAAGCCAACAAAAAAGTGATGCCAATCTGACTTGCAAGATGTCCACGCATTGGTTACATTGCCACAGAGAATACTCATGCCGCCATTAACCTACAACCTTCAGATAAGCCATAGAGATTATCCTTTTAATATGGCCTATAAATATTATTGGGGCTTAGACTTACTTCTAAAGGTTTAGTGGTACTGTATCATAATAATTCATCAGTTGAGTTTCACATGAAACGCAGTCTTTCGTAGTTCTTGTAGTTCTTGAGAAGTACTGAGCGAAATGCATATACCTGCCCATACTAGTATTTTCATGAGAAAAGCTTTTTTTTATATTCAGTAAACGTATAATTGTCTTCACTAAAATAAACAAATTAGAATTTTAAAAAATGCTATATTTTAAAATATAAAAACACAAAAACAAAAAATCACATTCAATTGGCTACAACTAGCTAAAAAAAAACAACGAAAAGTCAAACAAAATCGTCGCAACACTTCACAGTGCTTAAATCGTCTCTATTATCCAAAATTTGTTTATATCTGATGAGTCGCAATTAAATAAAATTGCTAAAATCAGGAAAAAAATTCAACGAAATTAATGAAGCTAAGGGAGATAAGCAGACTCTGAGGGGACAGGAATATGGACTCACTGAATACTCGCTAACGGCGTTTCGCGCAGGTTTTATAACCTCTCTCTTGGTGTTAATATCAGAGAGATGACCTGTCCTGTTGCCATTTTGTCTGAATCTTTTACTGCGGTCGGCAGAATCTTCGGGGTCTGCGTTCATATAGGGTTCCAAGTCTACAGAGCCAAACGAATCTTGGTCTCCTTGACTACCATCCTTTTCTTCTATCACAGACTGGAAAAATAACAGCAGCCTCGAATTGACTTATATTTTCAGCTTCTATCACTGTGAAAAATTTATCAATGATTCTTTCATCTAATACAGTTTTTCCTTCAATGTCCAAGGAAGTTTTCCTATTATAGCCCAATGCAGTGATATACCCTATTACCATATTTATTTAAATCTTGCTTACATTAAAACTGCTTTAATTTTAGTTATTAATTCTAAGCAACTTGTGAAAATATAATTAAAAGAAGTAAAAGTCGTCATACATGAAAAAAGACAACAACCAAAAAATCTAAGAACTCATGCAAACAATTTGACCTAACAATACCAAACGAAAGGATTGATATATATGGTACAACAAAAAGAGGGTGGCGAGCCATAAAAGCTTGACAAGGCATTCTCTGTGCGTATAACTCCGGAAATGACGTGGAATCTTACGTCAGTTTTGGCTTTGCTAAGCTGTAGGTCCGGGTAATGGTGGTGAGCGACTTTATGGTAGTCGACTACGCCGTTATTTTGACTGGCTTCCTGCGCCAACTCGTGCTCATTTTCATCAAAGACAAATAAACTTATCGTGTCCCCGTCCCCGGCATGTTTACCATCCTGGAAAAAGCAGACGACACAATCAGAGAGACCGATCGAGATAATTCCCTCCTTAGACTGCTGGTCAGGGGTAATCACGTGATATCTTGGCTAACTACATCCCTTATTCCCATGCACCATGCACTATAACTTTAAATATTTAAAGAAAAGATAGCAAGATGGATTGGAGGTTTGAAATACCGGTATAAATGGAGAGGTTTGAAGATAAATAGGGTATTACATTATTGGGTGTAACTAAGGGAACCTGACTACATTGTACATATCCCACTTACCTGGAAATGCATGCAATATACTAATGAATATTATTTCATGCTGTTGTAAAGTTACATGGACATAAGAGACATGAAAGTCAACAAAGAACATTTTGCATAACGTGTTTTGCAGTTATCAAAGTAGTAAAAAAATATCATTTAATAAAATTATCTAATTTAGTTTAAAGATATTCTTTGTTAACTTTCAGTGGAAAACATAGTTTAGAAGTGTAAAGAAATGAATGTTATTGATGAGCTTACGCTTTTATCCAGGGCCATTTGTCTCACGTACTTTTGCCCTTGTAAAACCTGTTTGAACGTTTACATATAGGAAACAAAATCAATTAATTCCATATACATTATTTATAGCTAACTGAACTCCAGACAGCTAAAGGCCCAAGACGTATTGCACTGCTCTTGTTATTTAGATGATTCTCGTAACCATGATGTGGCAGAAAAAATGTTGGGAAAGTGAGAATATCTCATTAAATCATGTTATTCAAGACAAATGTATTTGATCTGGAAAATGCAGAAATGAATGTGGTATGCTATTACAATGTATGAGATATGAATGAGACACTGAACTATATAGTTTAGAGTATGAATCAAACCAACACACACAATTAATAAAGTGTTGAAGCTTATGGTATGAATATACCAATGGAGCTAGTTACATGTACACTACATTGGTGTTCCAAATGACGAGTACGCACAAAATATAAATTATACACTGCAATTGAGTTTGTGGAGGTTAATATATACATGTATATATACAATAACGTGCTTTGATGTTTCTGAAAGGTTAGTCCTGAATCAAAACTATAGGCAGACTGCAAAGAGATGTGTTTTTTCATTGAAAAATAAATGTAAACCTGTGATAGCATGCTGGGGTCCATTGTTTTTTGTCTTTGCAAACCTGGAGCTTCTTTTTGCAATTTCAACATCTGAATTTAAAACATTCACAGTGTTTATAATCTTATCTATCATTCAATATCCAGCAACATTATTTTGAAGATAATCATTCTGGTTTTATTAAAATACAAGAAATGTGATATTATTGTTTAAGCCAAAAGAAACCAATACTTTTGTCTAGCAGAAAATTAGCCAGCACAAGCATTATTAAATTCCAAGATGAATATCAATTAAGTTAACCTGCCTTTTCTTATTCTGTTGTGAGTTTAGTACTTAACAGAAAACTGTCTATATAGCACAAGGACCATTGTCAGATCCTTCATTCAGAGTATGAACAATAATAAAGTTACTCTTTACAATTTTGCTGAAAAACCATTTTAAAGTCAATTGTCCATGACTGATTATATGATTATACAATGCATAACATAAAAATTAAAATATATAGTATAATGGCCTGGCTATTTAATTTTGATGCTTTGTGAAAATAAACTAATTAATAAAGTTTTTTTCCCATTTACAATGAAACTCCTTTACAAATTCTGAATTTGATATATTGTGTGAGCATTTTTTTCATAGTGAACATGCAAACGCAGTTGAGAAAGCTTGCTTTTAATCAATTATTTTTAAATGAAATGAATTATGGATAAATGTCCTTTTTGAATTATGTTCAATAAATGATAATAGAATACCATTTCATGATTACATATTTATACCAAATTGTGACAAAGCACATGTACTTATCTAATCCTAAATTTTTTTAAAGACATTTTCTATTAAATGTTATTTTCCCATTATGTGATTTACAACTATAGTGTAATTGAGGAACTCATTTTGGCTTTTTCACAAATGGTCCTTTTAAAAAGCAAATACTACTAATTTGAACAATGTTTTTTATCCAAAATCAGTGAAAAAGCCTTATTTAATAATGTGCCCTGTCTTCTTTATAAACAAAGTTAACAAGGATTTTTGAAATAAGACAAGTCTTTGATCTACAATTAAAATTCCATTCTCCCTAAAAGAGTTTAATACTTTTTTGCTTATATATTATCTAAATTGTGAATATTGCTTCCACAAATAGCTCCAACCAGAATAGCAACAACAAAGCTGAAAAGTCTGCAAAACAGTGAAAATTCTCTCTCTCTCTCGCTCTCTCTCTCTCTCTCTCTCTCTCTCTCTCTCTTAGAAAGTATACAAGTAGTTTGACAGGCAAAGAATATTTGTGTTATATTGCTTGTTTAGACCCAAGAAAATCAAAGTAAGCTATTCTCTTTGTTAATTAAGATGCTGTGCGCTAACAGTCTTACTGGGCTAGAGTTATCTTTGTAACTTGGCAGTGCAACAGTTTTTTGTAACTTTAGCATCTGGAAGGAAATTCAAGACATGTTATTTCAAAAGATGTTCACAACTATTACATGAACAAGAATAAAAAAAAGATAAGATGAAACACACAAAATCTTTTAAAGTGCAGTATTGAAGCATTATTCACTAATTTGTTAATACATGTACATGGTATGACATATTCAAAATAAAACTATAAAAAATATTTTATAGATTGAATAAGTTTTTTCTGAAATCATAATGGCTTAAAAAAATTAAAATTATGTAAACTTTCTCTTTTTCCTCAAACATGTTGTTTTCTATGCAAGAACATGTACCAAAGGAGTCAGCTGTATAACCTATTGGTAGTATTTTGCTATTAAACAGTATGACTTACAAAGGAATATTGATATCAGCAATTCATCATAAATACTAATGACTATAAAAAATGGTTCAAGTGCTGTATACAATATAATCAACTTGATGTTGGGTATGAATGATATGTACAACTATAGTTAAAGCTGCTTGGTCCTATTTTTTGGTTATTGCAGTATCAAATAATTTTCCATACAAACCAATCATCTTAGAAAGTTATGGACTTTCTCCTATTTACACCAGCAGAATCGGTCTCCTTTCAAAGTTAGAAATATTCAAAGTAAATAAAAATAATTTCTTTATGGTCAAATGAAAAAACCAACCAAAATGCATCATGGGAATGTTTAGAAAAGGGAACTGTTTGGTTTCGTCCCCTGAATGAATGGGTTTATTCACCCCACATGTTATGCATTGATTGTAAACAAAGCAAACTTCAGATATATTAGCGAAAAAAAATGTACGCAGGTTATTTTTAATTAATATTTGCCTGAACATTATGAACTTAATTTATAGCGATGTCAAAGTAGTAATACAACCATACCGGTCTTGTTGTCAGGGATGAATTTTAATATGGGCCAAATAACAGGATATCCTTTAAAGTTGTTTGTTTTGTTAACAAATTTTGAACATATTTTATTTTCATTGAAATTAGGCTTAATTGACCAGGAAAATTAATGCAATGTCCATTATTATACACATACTTAGCATAACCATAGTTAAAAGCATAAAAAAAACTTGATATAAAATCAGACCAAGCAGCTTTAATCATTCATCTGGTTAAGATGTTGAATTTTTTTTTTAAACTTGTGTTCATGTATCATCATTTTCTTGCTGTTTGCATGATTTCCCCAACATATATACCTTTAATTTATAACAATACATCAATACCAAATTTATCTCTTTCCTTCATAAAAAACACAATGATGATTACTTCATTGATGTAGAAAAAGCTAAATGAAGTCAAATCTAAATTACAATTCACAAAAAACAGTATTGTCATGGCCATAACAACTTCAATTAACAAGAAAGAGAAAGATTATCTTTAAAATGAAAAGTTATCAAATCACAAAACAGTTAATTTTCATGATTTAAATTAAGATATCCATGGATATAAATCAAAGAAAAATCAAACCCCTGTATGTAAAAAATGAACGTACCTGGTTGAGCATCTGAACTCGAGTCTTGAGTCGAGTTCCCGTGCTATTAGCTACAGCAGACACTGCCCGGTAGAATGGCTCAAACTGCTTCTCTCCATCTGGTTTCTTTGACCACTCCTCACATATTTGCTATAAATGCAAACAAAACAATGACTTCTTTCTATCAATGTGTAATGAACCACCAAAGTACACCATGATCTGTGTAACAAATATTTTTTTTTGGGGGCAAGGTTTTTCAAAAATTATGATTGTACTTTAATTTGGAATCAGAATCAATTCCCTGACAATTATTACATTTTGCTTACGGTATATTTCATTTTATTTGGCCAAAAAGACAACAATATCTGTATAGAATAAGCCAGACATGTACAATTATTGTGGTACTCATGTCCATGCATGTACAAAAATTACCCAAATCCAAATTTAAGTAAATGAACAATAAATGTAAAATATATATATTACTAAATAAAGCAGTATTACTTACAAATTATCATAGCAATGGTAAAGAAGCAGTGAATATTTTAGGAAATGATTCTAAATACCTGCATTCTGCGTTCCTTTTGCTGAAGGCGTTCATACTTTCTTTGTAACAGAACTACCTCTGTCTTCAGATGGGACGTGTCCGAGGCAATCTCGTTACCAAACATGGTGGCGCGTCTACCACTGGCATTGGCAGTGGAATTCTCCATGTTCTCCATCTGCCGCAATTCCTACACCACAAAAATATTCATACATACAAAATAGATATACACTTTTATTTCTATAATGATTTTCTTTCCAGTCATAAAAAACTTCTGATGAAAATTTTGATAAAGTTAATTGTTGATCATATTTTTTTTCTGTTTGGCTATAAATCTCTTTCACATCTGTCTCAAAAAAATTAGAAAAAAAAAAAGACTAAGATGAGTTATTAATTTGTTTAAATTGCATCCCCCAGAACAAAAGCAAAGCAACCCATCTTAATGTGAAGGTTGATTTGACATGAAAATCTTATCCTTGAACTCACCAGTGGTTTGTGGTTGACCTAGACTTAACCTTCATGGTCAATGTACATGCTTTTTTCACATTAGGTTAAAGTTAAAAGAAAGCTTAAGATTCTAAAGGAAAGGATAGAAGAGAAATGAGAGGTACAGCAAAAAATTTGGACAAAACACTAATGGACAGATCAAAAAACAAAATGGCCTCTTAACCTGATCATTGTTCTTGTGGGCCTGAAATTGTGTCAATTAAAGGAACTTAAGGTAGAAAAGGTCCTAGGTGAAAGAACATGTGATACCATACTATGATCACATGATGTGAGAATTGTTTCAATAGAATGCATTCTGACAGAGTTATGAATACAGCAAAAATGGTTAAAACATGAATTTGAAATGCAAAATATGCGGATACATGAAAGCAAAACACAGCATTAAAACACAATTATAATGAAGAATTGTTGTTTGAAATTTCAGACTGAATGTATATGCATGATACTGATACATGAAAAACAGTTTGAAACATGCAGATAGACCTTAATTATAAGTCGAAACAATACATGCAGATTTACAGGTACGCTCTATTAACTACGGCATTGAGTGATGTGAGGCTAGAACTGTGTAACAGTTCATGATCAGCGGTTGTCTTGACTATTCATGCATATAAAAACTGTAATAATTTTGCTGCTCTATATACCGATATACCTGATTAATGGTCAATGCTCTTAAATCCTGCCAGGTTATATATAATATGGTTAATATAAGTATTGCACATATTGTACATTTTATATATTCATAAGTAAAGTCCATTTTTTTTTCTTCCAGAATAAATTGTTATGAAATATTTTAACAGAAAAAAGTCAAAATGATAGAAATTGAATTGTGTATATAGAGACTTTTACACAGAAAAAATCTACCAGTATATGCTTGGAAATGATTGGTGTTAGAACTTTTGTATGATTTTTTTTATTTAACTCAAAGCTACCACTTCATTCAGAATTCACTTCAACAGCATCATAAAAATGACAATACATACATATATGATTAATTTTACAGGTGTGTTTTTTTAATCTATTTAATTCATAACATGGTGCTTCTGTATACCTGGTACATTGAGGCCTCTCTTAATTCCTGTGGAGTTATCAAGCAAAGAAAGTTTCCAAAAATAAATGTTTGTATCAGATTATCAAAATGCATAAAAATTTATCAAACAGTGTCATATAATTGTAAGAATATTGCAAAATAAGCAATGGTTTTTCTAAAACTACATGTAAAGGGAAAATGTTATACATGTATAAATATACTATTCTAAAGAAAATTGATAAACAATATAAATACGGGGCATAAAAAAACAATGGGGATAAAAAGATGATTAATAATCTATTCAGCATTTAGCTGGACTTCTATATTAAGATCAAACAATTCTAAAAAAAAATTTTAAATTTCACAATTTTGTATTCTTATATGTTTATGTTAAAGGGACCTGGACACGATTTCAGATGAAAATTTGATTTTTGATTTTTATGTATTAAATAGTTTACTGGTGTATTTTGAATGATTTACCAAAATTTGAATGTTAGAAGTCGTGTTACAAGCGAGATACAGAGGAAAGAAGTCGTTGTTATGTAAACGAAGCTCGAGTCTTATATTTGTTTAATGTAATGTAAAGTAAAGAAATTACCATTTCTTTGACAAAATAACTTGTGGAAACAAGATAAACTTATTAAATGTGTTCATAAATAAGTTTATTAACAACAAAATGCAATATTAGATTGAAACTTTTACCAATTCAAGACATATGAAAACAATAACAGGACTCGAGCTTTGTTTACAAAACAAAGAATTTTAACCTCTGTAACTCGCTTGTAACTCGATATTTGACTTTCAAATTTTGACAGAGCATTAAAAACATTCATATTGACCATTCTAGACATTAAAAATGAAAAAATAAATTTTGAAAAAATTTAGCTCAAATCGTGTCCAAGTCCCTTTAAGTCTTTTGACATGTTAGTCACATCTATGTAGCTCAAAGGAAGAAACACATTGAAAAGAAATATTTAAAGCAACTGGGGCAAATATCACATGCAGAGTAAATAGAAATTCAAATCCGAACCCCCATCTTGCACATGGTCATCATCCCTTGATAATACTTTCTCCAAAAAGTCGTATATTTATTCCATGATCCATACACCCCAACCTATTTTCCTTTTAAGAAAAAGACTATAAGGATATACTATTTAATTAAGATTTACTGCTGGTTAAGCTTACCCTCGTATTGAGCTTCAACAGTTTGGGGTCTGGCATCGTATCTTCCTGTATTCCATAGATGGACAGCGTAATGCAGCCTGACTCAAAGAAGTCGAGATTCTCCTGCTTCAGCTTGGGAATGGAGATGACCTTGGAATGGTTGAAGGTAGGGGTCAGGGTGTTTTTCACAGTGGGTGTTTTGACTTCCTCCACTTTTCCGTTGTGTTTGACTGAGTATTTCACCATGATTCCTTTTGAAAATCTGGACTTGTGGATGTTTCCATTCTCAATCGTCAGCTACAGACAAAAAGCAAGACATAATTGATTTTTAGGTTTTTGAGTGGACATACTTTGCTCAAAAGGTTAAAATTTTTAAAAATCTTTTATATATTGAGGGATATATGTATGATGGTAAAAAAAAGCAGTAAACTTTCTGTCTATCATCTAGCTGTCTTGCCTTTCTTCAGAAGAATCAACAATTTTTAGTTGACAATACTCAGTCTATGAAAAGGATGAGAAAATCATCTCTTTCAACCTTTGGTTTCCATTCAGTTAAACATACAAGTACCGTACCTTGAAGTGATAGGGTTTGTTCAGAAGCTCATGAGGATCATCAACAAAAGCCTCCTCATCAATGGGCTTCCCCTTGTTGTCACAGGGCTCAAGTTTGACCTTCAGATGACCTTCCTCTTGACCTTTGTAGTCGGAGATGTTGAGAGTGTCCTCAAAGTCCAGGCAGTAGGACAGGGACTGTAGGAACAGGTTTGACGTTCCAATAAGGACGTCTTCAGTGGGCTCCCAGAAAGGGTCCTGTTCCTTGGGGATGTTTGACACATTCTCCCCATCCAGAAACTTTTGGTATAACTCCTGAGGAAGAAATTAAATGATAATTTATCAATATAAACTCAACAAGGTCTTTATTACAATGGTGTTGGATATAAAAAGAATTATTATCTCAACTTAGAATGTAAATTGTAAAAACAAAAGCAATGGACCTCTTCCCTACTCTCTCTCTTTTTCTAATACTATTGTTATTTCTGTACTTTAAGTTGTGCTGAATAAGAGTGTTTAACATATATTATACATGTACAAGTATGTTGTACATGAAAGTATGTAAAGAATTAATTGTTTTTTTCAAAAGAGACCAGACATAGAAGATCTAAACACCTGTATCAGGTATCGCCTGGTTATGAACTTCCCTCTCTCCCACAGCCATGTGTTTCCATTCAGTAAGTTTTTCATTTTGACTGTCACTCTGGGAGAAAAAAAAACATTGAAGTCAGTTTTAAAATACATGTATATACAATTTTCAGCTGACATATAAGATCAGAATGTACTTTTCTTGTAACAAGGGGCAATAAGTGGCTACCTCCTTAGCAATCTGATTAAAATCAGCCGTTCTGATACGCTACTGCTCTCGAACATCTGAAACAAGCCGCTTAGAGGTCACGTCCGAACGACCCGACAATCTAAATATTTAAATATAAGGTCGTGACCTTTTTGACCAATGAGAATCCCCGTCTCTTAAAGACTATCGGGTGAAGTAACAGCAAGGTAAATATAACCGCACAGATTTATGGGAAATTATCTGCCGGCAGAGATTTGCAAGCCACAATTTGGTTGGCTTATCAAAAGGTCGTTCGGACGTGACCTCTAAGCGGCTTGTTTCAGATGTTCGAGAGCGGTAGCGTATCAGAACGGCTGATTTTAATCAGATTGCCTCCTTAGTATATTTTTATGGAGGAAATAAATGAAGAGTCTCCGAGAGCAAAATTTATAAAGCTATCAATTTCAACAATCATTGTTGGCTTATGAAGATGACAAGTATAAGAATTGACATTTATTTTAGATATCTTGGTTTGAAACCAATCTTCAATAATTCAGTATACATATTTTTATATCTATGATAACTGAAAAGTTTTGATGAGAATTAATCGTAATAATCTAAAATTTTATAATTCATGTAAAAAAAAAAATCCATATGATTAGTGATTCATATAACACTATACACATAATCTACAAATTATTCCTTAATTAATTACAAGTTATGATCATAACTTTAAAAACAAATAGTTGCTAATACAATTTATGCTACCTAGCTAGCAAGCATATAAATTCTGCTTTGCAAAAATCCTTAATCCTTTAGATGAATCATGTGATTCTTATCCACTGAAGATTTATCCATTTTATAATTCTAATTAGTAAACTAATTGTTCATGTGGTTGTAAACTGTCTTACTGGAAAGTCCCAGTTAAAACTTGTTCAAATTGAATAAAATCAATAAGTCGTGACAATACAATAAAGTTTCCAAGGAAAACCAGAGATCACATGAACACTTGTTTGATATTCAAACCACAGTCCATACCAATTAATGTTATGAATTATTTTTAAAGATTTTACGTAAATATAAACAATAAAATGCTTTCTGATTTTGAAGGAAACTAAGAGTTGTGATTGTAGAATTTTTTAACCTGCATGATGATAAATGGTTATATAATATTTGCAGCTGTATAGATTTTAACCAACAAAGCATTTAATTCACTTATATTGTCATTTTCAACAGGAAAAAAATACATGGAATGAACATTTATCACAATTATCACACTTAACACACAAATTTACGGAGAGATGGTATGCAATTTGAATTTATAAACTCAATTGTGAAATTAGAAAGAATAACTGCACCCTGGTCACTCAAAAGAAATGCAATGAGGATCAAACAACAATCAAACTAACTTGACCATAACACAGAAATTGTATTTTACAACTATTTATGCAAAATGCAAATAATCTACCGGTATAAATCATGTCAAAGCAACATTTGCATGAAGGCTTATCAAAATAAAATCCAGAAAGCTGGCTTCCTATTTAGACATAGGCTAAAATAGCAAAAGAAGAGTGCAATCTTATAGGTGAATTGATTGGCTATTAAACCATAGCAGATATGATTGGCTCAATTGGCTAAATTGCACATAAAAGCAACACTGGATTGGCTAATTTACAGCACAGCTCACAGACAATTCTGATTGGCTATAAACATCATATTTTTATTGGGTTTTTTTCCCAAGAGATCTGATTGGCTAAATAAATACATTTTGAGAAGCTGATTGGTTTAGATCTATTCACAGCTACTTGAGTCCATATCATTACACACCTTTTCTCTCCTTGGTCACTGTTTACCAGAGTAGCATGCAGAAAACATTCACCTTTCATTTAAAGTCAGTATTTTGAAGCCAGCATTTTAAATAGCAGTCTGCAGGCCATTATACTTACAACACCAAATCACTTCACAACATTAGAAATATATTAAAGTCATCAATGATGCATGCTACATGTATATTTATGCATTCAGTGCTAAAAATATGTCATTGATTCAATTTACCCAAAGGAAACTTACTCCAAAAATTTACATGCAAATTTAAGAAAATGACATTAAGGAAAACAGCATTCACTGAAATCAATTACCGGTATGCATGCATCAAATTTGATTTAATCTTGAATGGATAGATTTCTATGCAAGTTTGTTGAGAATTCTAATGACAAATATGTACAACATAGGAATTTACCTAGTTACATGTACTAGTCCTTTACTTCTTAAAATTCATGGCACAAATACATTAGCCAATTTAGAAAAACATTCAATTTAATTAAAAAATACATATTAAGTATATACCAGCTGTACCTGCAAATACCTTTCATTAATTGATCTTTTTAAAGATTTCTAAACAATAAAATTTCAATAGTGCTTCTTTGTTTGGTAGGCTTAATTATTTCACCTATATGAAATTGAATTGGAAAATATTAAAAACCTTTTAAAATCATATTCTCATGTTTATTTGAATGAAAATTTTTGATCATTATCATAAACTACCATTGAATGAAATTAATGTCACAATGCAAATGATAATTATATTTAGATTTAAGAAACGTGTATATAGCTTTTGAGTAAACATCATGCCGTATTGCATAACAGAAAATTAGTGAACATGTGTGATTGTGTGAACACGGATTGACAGACAATGTACATATTTCAAACAAATTCAGTTTGTGCAAGTGTTTTCTTTTTTTGAAAGACTGCAATTCAGACAAGATTATACAGTAAAAATACACATTCATGACTCCATACTTAGATGTCCAACTGAAATAAAAGACATCTTTATCAATGACGTCATCGACAGTCGTAAACTAAAAAAAAATTTACCTTCCAATAATTATATCATAATTCATTTTTATATATTGACAAACATTTTATTTTGTCAAAATGCTTTTGTTTTCTTCACTATATTTATCAAAGGGGGATCGAGTTTGATGATAAAAAAAAAAAAGCACATTGAATTACGATTTTTCTCTCGCAAAACATGGCAACATAATCCACTATATATATCTATACTGAAAGCATCATATGCTAAAAATGTAGCATTTTATAATAAAAGACACACTTATTAGTACTTCTAAACATCAATATAAATAAAAGATGAGCAGCATAATAGTTGGTATACATACTTAGAGGCATGTGATTGAGTTATGTCCCCTCCTTCCTGGGCTGCTGCTGATATTAGTACGACCTCAAAAGATTTCTGTTTATTAAGTTCTTCAGACACTGCATTCACCTCAGATACCATGGGGAGGATTTCAAGAACTTGCTCTTGAACAATTTGTTGTTCTGAAATATGAAAGTATAATTGAACCTTCAATTCACCTGCTAATAGAGAGCAACCCCCATCCCCCCAATATATGTGCTTGTAAATCACTTTTGAGTTAATTCCCATGTGACATTTAAATCACAGTAAGATTTTATAGACACAATACATGTGATGAATTTAAACAAAAACCCCACTGTTACAGTAAGAGATTCAATCTATATATGGAAAAGTAACTAGGTGATACAAATTTTGATTTATCTAACCTAGGTATATTTGTTTTACCTTTGCTTAGACCAGCTGAGCCTGTGGCAAATCCCTTGACCTGGGCAATTTCTTTCTGTGCATACTCCCATGTTATCTCTTTCGGAAGACTGTTGTCTGCAGTTTCAGGTTTCAATGGGTTCATCAGAACATACATGTGGTTGGATCCTGGAGAAGGCACCAAAATACCATGAAATTATATTATACTTTGAAGGAAAATTTAAGTGACCAAATCACTTATTTTTTTTTTGAAGGAATAATGTTTACATTTATTGTCTTTCTTTGATGAATTAAAGAAAAAAAGAGAATGCATTCATGCATAGACATATCAGCAATAACTGGACATAATGGCTTTTCGTACCAAACAGAATTCTGTCCTTATGACAGAGGGCTTTCCTGCCAGTAAGAGGTATCCCATTGATTTTGGTCTTTGACCCACTTCCTGACACAGACTCTATCTCTATCACTCCTTTCTTGTTGAAGATTACTGCATGTTGCTTCTGTATGCTGTTAGAGAGGAAAAAAGTAATGACTCATGAATTAATGGGTCATGCATATTGCATATTTTCTTATGTAAGTTAATTTTCAAATAATGTAATGGAGCTATCAATTGCTGAAATAAACACTGTAGGCAACCTGATGAAACTTTGCCTTTATTGATGAATAGGCTCCTACTGCACTCACACATATAAACACTAGTGAGAGATTGTGTTTTGAGAATGTTTCACTCTCAGGCTTCAAGTAAATTCAAAAATTGATAATCGGTTGATGTTTTACCTACAACTCTGCAATTTAAGAAAATGCAAACAGAAAAGTCGCATTAAATAATGGTCAGACTCAGTAAAACGCAGTGACAATCCACTTAGTCTCTATATAAACTCAATGTGTACAGATCAATTACAAACTCGCTGACCTGAGACCGCTCAGACAGATGTTAGGGACTGGGCTAGCATCCTTCCTCCCCACACTGGTTTCTCCACTGTTCAGGAAGTGACAGATGACCCCCGACAACATGGGGTCCTCATTCAGATTGATCAGGTAGGCCTCTTTACTCTTTCTGTTGTCTGCTCCTCCCACATCAATTTTATCTGTCTCAGTTCTGGCCTCAGCAAGCTTAAGAAAATTTTGTGTCAAACATTTTAAACAGTTGATCTTTAGCATGTTGACATCGCTCAAGGTTTCATAGTGGTAATTCAGCTCTATGGTATAACCATTGAAAGCCAGTGGTATTTCAAGATTAAGATTTTGGTCTGATTAACTGTAGATAGATTTTAAAATTGAGATTTAATCGTACCTATCTGATATAAAAGAATCCAAAAAGATTTTCACTGATAAATCAAAAAAATAAACAAAAATATATGCAGTTTTGCACAATGAACATGTCATTTTTGGGGTTGTAAAGTTTGTATGAAAATTCTATGATTAAACTTTTTAAAAATGCAATTGATGTCAACTAAATTAAAACAATTACATTACTCATTGCATATTGATTGTATGTTTGTATTCAAAGTAAATTTAACAGTTGAGGAACAGACCTTATCATCCCAGCTCTGATCATTTTCTGCAAGCATTGCTTGGTTTGCCATCAGCTGAGCACGAATATCTTCTTCCATCTGTTTACGCATTTTATCCAGCTCTGTTAAAAAAAATCCCAGAGAAACCCTCTTTGATTAAACATTCAGACCATCTTAAATTATCTCTAATTCATAATGAAAAGAATTGTGAAATAAACAAAAGACCTACTGTTTTCATCATTTTTCATAATTACATGTATTATTTTTTTTAAACGGAAAGAATGATTTAATTAAGTAATGCTATAGTCCTTCTTGGTTTTATGTGTTTGCAAATATGTTTTCGACTTCTGGTTTTTATATTCACAAGAAATACTTGAAATTCAAAGATATCCATCATATCTAGCTATTTTTTGGAGTAAAAACAATGGAGTTCTAAAATAAGATATATCTTGTCATGTTGTACAAAAACATTGCAGTGACTTAATTTTTATCTCTTACAGTTTTGAGATTTTAGGCCTCAAACTAATTTGAAAAGGGGGAAGTAAAAATTTGATTTAGCAGTCGAAAGTAAAAATGATGCTTAGGCCATATATTTAGATAGAAGTATAAAACATAGATTTCAAGTTTTTGCGAAAATATTGAGTCATTGCTCAATGACTTTCAGTTTTATGAGTCAATGAAAATTGTCAACAGGAATTCAATGTTTCTTTAATTCATGTGAGCTACATTTTCTCAAAAAGTTTTGAAGTGAATATCACAACATTTCAACTGTATTATTACACACCCAATGTGCACTCGGGTCACTATTTGACTCCTTATATGGTCTGTAAATGACAACTTTGTTGAAGTTCAAAAAATCACTGTGAAACAGTTATCTCATGATAATCATAGCAAACTTGAGGCTTACCAAGTTTGGTGGCTGAAAAAATGACTACTCTCTGTTATATAAATTTTTGAAAATTTTCTTTAAGAAATTACACAGCAAATTCATGTTAGCGCCTTTTTAATATTTTTTAAGTACGGGTATTTTCTGATATCAACAAAAATATCAAAATCTTCAAT
Organism: Magallana ariakensis; assembly: GCA_020458035.1. Lineage (NCBI taxonomy): Eukaryota > Metazoa > Mollusca > Bivalvia > Ostreida > Ostreidae > Magallana > Magallana ariakensis. The sequence goes on along the minus strand of CM035814.1, from coordinate 24,704,674 downwards.
ATACTGTAAACCAACTTTTATTTGCGGCGACTTCATTTCACGATTTACTTTCAATAAACTAGTTTGCGACAATCAATGTTCGCGACCAAGCCCTATCCAGACTCGTATTATATAAATAGTGCCTGTTTGGGGGGGTAACAGTTGAAATTGGCACCCCTCGAAAACCATTGTCAACCGACGCGAAGGTTGACAATGGTTTTCGAGGGGTGTCAAGTTCAACTGTTACCCTCCCAAACAGGCACTATTTATTTTATTATACTGAATGTTTTTTTTGCTTTTATATAGAAATGACAATTCGTTGTGTGTTGCTAACGCTGAGGGTAATAGAACGAATTATCAACTGCGTCTAAACCAATCAGATTTCAGTATTTTACTTGAAAGTATTATAATAAATTGTTATAACAACCAAACGACAAAGACTAGTTCGTGGCAAGAAATATCTCGACGACGAGGCTCTCGTGAGCCTCGCGAAAATATCTTGCACACGAATAAAAGTTGGTTTACAGTAAATATTAAATTCTTGATATCACATAATAATTTTTGATACCGAAAAACACATTTTTTGACACAAGTAGACTTATTGAAAAATGATGAGGACAAACCAAACTGTAAAGGCTTGTTTTTGCTTTTAATGATATGCTTGACAAAGAACATAGACTGACCCTCAGGAGTAAGACCCGCTCCCTCCTGCATCACCACTCCTCCACCCTCCATCGCTTTCTTCAATCTCTCATTCTCTTCCTAGAAATAGAATCGAAACAATTTTACGAGAGTAATAAACACAAGTTCATCACACTTCTTAAAAACATCTATAATATATGTATATTAATATCTATATTAAATATACTGTAAACGTATCATATTTAGTGTGTACTATATATGGCCGAAAATGATTTTGCAGCATGTTAGGGTGGATTTGTTTTAAATTAGCACATTGCTGAATGTACCAGGTACCTATATATCTATTACATGTATTTATGTTTGGCATTCGGCGATGAACTTGATTTGGCAGATATTCACATTCCACCAAAAAAACTAAATAGAACAATAGAACACACACAGCCAAATGTAGTACATTTACAGTAAGCTGGTTTACAGTACATGTCCTATGCAGTCACACTGACTAAATCACCTTGAGCTCCCTGATGAGTTTGTCCAGAGGGTTCTCGTTGACCACAGCCTTGTTTTTGATTTTCTTTGCTCTGTCTGCATATCTCAGGGTGGACAGGGTTTCATCAAAGTTGATATCAGCTGGGGAGAGGGCAGCAATCATAATGGTCTTACTGTAGAGAGAGAGAGAGAAAGAAAGAAATTAAAGTACAAGGTTCTGAGAAAATAAATGTAATTGGTTGTACTTATTTAATGAATCATGAGATATAATTATGAATATTTGATATGTACATGTGTGTCAAAGAAAAGATTCAATCAAAATCTTTCCGATTTGTCATTTTAAAAATGGTACTATTTTTTTTATTGCTTTATATCTACCGGTAATATTAATTTTTTTCTCTCTCACATTGCAAAAGTCAACAGTTATTGCTGAAAGATTTCAAAGACATAAGATATTAAGACAATGATTTACTTTAACCTTTTTAATAGCCAAGGGTTTGGAGTTGTAGAGAAGAGGTGCAGATCGTAAACCCTTGGCCAGTGGAGATGATAAAAGTATCATTATTCAGGGGTTTTTTACCTGTTGCCTCCCAAGGCATTCTGCAACAGTTTGGTAAGAACAGAATCTCTGTAAGGAACCATGATCTTCTTCTTTGTTCCCATGGATAGATCGGCAAGAGCCTATAGCAAAAAATTCACAGTTATATAATAAATTCTACAATAAAATACTGATCATTAAGTTTTTAAATAACCACAACTTACAATTTAAATCAATTACGGGTAAGTCAAAAATCAAGTGCTAAACAAAATTTAAATTTTACTTATATAGTATACATTGATAGATAAAACAAATTTTAAAGAGTTCATCCAAGTATATACCAAATTGATTACCAGTTTAATTAATGAAAGAAACCAGCAATTTCTCTGACACAAAAAAACCCCTGCATCTATGAAAACTGTCATAAAGTTTGATAAAACAATACATTGCAAATCAAATTTTTTGCAAGCATGCAAAATTGTTCTACCAAAATTCACACACTTGATAGCTATGAAATTAATTAGACATAAAGCGTATTTAGAACAATTATGCTTACCGAGATGACGTTTCCGAGGGCGGACAGAGACTTGTTGATATTAGCACCCTCTTTTAGCCGATCTCCCGTTGCCCCTGTGCTGTCTGCTCTCTCGGATCCGGCCAAATCCACCAGGTTCATTACACTGCTCTTCTTGGTTTCAGACCCTGATTCACTTTTGATGATCTGGTCGAATGTAATGGTGACCACTGTGTGGGCTCTACTGCTGGTGGCGTTCATGTTGGTGGATGCCACTGTACGACTGGCCGTTCCTGAGGGAGAATTGATACAACATAACCATTATTCTAAACTCCTTTTAACTTTTAATAGATTTTCTTCTCTCAAAGGAATCAGTAGCAATAAGAATATGATAACTCATACATCTAATCATTAACTTTTTTTTTTTCATTATGTCAAGGAATTAAGACTCAAAGATAATTTCATATGAGAGAAATCACTACTGGGAAATTAACAACCAGTTCCCATATATAGAATTGTCAAGCTAAAGGAAATTTTGCATGGCAAGGTATTTTGAAATCCTATGCATTCATATTTAAATTAAAAACTAAAATCAATTTAAACTAATTTACAAAAATTTTTATGATCACTAATGCAAACTCAAAGGAATAGTTCGTCTTATCTTTCCCTTGTGATTTCTTCCTAATTTCCAGTTTAGAGACTCACCTATTCATTACAGGTTCTTGTTAATTATGATGCAATGTACAATTTGATACATAAATCCTTACCCTGATCCGTTCTCTTCTCAATTTCAGCATAGCTTCCCACGGGAACACGTTTCAGATTCTCCACATAGAACAGGCCCAGCTTTGGGTTCTGCCTCACATTCAGTCCACCTTTAGGATTGTCTTTCGATAATAAATCCCGAACTTGTTCATTGTAAATTTCTAACATAGAAAATGTCACCTCAAATCTCTAGAAAAAAAATATATAGAAGATTATCAATGAATTAAACAATATACATGTATATTAATCGATCATTGAAAATAATCCACAAATTAACAATATAATTTATTTTGTGATTTTGCTTAAAAAAGACAAAATAATCTATACTATAAATGTTATACTAGTGCATATTATGTCAAAAAGTGTTCTATATAAAATGTCCACTGGTAGTATATGCTTTTGATAGTTACTCAAGCTCAGCTCAATCACAACTTCTCAGGCCTTTCCAGCAGAGCTCGGAAAAACATCTTGAATATATTACCATTACTGGATGTTAGAATTTTATACAATATGGAGTCACTTATCATCAATTTCAGAATTGGCTAGACAGCCGTGTATGTTAAGTCTAGCTCACATCTCAACAGATCGCAAAATGGGTTGTATTTATATCAATTAAGTTTTATAAAAAGGGGTTTATCATGGACACCTATGTAATTCATTTGGGCTCTGCCAGAAAGGCCCAAGAAGTTACGATTGAAGCTCAGCTAGGTCCTGAGTGAGGTCAAATAACTTTGCCTTAATGACCAATTAAATGACCTATTAAATGACCGAGCATCTGAATTAAAGCATTCAAAAGGTTATTCTTATGAAGATATATAAGATTTTTTTATTGCATTAATCTACTTATCCTGATTAAGAGTAAGATATAATTGTGATATAATTGAGTGATATTATTTCAAATACAATGATTACATGGGTTTTTTTTTAATAGTATATATGGACGTTTTTTAACCATTACTTTTAATATATTTACCCACCTTATTTGGGTCTGCATTTTTGTCCATCGTTTTGAACATTTCATCACAGGTGATTGGTACAATACCCCTATTAAAAATATATCAATTTTCAATTCTGTGATATATTAATCTAGACTTAATAAACATGCATAACAAAATAGCAGCAATAGCTTCCACAGAAAACTGGACAAGTACAATTTTGAATTGATTACCAGTTAACATATATTTCAAATAATAAACTTCATTTAAAAAAAAAAAAAATCATGTGAGCTGCAAATACTAGAGGAACCAATACAAACTTGTTTTGTCCATATCCAACCATAGAGTAGGACTTTCCAGATCCTGTCTGTCCATAGGCAAACAAGGAGCAGTTATATCCTGTAGGAAAGAGGGAATTTCGATTAGATATGATATTGTATAAATTGATCCAAATTATATTGGATGAAATGAAAAATGGCTGATATCAATTTCACTCATTTTTGGGCAGTATAACATCATACATTAAGAGCCAAAAAGATTTTCAGGCAAAATTTTTATTATTTTTTTACTTAGCAAATAGCTCTCAGATGCAGATGTTGAAAAAAAAACATAGGTAGATAAATCAAACATATTGTCAAATATCACACAAACATAATTCAAATATACACAGGAATAAAGATTTTTAAAAACAATGACCTTGACCTGTTAAAAGGACCTTTATTAAAAGTTCCAAGAAAAATATGGATCCAATATAGATCGATCGACCTAATTATTATTCAAATGATATGTACATACACTAGTACATACATATAAATTCAATATGTGTAAGGAAAATTATTAATTATACATGTATATAATTCATAATTTAAGAATTTTATTGCACATGAAGAAATTTCTACAATTGTAAGGATTATAGCAGCTTGTATGCTAGCTAGTTCCTTATCAATGAATGTGCATGCACCAAGATAAATGCTTTTTATTGTTATACCGATAGTTTATCCCTCAGTTCTAATGGGATAAGTATCGACTTTCTAACACCTTTTATTTGTAGAACAATCTAGTGTTGAATGCTTGTGTAAACTTTTTCAAAAAGTTCAGATCTTTTTTCACACTCAATAGAATTGAACAAAATGAAATTTGCATCTGAAGATAAATTTACACTGGCTTTTGTACATTCAAATATTGATACACTCATGTAGAACAATATACTGGCCTGTACACATACAAATTTAACAAAAAACATGATATTTTTATGTACAGATCCATCTCATATGGATAAAATCTTATACCGGTAATTGTACGGAGAGCTCAGCCGAATAAATGAATATATTATTCAAAAAAATTTGATTTGCAGGAAAATTTCTTCTATATCTTAATTACAATCAATAAATATAAAGAATTCATTTGGTTGGTGTTTTACCACAGAGAGAGAGAGAGAGAGAGAGAGAGAGAGAGAGAGAGAGAGAGAGAGAGAGAGAGAGAGAGAGAGAGAGAGAGGGAGTGAACTGCACCAGAGAGAGAGAGAGAGAGAGAGAGTGAACTGCACCAGAGAGAGAGAGAGAGAGAGAGTGAACTGCACCAGAGAGAGTGAACTGCACCAGAGAGAGAGAGAAAGAGAGAGAGAGAGAGAGAGAACTGCACTGCACCTGCAGACAGAGATTATAGTCAAATAAAATAATCATTGATCAATGTCAGACAGCAAGACCAATTATGTTGTCCCTGAAACTCTTCTCAAATAAAGACAGTTTACTTCCTCTTAAACTACATTGTATTGAACTTCCTTTCCATACATTTATGCATGTCAGTGCCTGGTTACGTAAGTACATGTATTAAACAAATTGATTCCATCTGACAGTTCATGCAATATTTATTTCTCCTGACACAAACAGTACCGGGGTAGATTTTCCCTGGATTGCATGCATTCAAGTACGAATTCATTGATTTAATCACAGACTACTTTATAATATACAATGTATCCTTTAATTCTAATTTTTGTTATTACACAGAATTAATTGGTCCAAAATACTGGTCATTGAATTAGCATGCATCTGGTATATGTGATCATGCATGCATGCAATGTTAAACTAGGATATCATTTCTAAAATTTCAGGTTTAAAGATATTAATCAATGGACATCTGCAAAAAAGAGTTTAATTTGAAGAATTTTATTTGCAAGAAACAATTACATACTGGAACAAGTTGAACTTGTTTAATTATTTCTTTTACAGCGTAATTCAGAAGTCAAGACTTGAAAAATTTAATTATATCTATACATTATAAGCATGTTTCAGTTGCTCAGTGTTTTGGTTCACAGTATATTTGAAAAGCATTTTTGTTATAAATTGTAGCGGTTGAATACTTCAAGAGAATGTTATTGTAAGTTACTTAATAATGACGATTAGTGATCAATGCAAAATATAACAGCGACGACTTTTAAAAACTGCATGGGTCAACAGTCCTGTTAAATTATTTTTCTTTGATTTCTATGAATTAAATGTAAATGAAAAATGGGGGCTATATCTTTAAGCAATAAGATAAAAATTCACCAGGATTTTTTATAATATCCTATTTTTGCCAGGTATGGGGGTGGGAGGAGCTGCATGTATGTATATATCGGTATACATGTATGTAGATCTGTATAGATCTGTTGATCTACCGTTCAGTTCAACCATAAGAATTTGAAATAAGAATCTGCATGTATATAGGGCCATGCTTTGAAATACCAGGAGAACTAATAAGATCCCTTATCTATTATCTCTCGAAGATAATTATGCAACATTGAATATGTGTCATCCTTTTAAAAAATGAATGGCATTTAAATGCATATAAGTTCAAGGTCAAAATTCCATGCTAATTTTTGTTTAGAACAGAATCTTCACTTGTTGACTCCAACTTGATTCATGGTATAGCTACAAGTTTAAGCAAAAAAAGCAGCAACAAACTTTCTTCTTTTGAGAATCATTTTATGCCATGGAAATTAAACTTTTCTCAATATAGGAACACTCTATGTACTTCAACAATTGTTATACTCCATTTTCACATTTATTGCCCCTAATAAATTCCAGATTGTAGTTAAATCAATGGAATTTCTCTGCATGTTTACCAGGTATTCAACTTTTAACTGCAGACAGAATATAATGTACTTAATGTTAGAGTCAGACGCTGGTGCTGCTTTGAAACAATAAATCACGCAATTGGACGGAAGCTTTACGGACATAGCTAGTTTCTGTCTATCAATAAATAATGTGGTTACGAAACCAAGTGATGACATCCGTCCCCCCCTTGGGTACAATGCATGCAAATTTAAATACTTTGATTATAATGGCTGTCCTGAACTGTAGACGATCTGATACTCCTGTTCCCTGAACAGGAATTACATTTTCAATTGGTGATATAACCATCACAAATTGTTCCATATCAGATATACCATCTTTGCTAGCCAAGGGTGACCATCCGCTCCTCTACTCTTTTCACCCAAGAGTAGAGGAGCGGATGGTGACCCTTGGCTAGCGAAGATGCAGATATACTGACTTTTAACAAATTAACTCTGATTTTCGAAAGTAGAAAACCAAGTGAAAGTTGTGAGTCCTATTTACAGGCAAGATCTTTAGTAAAAAATTATAATATGCCATTATAATTGGCAATTCATATAATCTTTTTAATAATATGTTCTCATTAAATTTACTGGTCGTTGAACTGGGAGATAAATCAATTGATGTTTGACAATATGATACATCACAACCAGCTCACTCAATTTGTGTGCTTGAAATGATCTCAATCACCCCTCGTGTTCACATGACAATTACAGTACATATGTCAGTATATACACAGTGATCAACTTACTATTTTCACATACAGAGATGCAATAATTTAAAAATGTTGCATAATTAGAGGAAAAAGAATCTTTCGATATAGGAATAAAAAAATAAAAAATAATTCTCCTCCCAACATTTGCATTCAATGATCAATGCGTCTCAATTTCGAAATCATGCAGCTGCCATTTAAATTAAGTGCTCATGTATAAATAGTGCTCATGTACACTGATAAAAATGAGTTCTCAACTTACTTCTTCTATACTTAACATATTGGAAGTACATTAAAATTTATTTCGAATGAAATTATGAATAGAGTGAATTTACACTGGTATAAGGTGAACTATTGTTGGGATTCCAAGCGACATTCTAAACAATTCCTTGTATTAATCTATAAGCATCTTAGTTTATAACATACACGTACTCTGACATAATGAATTATAATACCGATACAGCTGCCAATTGATTTTATTATACTTTCAAGTTAAATACTGAAATCTGATTGGTTTAGACGCAGTTGACAATCCGTTCTAATACCCTCAGTGTTAGCAACACACTTGGCAACGGGTCGATAGAACGAATTGTTACATGCGCGTAAATTATGCGCGTACGGTTCGTCGTAGAACTCACGTATTTTCTATATAAAAGCAGTAAATTTGCTATAAAATTAAGACATTCAGTATAATAAAACAAATAGTGCCTGTTTGGGAGGGTACCATTTGAAATTGACACCTCTCGAAAACCATTGTCAACCTCCGCTTCGCGTCGGTTGACAATGGTTTTCTCGGGGTGTCAATTTCAACTGGTACCCTCCCAAACAGGCACTATTTATATAATGTATCCTGTGGAGGTCTAGAAAACAACTTCTTTTTAATGCATTTTTTTTTAATAAACTATTAGTCTCGGTCTGCATAATAATAAGGAATTGACATAAATTTTGGTACCGGGTATAATGGATTTACAGTCATTTCTAATTATCAATCTATGACTTTTAGTTCTACATTTAGTTACTAGCTTAATTTTGAGTTTGATTAAACTTTTGGGACAGTAATAAGAAGTGGAACAGTTTAAAAGCTGCACAATCTCTATTGATTTTTGTTCTACAGATAAAAGGGATTATAGCAATGTCGATCATCAGCAAAGGTCCATGAAAATTTGCCTTAGCAATTAAGAGTTTTCCTGTAACTGCATGTAAATATATACAAGCTAGCTAGGTTATAACAATTAACGGTGTCCATCAATACAGTCCATGTATCTTTAAAAATCTATTGAAACACTTGTATGTAACCAAATTGTCTGTCGGGGTGGAGCAAATATATATTTTCTATCTTGATCACCAAATGCCATTCATGTATCCCATTCATGACCAGTGCAAAACAAAGAGAGAAGCTTACATTGGATCTAGTGCAGGGAGGCCAATTCTAATGGAAATCTTGTTCGACCTATTAATGGCTGATATACAAACATGTTCACTGGAACTGAGATCTATACGAAGGACTATAGATTTTTAGAATTTAAAACAAATACATCAAAGCAACCAATAATCAATATATATGTTAACCACTTATCGATAACGCTCCAGCCAGAGGCCTTCAATTCAAGCATCAAAGACTATGTACTACATGTACTAACAACAGACCCCATCTGCAAATATTTGTTCATACCAGTATATATCTTTTCCTTAAAACCCAGTTGTTTTTTTTTTATTGATTTAATGTACAACTCGCAAAAAGTAAGACACAAGCAGACAACATTGTCAGTATTCAAAAGATAAAGAATATGATGTAAAAAAAAAAAAAAAAATTTCCATTTAAAGGGACCTAGATACGATTTCAGATGAAAATTTTATTTTTGATTTTTATGTATAAAATAGTTTACTTGTGTATTTTGAATGATTTACCAAAATCTGAATGTTAGAAGTCATGTTACAAGCGAGACACAGAGGAAAGAAGTCGTTGTTATGTAAACAAAGCTCGAGTCTTAATATTTGTTTACAAATAATATAACATGATATAAAGTAAAGAAATTACCATTTTTTTTGACAAAATGATTTGTGGAAACAAAATAAACTGATTCAATATGTGTTCATAAATAATTTTATCAACATCAAAAATCAACATTGGATTGAAACTTTTACCAATACAAGACAATGTAAACAATAACAGGACTCGAGCTTTGTTTACAAAACAAAGAGTTTTATCCTCTGTAACTTAATTAATACTTGTAACTGGATATTTGACTTTTAAATTTTGACAAAGCATTAAAAACATCCATATTGACCATTCTAGACATTAAAAATGAAAAAAATAAATTTTCAAAAAATTGAGCTCTAATCATGGCCAAGTCCCTTTAATACAAGTTATTTGATGTTTTTTGTAATCACAACTTCCTGGTAAAGATAATGTACATGGATGAACATGTACGGTAATGCATGTACCGGGTACAATCAGTGAGGCATATAAAAATCAGGGAGGTTGGGTCTTTTGATGCATAGACAATATTCATTTTACTCACAATATAAGATAGTATAATGATGAATTTAATGGATGCATATATTTGTTCTGAAGTGTTACAATTAGTTTGTAGAATTGATTTTGAGTGAAATTCAATGAGTCTGCAGGGTTTTTTAATGTTCTCCTCTCTCGGAATGGCTGATTCAGTCTTGATCTCAAATTCAAAACTGTTCATAATGAAAAATATGAGAAGTTATTACTTTCACAAATGCAAGAGAATAAAAATTCAATAAAAAAAAATTCTGATATTCATCAGAGTGGTTTTGTTTTGCTTTGTTCTAAAGTGGAATCGTCAATAAAATTTAAATGGAGGATTGAAATACTGTTTTGATACAATGTATCTATCATATCCTTTTTAATCAATAACGCATCCTGTTGGCTTTCAATTAAGCTTTGAATTCTGAGTGGATGACAAGTAAATATGGTTCATCATGATGATTCACAACATACAAAATGATATCATATCATGTATCACCATGTATGGTATATAATATGAATACGAAATTGTAAAAAAAAAAAAAAAAAAAAAAAATTCAGTGCATCAAGAAAAACAAATGCACCTGTTCTAGTATATAAATGTAGTTTTTAGTATTTCAAATATTTATTTGATATTAGTCTCTAATAATATGTACCGTAGACAGGTTTTGAAAGGAGAAGGAATCTTTTAAAACAAGGAACAGAAAACTGGCCACTATATTAGAAATGGCGCTCCTAAAACTCAGAATCTTTAAAAATAATTAAAGGCCAGTAATCAATGATCTGTATTGACTTTGACTGCAGTCATAGTTCAAATATAGGTATAACTGTGTAAATGTATTATTTCTTATCTTCTTTTATTCTTTGTATCAATACCCATAAATATATAATTCTTTTAGGTTTTAAAGTATACTAAAATGTGGTACACAACTATTTGAGCCTGCATGATCATGAAGTATTGATTTGGAATGTCTCGAACAGGCCAATGTCCGGAAGAGTGTTCACTATCTTAAATGAAAACGATGCCGGTTTTTTGGGGGGAGAGGGCTAATCATTACATTGCATGCATCCATAAAAGCATAATGGAATAAATTCTGCATAGAAAAACAGTAACTAGGTGTTAAATTGGGTGAGTAAAATGGCCATCGCCGCCTTTCAACGGTCTTCACTATGGAGACTCAAGGTTTAATTGGTACACCTACACGTTTATGAAAATGTCAATGTGCATGGAAAAAGAGATTTGTTCAATCAATCTGCAGTCTCTTGAATTTCTTTATGAGTATTCTGATGGTTGTCTTTCAATCAATAGCAATGATTCTGACGAAGGATGACTGAGTGCATTAAAAACAATTTCTCTCACAGTGTTCGAAATTCAGAATTAATTGCCATGAATAGAACCAATACACAGCATATGCGTAGGATCCACTTATTCAAAGTTTCTAAAGTCATTCTGGGTTTTTTCAAAATAATGTACATGCATATTGGGTATGGATCTATAAATATCCTTTTGACCATAAAATTAACTCTTTCATGACTATATATTCATGTTGTGAAGAAGTGTGATGGTTTGGAGAATATTAATTTCTAGGTTTTCTGTCAAACTATTAGATATGTCATGTAATCAGAATTTAATCCTTCAAGACTTTTTGAGCCTGCATCCATTCACAGCTTTAGACTATGCATTATCCTACCTCTAATAACCATAGCATTTTCCCTTCAAAAGTCAGTTTTAAGGTATAATGATTGCACACACAGAGAAGACGTAAGCAAAAATTTCTGCTGTTTGACACTGTATGCTTGCTTATTAATCTAAAAGATTTCACTTGTAAAGATTTGTTACCTTCAAAAGCGTTATCTAAGACACCTTGTCCCAAATCTTCGAACACTCTTCTTTGACTGGCGTAGCTAGACCCGCCTGCAGGTTCTAGAACACCATCACTCTTTTCCTGGAAACCGTCATGTGACCTAAATAAACATAGCATGAATATATCTGAAATACTAGTAAGGTAATAAGGGTTTTTTTTTTGCAAAAACTTCTAACTTGCAAAAAAAAGTTTTCTTTGGGTTTTTTTTTTTTGTTTTAGATAAAACTTTTAATAAATCAGGGTATTTTATTGTCATTTCAACTGATTTTTCTTCTCTTCTTTTTCTCTCTGTGATTTTGTCCATGCATACTTTGATCAAGTCTGTCGTCATATACATAACTGGTTTTGTATGAAATTCTCATTGCCTTCCAATACTATCATTACTTTGATATTTTTAATTTTTCAGCACATATACCCTTCACCTAAGAGAAATTTATAAAATCTCTCATGACAATTTTAAATGACAAGGCAATGCAATCAAAAAATGGCAGTAGGTGGTCAATTCAACATATACAAGCTAATCTCTTTTTTTCTCATTACCTATTTCAGTGAAGCATTAAATAGGGATTTCAGCTATTCTCAACCCCTTGAGATTTAAATGCAGGAACAATGGACACGTTAATTTCTATCATAAATATTGATGGAGATTTTGCAATAGCCCTATTTAAAGTCTTATAAGAGCTATATTTAAGATCTGCCTGTTCTTCTTTCTCTAATTCTAGGATTATAATACATGTATATACCAATTGAACATGCATTGGTATATATCAACATTATTACTCATTCTAACACATTATTACACATTACTCATGTGTATATACAAAGTAATTTATGTCAATGTGTACTTTAATTAACAACACAAAAATATTGAAGATATATTTTGGATCACTAATGATGTAAATTAAATTTTAGAGAATGACATATATGATTAGTTTTTCCATTACCCTAGAAAAAAAAAATCTCACCAGTAAGAGTAGTCGAATGAAAAGCTCTTTGGTTCCTCATCTGTAATGAAAACATCCATTAATCATAATGTATTGTTATAATTATATGTACAACATGCTGCTATCGGTATATCTAAAAAGAAAATACATATTATAATGACATATATACTTCTCCATGCATGCAAAAAAAAAAAAAAATCCCCAAAACTTTACCGGTAATTTCATTCCTATACATGTAGCTATACAATGTATACAAATCGTAATACATGTATACAATTGTACCAATCAATTTAATAAGTATACAATCTGAGTACCCAAGGATTTGTTTTATAATTTTCTAGAAGCATAAGAAATTAAAATAGGCAGGGGGGGAGGGGGTTTCAGGTTCAGCAGTAGCAGGAATGCCCCTTTAAGGGTGCAATTAAGGACTCCTAGGCATCATAAATTAACAACACACAATACTAATGATGCCCAAAATATGCATGGTTCTTAAAGTTGTACAGTAAAAATTCTAATACATTAGCTGAAAACGATATCATTATGATATTTAAATCCCATAACATACATAATATATTATATATATATATAGTTAAACATTATATTTTTATATTCATTGTTAGAATAAAATTTAAATCTCTTGTAGTATATAGTCCCATAAAAACTGGATCTTGAATGAACTTGAACTAAGATAACAATCTGATTGATTTCTCTTTTCAGCTGTTGTAAATCTGAATGCATACAAGTTTTATATTCTTTAATCGTGTCTGAACCTTATAATCTCCGATTTTGAATGGCACGCGAAAATTATAACACCCACACCTGGGTCAGGTGAACGTGTTTTGAGACATGCATAAACATGGTACCTTGCAGTCATTCTTTGATGTTTCAATGACCTATATTTTATAAAACTGGATCATAAAACTCCTTCATTTGTCAATAAAAGACGCCTCAAAAGTTATCAAAGAACTTTTAGACTTATCCCTATCAAATATATTAATTTTCCATCGTTATTTATATGATTATTTGTATATCTAGTACTAATGCATTACACATATAAGGTAGAGATGTAAATATAAGAAAAATCTTGATTTCAAGGTATTTTAATTTACTGGTACCTAAAATCAATGTGTTTTAGTTATGATTTACTGGAAAGAAGTTTGTGGGTAACCTAGGGAGTTGATCATCATCTGACCTAAAAATGTATGTTTCAAACTATGTATATATGCATAAAATATGTCCATCATATTTCGCATGACTCTCCTCCATGTTGGAGAATAAATAGGTTTTATTACATATGCATTAATAAATTGTAGATACATGCATCATAAAACTGCCACATGTAACATAGAGACATAAAGCTGCAGTCATTACAGTTAACGTATATGTACATGTATGTATATGCCTGAAATAGGATAAATTTTGAAAAAAAATCAATATTATATACACATTGCAATCAATGAATTAAAAACCATTTGTTTAGGACTTTTATCCATAGATCTTAATCAAACTCTCTTGCAGAATACACAACACTCTGAAAAATCGAATGATTGATTTTGTTACACCTGAACCATAGTCTCAGCTCACAGAGCAAGCATTATGAATTCATTATGGGGAGCATTAAAAAGGATCAATATCTAAGCCTGGACTGTTCAATACTGTATCTTAGTGAAGAAAATAATAATGTCTGCATGAATACTGAGGCTCCATATGTTATATCCATCCCTGATCTTCCATTCAAAAACATGTATATCACTCATTAGGATATTAAACTGCTTAATAGTGTAGTCACCTTTGAAAATTTAATCTATGGAGGGAGACATATCCATCTTTTGTCTTTATAGCTGAACCCTGTGATACTTCATTAAAATTATTCTTAAATAATGATTAAACTTTGGGATTTCTCCCTCCTCCCTTCCAATCTATAAGGCAGAAGTATCATTCAATAATATATATCTTCTAATCAATGATTGATAAACATGGATAAAATAACACCGCAATTTGGACAAAGCTTATAGCTATATAGGCTCCAAGCAATAAAATCCCGTAAATGCCTTCAAGTTTGGTAATATATACCAGTATAAGTTTATGTACATGTTACGTACTAGGAATACTGGTATGATCAAGAAAGTGAATTTGAGGTTTAAGGCCACGCAGTGTTGTGTTTGCGATCTAAATATTAGTTCACCCTCTTAGGTACCTGTTTAAAGGGTCAAGTCGCCAGAAAGGGTATATTTGATATCCTAAAACGTGGCTTTGGGGGATGTTAAACTAAAGACAATTTATTAGAAGTGTTTACTACAGGGAAAACTCAATTGACTTTCTCCACCTATTAAACATCCGTTTTGACATGTGTATGTCAGAAAATCAATTGCGAATTAATTCATGTTGATATGTTTTCATTCCTTCATCTTTGATGTGACACTCAACAAGGGGACCAAAGATGCTTTAACTTGCAGCAATTTAGCCAATACACCTAGTAATAGCGACAAACAATATCCCCTACTTCTGTGCAATGATGCTTTAATTGGTGACATGTTAATGAATCAGGCGATAATGAAGATCTAAATACAGTAATGCCAGAGGTTCGATTTCTTAATTAAATTGCATCTCCAGCAGAGCCCAAACAAAGTTTTCTGTTTTCGAAATCAAAGAAAAATCAATTCAGTATTACAGAATTTCTGGGTTTTTCCTTAGTCAAGAATAATTCATAAACATATCAGGTTTTCTCTGAAAGTGGAATCCTTACAAGAAAGCCCCTAAATTTTGCTGTAATTTATTTAATAAAAATTTATCCACCACTTTGCCAATATTTGTGTACCTTAGATACGTAGTGATAAATATATATAAAACTTTCCCAAGAGAGATCGTGTTCAGAAATCCTCATGTATTATTTAGATAAATGGCTATTAGCTTTCAAGGCGATCATCATGATATAATGTTCCTTGCGAAAATCAAGAATGCTTGGATAATTTGTTTTGTTTGAGTTCATCTAGATCTAAGTAAAACTATAAAAGGTAGCTGAATCTATTTCACGCTTACTTCTTCCATTCTTTCGTTTATTTTTGTAATTTTGTGTAATTTTTTTTTTAAATGGGAATATTTACCTTACAACTCAGCTGCAAGTTTTCTTTTATGAATTTCAAAAATAATTTGTGGCTTAACTTTCAGCCATATATATTCTTTTGGTTATATACTTCATGGTAGCAGAAAAATGAATTGAAATCATATGCTCTCTTGTGGCATCTTACTTTAAAACTGATCAAATATAATTTATAAAATTCCTTCAACTCCAAACAAGATGTTATTTGATTGGTCTCTGGAAGGGTTCAAATTAATAAGTACATGTGTACTTATTAAGTACACCAACAACAACACCCCCAACAACAACCCCCACCCCACCCCCCTCCCCCCCCCCCCCCCCCCACCGCTCTCAAAAAAATTTAGAAAATTCTCAAATGTGTTTTAATTTAGAAAATTCTCAAACATGTTTTACAAATGTAAATGGTGACATTAGTGTATGCATTATTCTGCATACTGTATTCAGTACTCACTTGGTGCCTCTGGATTTGAAATTGAGGTCATCTGCCCTTGCATCTTAATGATAAGCTTGGCCGATCTGTCCTTCTCCCTAAGAATTATAATTTTACTATCAATCCTCATTGTACAATCTACATTACAAAATATGTTCATTTAATGCTTTCTGTGCTATAGAAAATGGATTGTTTAATCACATATTTCAATTTTAAATTGAAATGTTGATCGATTGATGCTCTCAATTTGCATGTAGTATATATACATGTAATTCAATATCAAATTGAATGAAAATAAAAAAGTTTTGGAATGAAACATGGATGTCTTTGATATTTATTTTTTTTTAATTATAAAAGATGCTGCTTTCACGGGGTATATACGTATCATTTAGTTCACAAAGTGCAATGTACATGTATCAATATAAATAAATAGGGTTAAAGATATACATTAAGAAAAAAATTCAATAGCCAGGTATGCTTTAAATGAACCTGTGCATTGACTGCTATGGTGGCTTTTAAATATTTTTATTAATTAACATTGTCAACTACTCAACTCTATATAAAATTACCTTTGATTAAAGGGACGGACTCTGACCGCCACTTTGACTCTGAAAAAGAAAATTATAATTGAACTCAACCCTCTCACTTTTTTCTTCATAATATATTACATTTCATAAAGATTTTTAATAATATTTGAATTCAGCATATATGGATTTACACATGTACAACCAAATTTTAGATCAATGCATGGTGAATGCCTCTATAGTTTTATATATAATAATAGTTTATTTGCTATAATATATATGTATAGTACATGTATATACTTTGAAGTGAGATGCCTATCAGGTCAAAAGAATCAATTAATTAAAGTATAAATTGATTGTTTCCTTGATGCCTTATTAACTGATGAAGGCTTATATGCCTGTCAACATGAATATATACACTTCTGTAAAGAGAATACCTCACTGACTCTGGAGTGTATATAGTGCAGTTAAGAGATTGGCACAAACAAATACTATGTGTCTATAAGAGATAGACCATTATATAAATTATTGGACTAATGTGACCATTCAGATATAAAGATTTTTTTATTCTTACTTATATATATATGCA
>CM035814.1:24449559-24684559 GCA_020458035.1 Magallana ariakensis | reverse complement strand
CATTAATTAACAACTCACATGCTATTAATATTTACATGTATTCATGTAAAAATATTTTTTTTCTAAAATGATTTTTTAAAACGTCGCCATGTTATTACCTTCAAATATTGTTTTTAAATTGCACAACATGTAATCATTATTCATATGTTTCATTAATTTATCTATTCATTTTTATTTTACACTTTTTGTATAGCTATTTTGAAACTGACTATAGTCGTTGCTCAGTAAACAATAACAAACAATTGTTGTTAATCCGATATAAATATAATGGTAATTGTTTTATTATTAAATTCCATAAAAATTATTCGAACTTATTTATTTTTAGACATATTTATATTAAGAACCTATCGGAAAGTTCGTAACAAGTGATTACCTTTTTTATCTGCATGCACTAGTATCCCGGAATAAAACTAAAACAATTGTTCGATTTCGATTTAATTTTAGCGTGCAATTGTCTATTCCTACTTGAGTTCTCGTGGTGAAAGCGAAGCCGAAGGTTGTCCAATCTTCACCAACAGTTTCACAATTTAGAAAATTTGATATGCCATTTGAACATACAAAAAAATGAGGGATTAATGTCTTTCGATCATCGTGAACTCAACTTTAATGCAGCATGGCTCGTGTTCACAGAGGAAAAAACTTCACGTGGTCAATACTCCGACATTTAAAGAGCAGGGATTGCAGATTTATTTATAGCAAAACAGGGAAATGGGTATTTATGTTTTTCATATAGTGAGTTCTTTAAATTTATGTCAAACGGTCGAAAAGTATACCTTAGGTACTTTAAATATATATCACTAAAATATAATGCCACCAATATATACTTACATTAGACATACATTAACTCTTACAGGTAAGTTGTTAAATACTTTAGCCTTATTTTCAACTAGGAAAGATATACTATTTTGTAAATGATGTATTTGAACATTCCCTGAAGAGCTTAGAATGGCAAATCTTTTTAACAATTTTATTTCCAATTTGATAGATCAATAATATTGTTTTTTGCATATAATACACTAATCATCTTCGCTAGCCAAGGGTTTTCTCATTACAAAAACTAAGTGATGCAGGTGCCCTATCTAGTGAATTACTAGAGTTGCGCCCCTTGCAACCTAATAACTTGATAACATATTGACTGATGCATGTGAGAAAAGAATTTAATACAAATTAAGATATAACCTGTAAATGTTTTATTCATACGATCATAATGTTTGTTGGGACCTGCACTGAGAGTAAAAAGTTGCTGATATATGAAAGCATTCATGTCATAAAACCAGGTATCGTAATCGTTAAAATTATGGGAACAAGAAATAAAAATGTTACACAGTTAAATGACCTTCCTAATTAAGCAAACCCATAAGCAATTTGGCAAGACCATCATTGGGGAGGCACAATAATCGTACACATATGTCAACTTGTTAAAAGCACTGAACATTTCACCAAAGACCAGACATGTTGTTCACACTTCAGATACAAAGCACATGTTTTAAACATTGCGATTGGTTCAGCTACCGTTACTCGCAGCGGCAGCCAATCATAAAACAGAGCTTGTCATCGAGTTTTCATATGAGATCTGTGCAAATGGTTCACAGGGAGCAGAGTGGACCAAAAACCCTTGGCTAGCGAAGATGTACACTAATTAATCTTCTGTAGATTTGTCAGATTGAAAAATTTTTGTTTCAAAAAAGAGATGTAGCAGAATTGACTTTACGAATGGAGATCTTTAATTTTAAGGATGCAACAAAATTTACACCAGAAGTAAGAGCTGAGATAGAAAATCACTGGATACCACTGCTGCAGGAAAAAAATAATAAGAGGTCTTTAAACAAGACTCAGGTATGAATAAGAACAAACAATGCAAAATTTTCAAATAAATGCGAAATGCAAACACAGTTTTTTCTATAGCAATTTTTGTGCTCAGATTCATGATATCATAATAAATTTTATGTAAAGAATAGTGACAAACTGAAGTATTGGTCAGTATGTACAGGGATCTGGGTTTTTTTTTTCACTGGTGCTGGACTGGTGTTAATGTTGAGCCCTAAATGTACAGTAGTTGTCTTTCTTCCCTTTGATTTATGTCTGCATGCATGTTACCGGTAGCTACAGCTAGGACATAGTTGGGAACTGATTTGGCAAGTCCAGACAAACAAAATTTATAACTTACTGTGATTAATGTACTGTAAAACATAAAAAATGCTTACAATTATTTTATCTAAAACTTGTGTATTTTGTTTGTATATTTGTATAATATTTTACCAGGACCCACAGGAGAAGTTCTATGTTTTGTCCATGTTTCCCTACCCCAGTGGTAAACTCCACATGGGACACGTTAGAGTGTACAGCATCAGTGATGTCATTGCCCGCTTTCATCGCTTAAATGGAAAAGATGTAAGTAATCATCTTAGATTTTATGGCAAGTATGAATATCAACAGGAATACATGTACTTAAAAATACTTTAAACTTCAAATCTTATTAACAGTTGGAATACAGGTTTGATAGATTGGTACATATTGTGTATGATGAATCATGTGCAGAATGTTGAATATTAATATATAAATAACATATAGCGCTTTTAAAAAAGAGCTTTGTTATTTTTATCATTGTAACTCTTTTAAAGGTAATTCATCCCATGGGCTGGGATGCATTTGGTCTTCCAGCTGAAAATGCTGCCATTGAGCATGGGGAACTACCAGAAGTTTGGACAAGAAGGTATACCAATGTATTCTCGAGCTTTAATGCACTAGATTTGGGACTAAAGAAATCAATCTACATGTTTTGATGCATATTAATATTTAAATTTTTTGGTGATTTCTCTTCTCTCCTATTCAGAAATATTGTTGCCATGAGAAAACAACTGGATAGTATGTGTTACAGCTTTGACTGGAATACAGTAAGAATATACTTGTAGATGGATGTGTTTCTTCATAAAGTTTAATTTTTAATCAAAGTCTCATAAAATGTGCATGTATCATTCACATTTTATGCACAACACACGTATAACTATAAGACTTTTCTTTCAACCACAGGAATATGCTACCTGTGACCCTGAATATTACAAGTGGACACAGTTCATTTTCCTAAAAATGTTTGAAGCGGGACTTGTAGAACAGCGAGAGGTATTAGCTGGTTGCTAAACTTTGTTTTGTCAGAACCACAGTCAATACTGATTTATAAGATATTTTAGCTGTCATATAGTAAGATGTAGATTCTTAGTTTATCTGGCCAGTTCATGAGCCCATGCCATTCCTGTAATGAAATATATGAAAGCCTAACAAGTTTCAAACTTATGTGTGCTATGAACATGTCTGAGTGGAATTCATTATCTGTTTCAGGAAGTGGTAAACTGGGACCCTGTGGACCAGACTGTATTAGCCAATGAACAAATAGATGAGAAAGGTTGCTCCTGGAGGTCAGGGGCCAAAGTTCAAAAGAAATATCTGAGACAATGGTTCATTAAAACTACAGCATATGCAAAGGTGATAAGTTCAATCAATCAAATAGCTTGAATTTCACTAAAATCTAGAACCTTATTGCCAACAGATATCAATAAAAACACTGTATATATACATTGTACATAAGTTAATACAAAACTTTTGTATTCTACATACCTTGGACAGATTTGATCTTTCTGTACATTCTTTTGTACTTTTGGCAACCCCCCCCCCCCCCCCAAAAAAACCCCCCCAGATTTTTTAATAATACGACCAAATTATTGATACTGTTACAGTCCCTGTTGGACGGACTGTCTGAAGTGAATGACAACCTGTGGAAAGACGTGAAGAAGCTCCAGAGACGGTGGATAGGCAACTGTGACGGCACCAGGATCGATTTCAAACTGAAGGTACAAATTAGAGTAAAACAAGGTTACAGTGAAGTCAGTTTCATTCTCCCTAATCTCAGGGTATATCATAAAGTTAACTTATCAGATATAACAAGCTATGTTTATTATGAATCAAAATTGTGGCACTTTGCTTTAAGCATGTTCTACTGAATAGCGGATGATTCTATTGAGGAAAGTTTGAAAGCTCTTACAAATAATCTATTCACACTCAGTCACTAAATTACTCAATCTTTTCATATTATTTTTGTGTGTCTGTATGATCAAAATGAAGAAAGGATAATTCACAACAGTTTTACTCAGTAGTTGCAACGTAATGCTTATACTGTACTGGAGGTACTGGATTTGATGCAGTATACACATTTGTTCATGGACAGTAACAAGCTTGTTGGATTGGATCAAATAAACAGTTTAAACTGTATCATTAATTGTAATTATAATGTGTATAAAACAGTATTTATTGTTGTTGTAATCAAAGATGGGAAACAAAGATAATAGAGAAAATGAGAAAAATGAATACTGTATATCCTGTATGTACAGTATCATTGTATGTCAGATACTGTGGAATCATTAGATTTCGTAATGGCTCAATTTTTGTGGAATTCATGGGTACCTCTCATCAACGAATTATCATCCTCCACGAATTACAATTTTTAAGGTTGTAAAGTCATATTTCCTTTTGTAGGTATAAGAGAATGCACGAAATTACGTCCCCACGAACCTGTAAAATTTAAGCAATCCACGAAAATTGGCCCCTACGAATTTTTATGATTCCCCAGTATTGAATTTAGATCTAAAAACTCCATCTTGCAGTATGAAGATACAGAATGGCTGGATCCCATAGCAGTTTTTACAACATCACCAGAGTGTATCCATGGTGTATCTCATATAGCCTTACCTACCAAACACAGACTCAACGATAGAAAGTACTATAAGGCAAGTACTGTACATAGTTTACTTCCAAACACAGGCCAAATGATAGTAATATGCAATATAAGAGCCATATATACATGTAACTCTATCCACTAAATATGCAATACAATGAGGTCGATATTAACACTCTGGAATGAAAATATATTTACATGTACATAAACATAGTAACTAAATGGCTTTACACATCAAATATGTGTATTGGGTAAAGGATTGAAAATACATGAATTGTATTAATGTAAATGAATAAAACTCAGAAAATTACAAGGGCCATAACTCAGCTAGTAGATCATATACAGACTACTCATTATAAAGCATACGGTAATCCCACCTTCTAGATAGAAAATATTCATGGAAAATTAAGGGTCTTAACTGCATTTGTTTTCCCTTGGACTGATATGTCACACTTTCATTGGTTTAAACATAGCTTGTGGTTGCCTCATATATATCTATGTTAGTTTGGTGAGAATAACCGGGTAATATTAGGCAATATTGACGTCATTGGTCAACGCTTCCCCTACTCATTTCGACATTTCACATTATTTAATACACAAACCGCATGCCATAAGTTCTTACAATATTTGGAGTATTTGCCCTTTGAAACTCTTTAAAATTAGAGTAGTTGCCCTTTGAATATTGTTGTCACATTGTTTTGTCTGGAGCAGAACAAAATGGCATCATCGAAAAATTTCCAAATCTCTGCAGAGAAAAGGGAGAAAACATTTAAGATTGAATAGCAACAAAAAATTGTAAGTAAATATGGATGAAGCGAAGATTTTTAAAGAGTATTTGAAAGGTGAGATTGATAATTTTGAAGAGTTTAAATGAGTTAAATTAGACAAGATGTTAGGTACATGTATCTTGTACATGGCTTTGCATAGATCATTGCTATTTGTGAATAAATGTGTCATGGATAGTCCTCAGAAAAACAAAACACTTATTTCGCCTCGCCATCTATGAGATTGATCCACCCAATATATTTCTGTAGTCAGTCAGTAACAAACCTAATAAGTAATATCAGAATACGCACAGAGATTTTCATGTCACTGATCAGTGACTAATCTATAAGTTGATTTGGGTGAGATAGGAGTGTGAGGTCACCACTGCAAATAGTCCTACCCACCAACCACAGAAAAACTAAAAGATGCATGGAGGGATATAACTTTGCATAAATTGAGTTAAACATCTTCAGTAATTAAAAAAAAAATAAGAAAATCTTATATTAATAATTACAAGTAGAAATTAATGAATCTATTTAATTTTCAGTTCCAAGACAAAGATGACAAGAAAGGTAAATTTCTACATAATCATAAATTGTGTGTGTTAATATTCCATAGACATATACATGTATACATGTATTATTTTTTGGATGATATCCCAGAACCATGCTTTCAAGCTCTTTCTTGGATTTTAGAGATTTTGCTGTCCATAGAGGCCGTCCACCCACTAACTGGAGAATCCATACCTATCATTGTGTCTCCAGACATTCAGAATATACCATACACACCCGACAATGAGCATTTAGGTATGGAGAGAGAGAGAGAGAGAGAGAGAGAGAGAGAGAGAGAGAGAGAGAGAGAGAAAATAAACCTCCTAGAAAAATAGAAAATATGTTTTTCTTTACCATATTATCCCTTTTGAAAACGAACCTTAATTTACTTATAAAATTATATACAGTCATGTTATATGTTCCTTTTCCAGCCATTCCATGCATAAATGATGAGGACAAATCGGTAGCTGATGCTATGGGATTTTCCTATGATGATGTAGTTGATGAGAATTATATAGTAAAGTCTGGGCAGGTAAGTTTTATTTAACCACCATTTTTGGCTATTTTTTTGGTAAGAGATTTATGATAAAGGAACGCCATTTTGGTTTTAGTTTTTTGCATCATTAGTGTCTTTACATAATCTGTGTGCATCTACACTGTGGCCAATTTCAATTTTCATGTTTTTCATATTTCTTAGTTTTCTGGACTCAGTAGAGAAGAGGCTCGTGAAGCTGTACTGGAGTATGCAAAAGTGAGTATAAGATTAACTTTTACCTATTTATCATTTGGACTGTAATTCTTGTAATTGTATACACATATTTTAATGTAGGTACATGTAGTTACATGTATATGATATTTGTGATGTACAAACAGGAGAAGAAGATCGGCGGTCACCTGATCAGCCTGGATTCCAAGGATTGGCTGATCTCCAGACAGCGATACTGGGGAACTCCCATTCCCATCATACACTGCAGCAACTGTAACGTAAGGCTCCTGTTGTCTTTATGTTAAGGTTTTTAATCTGCTTTATAGAACATGTACAATGTTAATCTTTAGGAGGTTTCTTTAGTGCTGTAATTCATAAACAAGGTATTTTTGCTGTAATGATTATTTGTCAGTTATAGGCAGATCTGCATGATAAACAATCATGTGAAAATATTCTTTTTGTTTTCTCAAACAAATTGGATGCTTTGTACATGAAGATTACGGTAACTTTCTGTTGATTCTTGATAATGAGTTTGTTTTTTGCAAATGGGTGTCTTTACATACCGGTAGGTAGTACCTGTTCCACTGAAGGATTTGCCAGTGAAACTTCCTGCTGTCACAGAATTCACAGGGAAATCCTCACCATTGAAGCAATCCACTGACTGGCTCAAAGTGACTTGTCCAAAGTAAGTTTCCAAAGACAATTAACTACAGATCTAGAGTCAACCTTCTAAATTCATTCAAAAGGTTAATCCAAATGAATAAATAATCTACATGTATACTGTATACAGGGAAATATTTGCCCCCATTTTATTTTCGCCCCTTTCGCCCTCGTTGTCAGTGGGCAAATTTAAGACTGGGCCAATTGTAACGTCTCATATTATCTCTCTTTAAATACAACTGTGTCTGGGCGAACTCAATATGGGGCAAAACTGTTTGAAAGTGTAGAAGGGCGAAAATTACTCAGGGCGAAATAACCCTGTATACAGTATTTACTTGTACATGTACATCCCAGTAAAATCTGTCATTTGTATTTACACATGAGACAGCTAAAATTTTCATCTAAGGCAAAAAGCACATTAAAATCTGAAATCCTTACCATTTACATGTTGTTTAAAAAATGCAATAACTAGACATTGTCAACTTCTTTTTAAGGATGAGTTAGATATATGTATCTCCATTTTTACATATTTTCACCTTATAAGAATTTTCAAAATGAACTTTATGGATAGATGTGGCTCTCCAGCAGAAAGAGAGACAGACACAATGGATACCTTTGTGGACTCCTCTTGGTATTTCCTTCGTTATCTGGATGCTCACAACACGGAGGCTCCATTCTCATCAGACAAAGCTAACAAATACATGCCTGTAGATCTGTACATTGGAGGAAAAGAGCATGGTATCTTTATCAATGCCAGTGGCATTAATTTATTAAATCCCCTCCTTACTTTCCTTTGATCTTGATCTCTCTCTCTCTCTCTCTCTCTCTCTCTCTCTCTCTCTCTCTCTCTCTTCATTTTGGACTATGTTGTTCAAAAGATTCTTTATTAAATCTCCTCCTTTCTTTCCTTTGATCTCTCTCCCTCTCTCTCTCTCTCTCTCTCTCTCTCTTTATTTTGGACTAAAATGTTGTTCAAAATATTCTTTTCAAGTGTTATTCAGTAGCTGCAAGGCTTTAATGAAGTTTTTGATTTCCATCTTGCAGCTATCCTCCATCTGTATTTTGCCCGATTCTTCAACCACTTCCTGTGTGACTCTGGTCAGCTGAAGCATAGGGAGCCATTCATCCATCTCTTGACCCAGGGCATGGTCATGGGTCAATCGTACTGTGTTAAGTCAAGTGGAAAATACCTTAGGAAAGAACAAGTGGACTTCTCAGGTAGGGGTATATGTATAAATTTGTCTTATGGGTGTGGCAGAGTTTTGAAGTTTTTAAATACATTTAGCATTCAGGTCAATATCATGCCTTAGTTTTTAAAAAGAAAATCAATGTTTCTGGTATATATACATGTACATTGGGTTTATTACCAAACTATTCAATTGTAATTTTGACAGGAGAAAAGCCTGTAGAAAAAGGGACAAGGGAAGAAGTACTGGTGCAGTGGGAGAAGATGAGTAAATCCAAGTACAATGGGGTGGATCCTCAGGTATAAAGGGCATGAATATACATGTACTGGTACTGCTATCTTTGATTCACTAAACAAATACAAAAATAAAAGGGGAATGTTTTCTGTCCCTTATATGAAGGAAATAAAATTTTCAACAGTTTTGAAATTGCATTTTATTTTGGCCTTTTTATATTAAAGGTGGATACTCTTAGAGCTTTCATTAACTAAAAACTTAGTTGCTTTTTTTTTTAAGCCTTGATCTATAATGTTGAGTTTATGTACAAGATGTGTTATATGATACATTGATTGGGTGTATGATTTTAGACCAGCATGAAATGGTTTATTTTTTGAAGGATGTAATAGATCAGTACGGAGTGGATGCAACCAGACTGGCCATCTTAGGAACGGTTCCTCCAAAAGCAAACAGAGAGTGGTCAGAACAAGGTAGTACATGAACATTTGTCACATCCACATTAGATTCTAATTCTCTGCAAATTAGGGGCAATAGGTCAGTTACAGTTGTATTATATCAGTTACTTCTCCTTTCTTAGGACTTTTGTATTCAATAAATTCCTCTCAAGAAGGTTGACAAAGTTGTTCTTTACTCCTATTGGTACTATTTTAGCATTTGTGAACATCACTCGCTGGCAGGGGCGGGTCTGGAGCACCATTACTACATACATAGAACTTGCAGGGGATCAAAAATCTTCAGAGATGGATAAAAAAAAACTGGCTAAGATTGAGAATACTCTATTTCAGGACAGAAACCACTTGATACATGAGGTGAAAGTTTATCCGAATATATTTTCAAGTTCATTTCATGTTTAAAAACAATATTTTCTAGATTGCCGTAGATTTTACCGTTTCAAGTTACATGTATGCATTACATGTATATGGTCGGAATATGTTCCGGGAAATTTTTTAATTTACATGTACCGTATATGGTCGGAATATGTTCCGGTACATTTTTAAATGTTAATTGATCTTATAACCTGCATCATGGCTACATGTGTATTGATTTACGATTGTATTTTGTGATTTTGTTTCCCTGAACCTTAATACAATTTCACTGGCAGGTTACAATCTCATTGGAGACCCTCTTCAACACTAGCATTGTTATGACTCTTCTATTTGACTTCATGAAGAAGATAAAGGTAACAAAACCCAGGCATTAGTTTTAAATGAATATCAATTGATTTTTTTACAGTATTCCAATAATTCATTTATATTTATTGAGAACAAATTGTTCATCAAATGATTTAGATTCATTGAATTAACTATCATCATAATAAGAACTTTTTTTTAATCTTGACCATTATAACCATAATCTTCATCATTCAACCATACCAGTCAATAGACATCTTATCTTTCCTCCTTCAGGGTGTGCCAGATGAAGCTAAACACATCAGCAAAGAGTATGAGAAGTGTTTGGCAGACATGGTGATCATGATTGCCCCGTTCGCCCCGAGTTTTGCAGAGGAGCTGTGGGTAGGGTTGAGTAGTGTGGCGAGAAGCGGGGACTACCTATGGGTAAGCTTGATCAGAACCTTACAGCATTTTAAAAAAATTTTATTTGGCCAAAAAAAGTGTATTGATTTTCGAGCCATAAGTTTCAATATATAATGTGGCAAGCAGGTATTTTATTTTCATTGCAAAATATGCAAAGGATGGGTATAACTCAATATTTTAACTTATAATTGATAATTCAGTTATTCTCCTTTTCAATATGGCAATAATATCAATGTGGAAGCAGTTGACATAAAGCGACAGTGGATTAATTTTTTGGCCTTTATGGGAATTTTAACTGTCTTGCTAGTGTATAATATGAGTAAATAGTCTCTTTGTTTAGTCTTGCTCTTCTTTTGTTCTAAAAAAATTTGATTTACTTATTCTTAACTGAAAAATTATGATGTTGGATAAAAGAGTGTATATTTCAGAGACACCTTAAAGATGTTTCTCTTTATATTTGTTTGTTTAATATTTACAGCACAAGAGTGTCTTCGACCAAAGATGGCCATCTGTCGACACCAATATGATGGTGAAAGTGAAACTTCTGATGAATAGTGGAAAATCTGTAGGACAGATCTCTGTCAAACTGAAGGACTGTGGTTGTCTCAGTAAAGAGGAACTCCTGAAACTTTGTAAAAAGGAGGCGAAGTTTAATCGCAGTGTTGGAGATTCCTTTGTAGGATTCCAATGGAGTCAGAATGAGTTTCTACAACATGTGTTAGACTTCTCAGTGACAAGTCAGGGAGAACAGAATCAGAAGGAAGAAAGGGGAGAGAACTGAAGAGAAATTAGTTTGAGCCATCCAATTTGTACATTGATCATAATTAAATTTGACTTGGTATAAATTCTGTTTCTGTCATATAGAAATTATATTCTTTTTTTGTGGGAGAGATTTTAAAAATCTACATTGACATATAGATAAAGGTAGAATGGGAAAAACTGTTCATAAAATCTTCTTTGCAAGAACCAATGTGTGCAATGATAAAGTTAGTAACAAAACAACCCTAATGTGAAACCAAGTTTTGTCAAATCATGACCTCTGCATCAATGATGACGTCCCAATATATGCCATTTACTGTGACAAATATGTACATGTATTTCACAGGCACCTGACATGATTTATTTTCTCATAATGAATAAATATACCCCTGCCCCTCCTACTTAACATTACATACTGTACATGTATTGTGTATAATAGGGTTAGGAGTACCGGTATATTTTTTATTACAAAAAAAAACAAGATATCTGTGAGCCAATGCTCACTAGTGATACCCCCACTCTGATGTGAATATGCAAAATAAGCTAAGTCGACATTTAACAGAAAGTTGGCATCCGATTGGTACAAAAATATATCCCACAATATGGCATGCCTAAACAAATAGTGTGTTAAAATTTCAAGCATCTGCAATAAATAGCTGCTAAGAAATCTTTGACGAAAATTTGTTTGAAAATTTTGGCTAAAAATAAACAAAGTCGTCATTTAACAAGAAGTTGACCTCCGATTGGTACAAAAATATATCCCACGATATGGCATGCCTATAAAAATACTGTGTAAAAATTTCAAGCCTCTGCGATAAATAGCTGCTGAGAAATCTTTAACGTAAATTTGTTTGAAAATTTTGGCTAAAAATAAACAAAGTCGTCATTTAACAGGAAGTTGACATCCGATTGGTACAAAAATATATCCCACGATATGGAATGCCTATACAAATACTGTGTAAAAATTTTAAGCATCTGCAATAAATAGCTGCTGAGAAATCTTTGACGGAAATTTGTTTGAAAATTTTGGCTAAAAATAAACAAAGTCGTCATTTAACAGGAAGTTGACGTCCGATTGGTTCAAAAATATATCCCACAATATGGCATGCCTAAACAAATAGTGTGTTAAAATTTCAAGCATCTGTGATAAATAGTTGCTGAGAAATCTTTGACGGAAATTTGTTTGAAAATTTTGGTTAAAAAATAAGCAAAGTCGTCATTTAACAGGAAGTTGACGTCTGATTGGTACAAAAATATATCCCACGATATGGCATGCCTTAACAAATAGTGTGTTAAAATTTCAAGCATCTGCGATAAATAGTTCCTGAGATAAATGTGACAGAAACTTTTGTTACAGACACAAGGGTAAAACAGTATACCCCCTTCTCCTTCAGAGCGGGGGTATAAATACATTTAATGTCAGGTACATGTACCTTTGATGTCTAGTAGTCAAATAGTATGTACAATTCAAAAAATAATACTTGTATGAAAATCTTTAATTTCAAGCCAGTAGCAATAATAATGCTGTAACAATTAACATGTAACAGTAAATGTATATTGGACAATGAATGCACAGTTACTGAAATGAATAAATAAAATAAATATTACAAGCATTACATGTACTTTATAAAAGAATACGTTAAAAATGTATAAAATTAAATAAACTATATATATATATATATATATATATATATATATATATATATATATATATCACAATAAACATCTATTAATAACATGTATTTTAAAAACTATTAAAGTAGAGGTATATGAAAATCAAATAGGATAAGTCTTACAAAGAGATTAATTTATAAAGTATATAACAAACAGAATATCATTAAAGAGTGTTTATATAATGCCATGCCAGCAATATGATCTCAGAATGTGTAATGGTGTTAATTGAATATCAGTAACCTTGACCTCAGCCTTGGATACACGTCTGAGCATAATGTCTTTGTGAGTCACTGAGTCAGACCTGATCGAGTCCAGATTTAGTGACATTGCCAATAATGATCATAGTTCTTTGAAGCAATATTTTGTTTTTAAGTTATTGGTCCTGAAGAACCACTAATGATGATTGAGAACCTTGACTGATTAGAAATGACCTTGAAAAAGGTGAAGGCCATGATCCAATGATAATTTGGATCATCTTTTTGTTTCAACTATGTAACAAGTGAAAAGCTGCCAATGTGACAGCAAACAAGATTTTCTTATATGTGAACAGTATCCATAATCCATCTGTCAACCCTGAATTCATAAACACTACCTATTGGCTATCCATGCAGAGAAATGAAGTAACCTACATGTAAATGCAATATTCTGCCAAAAAAAAATTTAAGTTCAACAGGTAGCATTTTTCAAATAAATTATTAAAATAAAATCAAAATCCAAGTAATATACACATCATATACACTGTATGTACAATTGATCTGCAAAACAACAACTTCCCATCTTGAAAACTGTAGGAGGAGTTATCCGCACAATTGGAGTACCCATTTGGCAGCCGCCTGCCCGCCATTTTCACAATTTCAATAACCCGATTTCCTTTGGAAAACCCGGTTAAAAAGGAGGATAAGTTAAGTTGTACTTTAAATAACATTCAAGTTTATATATTTGATATTATACATGTGTATCTGAATTAATGGGTTTTTTCCATTTGTTCATTTAACATTTGTCACACAGTTTCTGATGCCCCTGGATTTGGACCTGCATCCTTGCTTTCTACTTCCTCTCCATTTGTCATTCTGAGGAACCTGTAATGTTTAAAGAGAATGTTTATGATCGAAATGTGCAAAGTTGAAATTTTCTGTGATTTTTTTTTTTTTGACGCATTCATATTAAATATCTAAAGGCATGTAAATAGATATATTCATTAGTTGATTAGAAAGTGGATATGCCTGCTAACTCATAAGCATATCAACTTGTTTAATAATTGTTAGAAATAATCTGATTTTGCAATTCTGTTGAATGATCTAAATGTATCTAAACTTAAAGAGTTCATTTCCTTGATATAAAAACCTATACATTTTAGTACAATTTGAGCTGACCTTTACCAAGTTAAACCTATCATAATAAATCTAGCAAATCCTTGTCTATTAATCTGTAGAACTTATTGGAACTTGTTACAATAAGATTGAAACATTCATCTGGATATCTGCTGATTCAACATAAAATTTTTTTACAAAATATCAATAGATTCAATCAAAACCTGTGCTAGATATCACAAATTACCTAGATATCTGTTGGTCTAACCACTCTTTGTGCAACAAACCATCCTTCCATGATGAAGGAATAGCGTCTAATCCTAGTTTACATCCCAGCAATGCTCCTGCCACACATGCATTGGAGTCTGCATCCCCTCCCTGTAAAAAATCCCACAAAGATTGTTACCCAGATATCAACATATTCTTACATACATGCACCGTGTCATATACAAGCAATGTGTCCAAGACATTTTTTATCAATCTAAACTCTTTCTTTAAACGAATCAGATAATATATTGAACTAATTTTTTATTGGTTTTATTTTTTAATGGTCAGCAAATGGTTCTCATAATTCTTTACTTATGACGTGTTCTCGTACCTGCATTACAATTTTAGTGATAGCTTTTCGGAAATCATTCTGTTTCAATCCCCAGAATCCACATCCCATTGACTTGAATGTGTAGCCAATCTTTCCAGGTTCACAGAGCTTTAGTTGTTTGATGTTTTTACACTTTAAAAAGGTTAACAACTCTTGCTTCTAAAACATAAAAAAAATTTCTTACTGTAAAACTTTGGTGTAAAATTTATCAATCATTCATTCAAATATGTCATACATATATTAACATTAGTCAATTTAATTCAGTTTTTGATAAACAGAGACTTTAGTAAACAATTTGAGTCAGGGACTAGCTGAAATTATTCTTTCATGTCAGATACATTTTACATCTTTTGGAGGCTAAATACATGTACATGTATTTGATTTCAAAAACCATTTTTTTGCTATTTTATTTATCTAGGATCCTTCATCAAATAATAATCTACCTTTCTCTTTCTCTTCATGACAATAATACATACCAGCTAGTACATGTAGTTAATGTATATACAGGTGTGTGTGTAACTGATCTACAGTCGTACTGTACCTGTGTAACCAAAAGCCTTATTTGTTCCCTCAAAATTCATTGATCTCCGATTGATAATCTGCTTAAAGTCTACTTGTTATAAAAAATACAAAAAGTATATATTCCTCTCCAAAGACCTACCTCTCCCCACCCCTTCCCCAATCCAGACTTCAACATGGCCAATTTTATCTCAGGGTCAATGAACCCAACAAATGGTTACAAAAAACTAGATTTACCTGTTCCTCAATTTCTATGTATTTAACAGCAATGTCATAAGTGTCCATGATAATTTGGTCAACTTTGTAATGGCCTTTCCTGTCCAGATGTTTTTCATTTCTCTGTAACATCATTGCTATGGCAACAGACACAGCCACGGCTGAGGCCTGACATCTGCAAAATCAAGGTTTCAAATGTTGGTCATGTTTAACTTTAGAAACATATTTCTATGGATTATGAAAATTTAGAAATGGGCTAAAAATTTGCTACAGTAATACTGTCTAAGTATGAGTCTTTGATAACTCTTTTCACTAAAGTTATAAAACTTTATTGTACATGGACCTTCTAATAAGAGATATAACTTTCAGTTTGATTGATGACAATTCATTCCTTAGAAAACATTTCACATAAAAGAAGAATTCTGTGAAATTTTGAGCACCCAAATACCGGTACTGTAATGCTTAATTCATAGCGAGCACTGTAATTAATATCCATGTAAAATCGCGAAAAGCACATTTCACAGATTTTTATGCTTTAATTTATTAAGACAGATGTACATGTAAGTGTTTGGAATTATGATAAAAATCTGGCGATCACGATTTTATATTCTTAAGTTTAAATGCAAAACCCTTGAATCACAGAAATGAGTGCTTGAGAAAAATAAAAAATCTACAGAATGCTTAAAGAGTTTTTTTTTAAGAAAATGATATTCAATAAAGTAAAATTTCAGTTATAAGCTTCTAGTACCTGTGATCATGGTGTGTTACTCTGGCTATGTCAGAAGCATTTTTGGCCACTTCCTCCAAGTCCCGGAACTTGTGGGTGCCAACAACAGAAGTTCTCATGACCCCGCCGTTAGGGGCGATATAGCACTGACTTGACCTCCACACATGTTCAGCACACTGGAAAATTAAAAATCTATATGTATCCATTTGAAATCTTGTGTACAGGCAATTTCAAACCAACCAACCAACCCCCCCCCCAAAAAAAAAATATTTGATGACAACAAAATGTTAAAAAAAAAAATCCCATTGCTTACAACATGTAAAGTAATACATACTGCATGTGGGTCATCCTCATAGTTTTTTTGGTAAAGAACAGTCATTGTAGTTTCACCAATCCCTAATCCACCTAAGTCCCCTAGCTCTGGAATACCATGCCTCATCCAGTTCTTTATCCTACGACCAATGTCTTTATAGTCTACCTGCCAACAATTGATGCTGATTCATACTGGAAATTTACTACCGGTAATTCACAAACAAAATTCTTAAAGATCATCAAACAAGGATGTTTTAGGGGAACTTTTTGTTTGTTGTCAGTGACAGATAACAGATAAATACAATGTGTTGTGTTATTGTTACTCAAGCAGACACTGACAACAGAATGGAGAAGAATTTGATTAAAGCTTTAACTTTTCTGTTGTTGAAAGTACAGACAGCAGAGTTAGAAGAATTCAATCAAAGCTTCAGTTTTTCTGTTTCAACTGAGATAGGAGTACTTAATTGTGACACTAAAATACCAGGTAATTTATCAAATCAAGTAAAAGTCAACTGATTGACTAATTAGCAAAAGACGCCATACCTACCCTTTGTTATCAGTGATAGAATCATCAGCATTTGGTCAGAGTCATCGATCATATCATCGATCGATCAATGACATCATCATATTGATCGATCATATCATCGATCAGGTCATTTGATCTTTAAGAATTGTCATGCAGTCAACTGATTGACTAATTAGCATAAGATATCATACCTTGCCTTTGTTATCAGTGATAGACATAAGAATCATCAGCATTTGGTCAGAGTCATCGGTCCAGTCTCCCTCCTTCCATCTATTCCTGTGACCATCACACACAATGGCTTTATGCTTGTATTCCAAATTCTTCTTCACTTTCTTATAATACTATGAAAAAAATAATAGAAATACATTCTTATAACGTCTTATAACACTGTTATTAATTTTTAACTTTTTAAATTAATGTCATTTTGGAGACAATGTGGTGTACATGTACTTAAAGACAGGATGTATCGGATCCGAGGGCAACATTTCTTGCTCAGGTACTTAAATGGGACACAAGGAACTAACTAGTTTAAATTTATAACTCACTGAATGCATATTTAATTTTATCAAAATGTAAACAATTATTCTCAAGAAGTTGACAAATTTGGCCATTTCCTCTCAAATTTAAACAAAATAAAAAACTTCATTCGTCTTGAGAAGTTGACAGATTTTGTCCGCGGTCATAGTTTGAATAAAAAAGCTATAAAAGATATATGCCTTTGGACCAAATTGGATCCCTCTTAAATCAATAATTATCCCAGTCAGGATCAACTTGAACAGACTAATGTGAAGTGTTTGACCTAAGAACACTTTGTGTCAAATTGGTTGAAAATAGCTCTGTGGTTCTCAAATAGACTGTTAAAAGTAAAGGAACACATGACACCAGACAAAATTTGGGCTTGTGTGGGTAAAAATCAACATGGCTTATTATTTTGTATATTTATTCATTTCCTGTTTTTCATTTGTCTATGCTTTAAAAAAGAAGAGATAGGACTATCAAAATCCAGAAAAAGGGGTCGGAACTAGCTATGTCAAAGAAATAATAAAAAGTTGAACTTGACTCTTATTATAAGTACTTGTAATACTGTAAGCAGGGAAATATTTGCCCCAAAATTGTTTGCAAGTGTAAGTAAAATAAAGATGTTAACATACAGTTTTAGCTTCTTCCTTGGTCAGAAATTCTGTCAACAGTCCAATAGCATCACCTATACACTGTCCATAAAGAACAGCTTTAATCTGATTTTGCTCCTCTTGGCTCAAAACCTACAAAGTTTATTTACACAGATATACAATCTACATATACATGTATATGCACATGGAATGGGTGGCTCAAAACACCATAATGTTATATTAATAGCTAGCCCGTTTGGGATATAATATTATCCAAATGAGGTATAATTTTTCTTATGTTAGCAGAGCCCATTGCCTTAGTCCAGATATCTGTATAGTGTATATCAAGAAACTTTGACTTCAATTTTTCCAAGATAGATCAGATCCAACAGTATATTTAATGTAATTTCTCTGGGATTAATCTGACAAACTATACTGGCATATGACCAGTTCTCACCATGGACCAATTCTCGCCATTGCAATACATAGTTACATCCTTTTTTTTTCAAAAAATACATATAATTTTATGTGTTGATATTGATGTAATAATGCAATGGCTTATTATATTTAAAAAATGACATAATGATGCATTTGCATGAAATAGTCCTTGGCGAAAACTGGTTATCCGTGCACACGAAGCAAGGAAACTTGCTTACCAAAAGTTGTTCGGTAAAATATTCATTTGTTGGAATAAACAGAGACATAAATAACATTATGTTATTTATGTCTCTGGAATAAACAAATCAAATATTTTTGGCATATCAAAAGTGTACCTTATTTGGGGTATAAATTAACGTTTGGCGTTATATCCCAAATTATTGTTAATGTTTATATTATTTATATAGCTAATATAATCCGGCCATTTTGAAGATTGGTCCCAACTTTCAATGAGAGAGAGAGACAGAGAGAGAGAGAATGAGAGAAGGGCTAACACACTTACCACACCTGAAGAAGACATTGTCGTTATATTGATGTTCAATCGGCCTACGGTTTATAAATAACTAATCTTACGACATAAGTTATTTTTGACGCGTCAAACATCTTTTAAAAACAATTCCCGGATAGCTATAGTCGAACTCGATAGACTTGTGTGATACTTCTAAGAAATCGAAACATGTAATTACGATGCGTCTCTAACATTTAACATTTTTTGAGACGGCTTTCTTGAGAATTTCTTTTTTTTTATTGCTGCATTTTCTCGGCTGCTCATCGAGGACCCGGAAGTCGAATTTTTACCGTAATATCGAACCCGAGACATAATAAAAGCCCCCCCCCCCCCATATTAGGTTTTGTCTTGTAGATTGATAGTGCTAAGAAAATTCACCACAGACAAAAAGTATAAACCCTAGTAGGCTAAACCTAATTTAAAATAATCTACAGACGGTAACGTAAAGAAAATTACCAAATAGAAGTACATGTAGGTGACGTCGGTGATGCATCACAAAGTAACGACGTCACGAACGTTGTTATTTATTTGTTATTTATTTAAGGAATTAATTCAATATTTATTAGTTTTATACGACATAAAATGGTTTGGGACAGTTTACGCTTTATAAACCGCGAAGCGGTTTATAAAATAGCGTAAACTGTATAAAACTAATAAATATTTGAATTCATTGCTTATAATTTAATTTTTTGCTATTAACTGTAGATAAAAACGGTGATTTCACCCTTAAAATGACAATAAATTGCACAAAATTCAAACGCAACGTCAGGCGGATTGATACGTTTTTTGACGTTACTCTTACTATGACGTAGGCAATATAAAATAATTTTTTTAGCCAATCAGAAAGTGCGTTACAACAAAAATTAAATTATATACATGTATTGTGAATTATAGGGTTAGGAGTAAATTTTTCATTACAAAAAAAAAAAAATGATAATAATAATAATAAATGCATGTAATGTCAGGTACATATACATGTACCTTTTATGTATAGTAGTCAAATAGTATGTACAGTTAAAAACATAATACTTGTTTGAAATATTTTTTACTTCAATCTAGTAGCAATAATAATGCTGTAACAATTAAAATATAACAGTAAATGTATATTGGACAATGAATGCACAAAGTTGCTGAAAAAAAAAATAAATATTACAAACATTACATGTACTTTATAAAAGAATATGTTAAAAATGTAAAAAAAAAATTAAATAAATTATCTAAATATATATATCACAATAAACATCTATTAATAACATGGTTTTTGAAAAATATTAAAGCATATAAAAATCAAATAGGGTAAGTCAAAGAAATTAATTTGTAGGGCATATAACAAACAGAATATCATTAAAGAGTATCTATAATGCCATGACAGCAATATGATCTCAGATTGCGTTATGGTGTTAATCGAATAGCAGTAACCTTGACCTCAGCCTTGGATACATGTCTTCATGAGTCACTGAGTCAGACCTGCTTGAGTCCAGATTTAGAGACATTGCCTATAATGATCATATTTCTCTGAGGCAATATTTGGTTTTTAAGTTGTTGGTCCTGAAAAACCACTAATGATGATTGAGACCTAAACCTTGACTGATTAGAAATGACCTTGAAAAAGATGAAGGCCATGACCCAATGATAATTTAGGATCATCTTGTTTCAACTCGGTAAAAGGAGTATAAGTTAAGCTTTACTTTAAATAACATTCAAGTTCATATATTTAATTTTCTGAATTATTGGGGGTTTTTTTTCCATTGTGTTCATCTAACATTTGTCACACTGTTTCTAATGCCTCTGGATTTGGACCTGCATCCTTGCTTTCTACTTCCTCTCCATTTGTCATTCTGAGGAACCTGTAATTTTTAAAGAGAATGTTTATGAATGAAATATGCAAAGTTGACATTTTCTGTGATTACTTTTATGCATTCATATCAAATAAATGGATATATTCATTAGTTGATTAAAAAGTGCCTGCTAACTCATAAGCATATTAACTTATTTAATAATCTGATTTTGCAATTCGTTTGAATAAGCTACTTAAACTTTAAGAATTCATTTTCTTGACATAAAAACCTATACTTTTTAGTACAATTTGAGCTGACCTTTACCAAGTTATACCTATCATAATAAATCTAGCGAATCCTTGTCTATTAATCTGCAGAACTTAATGGAACCTCCTAGATTGAAACATTCACGAAGTGTTGATCTTACCACCACCCATCCTTCATTTGGATATCTGCTGATTCAGGCCACATAAATGTTTAATGTACTCCGACCCAAATTTTTCATAATGGGTAGGTAGGTAGCTTTTTTTTTCTTGCACATTGATAATCTGATAATCAAACTATATTTTTTTGTTTTCTCTACTGAGAAACATAAAAAAAATTCAAAACTTGTTGATAAAAACATAATCTAAATGTATTTTTAATATGACATGGAAAATCAATTTAAAACAAGCGATGTTTGTAAAACACTTATGCCCCCCCCCCCTTGGAAAAATCTGCAAAGTAAATGAATGGAAACTGCAAATAATTGGAATTTTTCTAAGTCCAAGGCACATAACTCTGTCGTAAATTGCTCGATCGCACACAAAATCAAAGTTGACCTAGATATTATTATGATAAACCTGTATACCAAATTTCATTTCAGAATGTGCATCCTCTGCAAAGAAAATGAACCGAAACTGCATATAATTGGAATTTTTCTACGTCCAAGGGGCATAACTCTATACCAAATTTTGATATCAATATGTGCATCCTCTGCGAAGAAAATGAAAGGAAACTGCAAATAATTGGAATTGTTCTACATCAAAGGGCCATAACTCTGTCGAAAATTGCTCGATGGTACCAAAAATTGAACTTGACCTAGTTATTATTAAGATAAACCTGTATACCAAATTTCATATCAATATGTGCATCCTCTGCAAAGAAAATGAATGGAAACTGCAAATATTTGGAATTTTTCATATCAAAGGGGCATAACTCTGTCGAAAATTGCTTGATGGTACCCAAAATCAAACTTGATCTAGATATTATTATGATAAACCTGTATACAAGA
The DNA here is from genome assembly GCA_020458035.1 of Magallana ariakensis. NCBI lineage: Eukaryota > Metazoa > Mollusca > Bivalvia > Ostreida > Ostreidae > Magallana > Magallana ariakensis. Next base: position 24,662,448 of record CM035814.1, on the reverse strand, counting down.
TTTTATATCAATATGTGCATCCTCTGCGAAGAAAATGAATGGAAACTGTTGGTGGACCGACCGACAGATTGACAGACAGCAGCAAAGCAATATGCCCTCCCTTCTTCGAAGGGGGCATAAAAATCAAATTCAAAAAGCTGAAAAAAATTATTGGGTAGGGGCAATTTTGATGGGTTGATCAGAGTACATCATTCAAATCAATTTTTAATTTGGCCTCAACTTAAGGTGGAATAACACATCATCACAAAATGGCTTGACTGCTGATAGAAACAACATTTCGTTTTAATAAAAGTATTTTATCAACAGTAACATGTAACTTACTTAATAGCCGAGTGGATGAAGTGTCGGACTTGTGATCCGTACATCCCAATTTCGAATCCCGCAGGGGCTTTTGTTGTTACATGTACTCATTTGATTGATTTTTTTTAGATATTCATTCTTTATCCCCAACTGCAAATTTTCGGCTTATTTGATATATGTTCAGTTTATTTATAATTATATCTTTCATAATCGAATAATTTAATGTTTATTTGAGTGATTTTTTCCAGATGTGTTATTCCACCTTAAAGAATTTTTACAAAATATCAATAGATTCAATCAAAACCTGTGCTAGATTTCACAAATTACCTAGATATTTGTTGGTCTAACCACTCTTTGTGCAACAAACCATCCTTCCATGATGAAGGGATAGCATCTAACCCTAGTTTACATCCCAGCAATGCTCCTGCCACACATGCATTTGTATCTGCATCCCCTCCCTGTAAAAAATCACACAAAGAATTTTACCAAGATGTCAACATATTTTTACATACAATGCACCGTGTCATATACAAGCAATGTGTCCAAGACATTTCTTTATCAATCTAAACTCTTTCCTTTAAAGAATCATTTATTGAACTATTTTTTTTATCACAAACTTCCTGCAGCAAATGGTTTTCATAGCTGTTTACTTATGACGTGTTCTTGTACCTGCATTACAATTTCGGTGATGGCTTTTCGGAAATCATTCTGTTTCAATCCCCAGAATCCACATCCCATTGACTTGAATGTGTAGCCAATCTTTCCAGGTTCACAGAGCTTTAGTTGTTTGATGTCTTTACACTTTAAAAAGGTTAACAATTCTTGCTTCTAAAACATAAAAAAATCACTGACTGTAAAACCTTGGTGTAAAACTCTCAATCATACCTACATCAAATATTAGAATTCATGGTCGCTTTATTTTCTTGGTATTCGTGGGTAGACCTCCCACACGATATACATCCTCGATGAAAATATATTTTGAAAGAGTTTTTTGTCTTAGTTAACTGAAAACCGATCGAGGCATCCCCACGAATAAGCAAACAAGAGGCCCATGGGCCATATCGCTCACCTGAGCAACAATAAACATAATAAAATCAGCTTTATGGAGTCATATACAAAATATCTCAACAATGTCGTATAATAGATTCTGTATTAAAAAAAAAAATTCCCCTGCATATTCTTATGTTTATCATTGAGCCCCTTTGTAACAGGGTGGTTTTACAGTCATATCACATATTGAGCATTGCAGTTCTCAAGAAGATGATCAGACTTAAACAACTATTTATATATGGATTATAAACCTACATCAAATTTTGAACCCCTTGTGAGGTCCAAGAATTGTCCAGGGGCCAGAGTCTAAACAATTTTAAAGAATTAACAATATGTCAAAAGCATATAAGTAAAACCATATATAATAACATTTGAGTTTTTGTGAATAATTTAAATGTTTTCCTTTGTAAAATTGGAACCCCCCCCCCCCCAATGTGGCCCAACCCTACTCCTGAAGAATATGATTTTGACAAATTTTAATCTATACTATCTGAACTGACTGAAGCTTTTCTAGACAATTTGTGTTTAGAAGATGATTTTTAAAGATTTTTCCCTATATATTCCTATGTAAACATTTGTCACCCCCCCCCCCAAATTGTGGCCCCACCCTACCCCCTGGGATCATGATTTGAACAAACTTTAATCTTCTCTACCTGAGGATGCTTCCACACAAGTTGCAGCTTTTCTGCATGATCGGTTTTTGAGAAGAAGATTTTTAAAGATTTTTCTCTATATATTCAAATGTGAAAATTCAAACCCCCCCCCCCCCTCTAACTGACGCCCCACCCTACCTATAAGGATCATAATTTTATCAAACTTGAATCTACCTTAACCGAGGATACAGCTTTTCTGGCCGATCGGTTTCTGAGAAGAAGATTTTTAAAGATTTTTCTCTTTATATTCCTATGTAAAAATTCGACCCCCCCATTGTGGCCCCATCCTACCCCTTGGGATCATGATTTGAACAAACTTGAATCTACACTACCTGAGGATGCTTCCACGCAAGTAATAACATTTCTGGCCAATCAGTTTCTGAGAAGAAGAGTTTTAAAGATTTTTCCTTATATATTCCTATATAAAAACTCGCCCCCCCACCCCATTGTGGCCCCACCCTACCCCCAGGGATCATGATTTGAACAAACTTGAATCTACACTACCTGAGGATGCTTTCACACAAGTTACAGCTTTTCTGGCTGATCAGTTTCAGAGAAGAAGATTTTTAAAGATTTACTCTATATGTTCGTATGTAAAAATTTGACCCTCCATTTTGGCCCAACCCTACCCCTGGGGATCATGATTTGAACAAACTTGAATCTACACTACCTGAGGATGCTTCCACACAAGTTACAGCTTTTCTGCATGATCGGTTTCTGAGAAGAAGATTTTAAAGATTTACATTATATATTCCTATGTAAAAATTTGACCCCCATTGTGGCCCCACCCTACCCATGGGGATCATGATTTGAACAAACTTGAATCTACACTACCTGAGGATGCTTCCACGCAAGTAATAACATTTCTGGCCAATCAGTTTCTGAGAAGAAGAGTTTTAAAGATTTTTCCTTATATATTCCTATATAAAAACTCGCCCCCCCACCCCATTGTGGCCCCACCCTACCCCCAGGGATCATGATTTGAACAAACTTGAATCTAAACTACCTGAGGATGCTTTCACACAAGTTACAGCTTTTCTGGCTGATCAGTTTCAGAGAAGAAGATTTTTAAAGATTTACTCTATATGTTCGTATGTAAAAATTTGACCCTCCATTTTGGCCCCACCCTACCCCTGGGGATCGTGATTTGAACAAACTTGAATCTACACTACCTGAGGATGCTTCCACACAAGTTACTGCTTTTCTGCATGATCGGTTTCTGAGAAGAAGATTTTAAAGATTTACATTATATATTCCTATGTAAAAATTTGACCCCCATTGTGGCCCCACCCTACCCATGGGGATCATGATTTGAACAAACTTGAATCTACACTACCTGAGGATGCTTCCACGCAAGTAATAACATTTCTGGCCAATCAGTTTCTGAGAAGAAGAGTTTTAAAGATTTTTCCTTATATATTCCTATATAAAAACTCGCCCCCCCCACCCCATTGTGGCCCCACCCTACCCCTTGGGATCATGATTTGAACAAACTTGAATCTACACTACCTGAGGATGCTTCCACACAAGTTTTAGCTTTCCTGGCTGATCAGTTTCAGAGAAGAAGATTTTTATTACTCTATATATTCCTATGTAAAAATTTGACCCCCCATTATGGCCCCACCCTACCCCTGGGGATCATGATTTGAACAAACTTGAATCTACACTACCTGAGGATGCTTCCACACAAGTTTCAGCTTTCCTGGCTGATCAATTTCAGAGAAGAAGATTTTTAAAGATTTACTCTATATATTCCTATGTAAAAATTTGACCCCCCCATTATGGCCCCACCCTACCCCTGGGGATCATGATTTGAACAAACTTGAATCTACACTACCTGGGGATGCTTCCACACAAGTTTCAGCTTTCCTGGCTGATCAGTTTCAGAGAAGAAGATTTTTAAAAATTTACTCTATATTTTCCTATGTAAAAATTCGACCTCCCATTGTGGCCCCACCCTACCCCCGGGGAACATGATTTGAATAAACTTGAATTTACACTACCTGAGGATGCTTCCACACAAGTTACAGCTTTTCTGGCCAAATGGTTTTTGAGAAGAAGATTTTTGAAAAATTCCAACAAATTTTCAATGATTTTTTATTATCTCCCCTTGAAAGAGGGAGTGGCCCTTCATTTTAACAAACTTATATCCCCTTTACCTAAGGATGCTTTGTGTCAAGTTTGGTTGAAATTGGCCCAGTGGTTCTTGAGAAGAAGTCGAAAATGTAAAAAGTTTACGGACGGACAGACAGACAGACGGACAGACAGACGGAGAGACAGACTGACGCCAGACAAAAAGTGATCAGAAAAGCTCACTTGAGCTTTCAGCTCAGGTGAGCTAAAAACCACAATCCACGAAAATTGGCCCCCCCCCCCCCCCATGAATTTAAATGATTCCACAGTATATATTCAATTATGAATTACATACATGTATATTTTCCATATGTCAATTTAATTCAGTTTAATAAACAGGGACTTAAGTAAAGAAGTAAAGTCAGAGACTACTTCAAATCAATTTCACATATCAAATTCGATTTTGTATTTTTGGGGCTAACTACTAGAAATAAAAATTTCAAAATCAGAATATTTATTAAATAATTATTAACATTTATACTAAATGTACCTATCTTTCCTCCCAAAAACTATATTTTGCTGTGTATCCTTTATCAAATAATAATCCGCCTTTCCCTTTCTCCTCATGACAATAGTACATCTAGTACATCAATATATATATATATATATATATATATATATATATATATATATATATATATATATATATATATATATACAGGTCTATGTCAAAGTAAGGAATGTGTGAAGAAATAAATTTATTCACATTTAATTTGTTTATGATAAATTACTACAGTATATTGATAAAAATCCATACAATTTTTACACAGAAATTCAAGCGGTATTATAGTAAACACTCATGACTTTATTGGAGGTTTGCATAAAATTAAAAAAAAAAACATAAATAAGGTGAAGCAATGAATAGGGCGAGGTTCACGTGCCAGGGAAAAAAGTATCACCCTAATTTTCGAAAAATACGGTAACTAATCTACATGTGTCACATAGGGCCTTGTTCCCTAAAAAATCATTGATCTGTGACCGATAACCTTCTTAAAGTCTACTTCTTATAACAAATACAAAAGTTTACATTCCTCTCCAAAGAACTACCTCTCCCCACCCATTCCCCAATCCAGACCTCAACAAGGCCAATTTTATCTCAGGGTCAATGAACCCAACAAATGGTTACAAAAAAGCTAGATTTACCTGTTCCTCAATTTCTATGTATTTAACAGCAATGTCATAAGTGTCCATGATAATTTGGTCAACTTTGTAATGGCCTTTCCTGTCCAGATGTTTTTCATTTCTCTGTAACATCATTGCTATGGCAACAGACACAGCCACGGCTGAGGCCTGACATCTGCGAAATCAAGGTTTCAAATGTTGGTAATGTTTAACTTTATAAACATATTTCTATGGATTATGAAATTTAAGAAATGGGCTTAAAATTTCCTATTACTGTTCAAGTATGAGTCTTTGATAACTCTTTTCACCAAAGCTATAAAACTTTATTGTACATGGACCTTCTAATAAGAGATGTAACTTTTATTTGGATTGATGACAATTCATTCCTTAGAAAACATTTTAGACAAGAGGCCAATAGGCTTTAAGGGTCACCTGAGTAGCATATAACCCACACACAAACTTGTCGAGGAGAGTCATATATGCATTTAATTTTTATTCTGGAGTAGAATAATTATAAATAAGTATACATGTTTTATCCTAAACAACCTCCCATCCCCCATCCCAAAGGGCAAACATACACTCTCCCCGAGAGCATTTAAACAAACGAACAAAACAGCTTTAAAGCCATCATGAGTTACTCACTTCTTCTGTTCCAGCTTTGAATAAACAATTAATCACCATCTGGCATTTATACCAAAATCAGAGTCACAAATTTCACAATTTAGATTCCTCTTACCATAGAGATGCTTCACATCGAAAATGGTAACAATTAGTCTTGTAGTTATCAAGGAGAAGATAAAAATGTAAAATTGTTAACGAACGACGACGGACGAAAACAGATAGCAATAGGTCACCTGAGTTTACTCAGGTGCCTAATAAAAGGAGAATTCTGTGAACTTTTGGGAAGCCAAATACTGTAACTTCTTAATTATTAGTGAGTAATTAATATCATGTAAAATTGTGAGAAGCATATTTCACAGATGCAAAACCCTTGAACCACAGAAATAAGTGCTTGAGAAAAATTTTAAAAATTACAGTATGCTTAAACAGTTTTTTTTAAAAGAAAATTATAATCAATAAAGTAAAATTTCAGTTAAAAGCTTCTAGGACCTGTGATCATGGTGAGTTACTCTGGCTATGTCAGACGCATTTTTGGCCACTTCCTCCAAGTCCCGGAACCTGTGGGTACCAACAACAGACGTTCTCATGACCCCGCCGTTAGGGGCAATATTGCACTGACTCGACCTCCACACATGTTCAGCACACTGGAAAATATAAAAATCTGTTTAAAATCTTGTGAACATGCAGTTTTTCCTACCCTAGAAAAAATATTCGATGACAACAAAATGTTAAAGAAAAAAAATCTTGTTGCCTACAACATGTAAAATAACACATACCGCATGCGGGTCATCCTCATAGTTTTTTTGGCGAAGAACAGTCCCTGTAGTTCGACCAAGCCCTAATCCACAAAAGTCTCCTAGCTCTGGAATACCATGTGTCATCCAGTTCTTTATCCTACGACCAATGTCTTTATAGTCTACCTGCAAACAATTGATGCCGATTCATACTGGAAATTTACTAATTCACTAACAAAATTCTTGTTACTTGAGCAGACACTGGAAACAGAATAGAGAAAAATTTGATTAAAGCTTTAACTTTTCAGTTGTTAACAAAGACAGACAACAGAGTTAGAAGAATTCAATCAAAGATTCCGTTTTTCTGTTTCAACTGAGATAGGAGTACTTAATTGTGACACTAAAATACATGAACCAGGTAATTTATCAAATAAAGTAAAAGTCAACTGATTGACTTATTAGCAAAAGACACCATACCTTCCATTTGTTATCAGTGATAGACATAAGAATCATCAGCATTTGGTTAGAGTCATCGATCATATCATTGATCATTCGATGACATCATCATATTGATCGATCATATCATCGATCAGGTCATTTGATCTTTAAGAATTGTCAGTCAACTGATTGACTAATAAGCATAAGACATCATACCTTGCCTTTGTTGTCAGTGATAGACATAAGAATCATCAGCATTTGGTCAGAGTCATCGGTCCAGTCTCCCTCCTTCCATGCATTCCTGTGAACATCACACACAATGGCTTTATGCTTGTATTCCAAATTCTTCTTTACTTTCTTATAATACTATAAAAAGAATATTAGAAATACATTCTTATAACGTTTCCTCATTTTGAAGCAACACTATTGTTATTTTTTAACTTTTTAAATTAATGTCATTTTAAAGACAATGTGGTGTACATGTAGTTAAAGACAGGATGTATCGGATCCAAGGGCAACATTTCTTGCTCAGGTACTCAAATGGGACACAAGGAATTAACCAGTTTAAATTTATAACTCACTGAATGCATATTTAATTTTATCGAAATGTAAACAATTATTCTCAAGAATTTAACAAATTTGGCCATTTCCTCTCAAATTTAAACAAAATAAAAAACTTCATTCGTCTTTAGAAGTTGACAGATTTTGCCCGCGGTCATAGTTTAAATAAAAATGCTATAAAAGATATATGCCTTTGAACCAAATTGGATCCCTCTTAAACCAATAATTATCCCAGTCAGGATCAACTTGAACAGACTAATGTGAAGTGTTTGACCTAAGAACACTTCGTGTCAAATTGGTTGAAAATAGCTCTGTGGTTCTTAAATAGACTGTGAAAAGTAAAGGAACAAATGACACCAGACAAAATTTGGGCTTGTGTGAGTAAAACTCAACATGGCTTATTAGTTTGTATATTTATTAATTTCCTGTTTTTTATTTGTCTTTGCTATAAAAAAGAGGAGATAGGAATATCAAAATCTAGAAAAAGGGACCGGAAGAAGGTATGTCAAAGAAATTTTAATAAAACGTTGAACTTGACTCTTGTTACAAGTACGTGTAATACTGTACACAGGGAAATATTTGCCCCAAAATTGTTTGCAAGTGTATATATATATATAAGTATAATAAAGATGATGAACATACAGTTTTAGCTTCTTCCTTTGTCAGAAATTCTGTCAAGAGTCCAATAGCATCACCTATACACTGTCCATAAAGAACAGCTTTAATCTGATTTTGCTCCTCTTGGCTCAAAACCTACAAAGTTTATTTTCACAGATATACAATCTACATATACAGTTCAACTTCGATATCTCGAACAATGATATCTCGAATACATAGATATGTCGAAGTGATTTTTAAGTCCCACCTACTTATTTTTTAAGTATTTCAATCTCGATATCTCGAATACTCGGATATGTCGAGGTTTTTAAACAGTCCCATCCAGTTCGAGATAACAAAGTTTGACTGTACATGTATGCACATTGAATGGGTGGCTCAAAACACCATAATGTTATATCAATAGCTAGCCCGTTTGGGAATTAATATATCCCAAATGAAGATAAATTTTTTATGCTAGCAGGGCTTATTACCTAAGCCCAGATATCTGTATTTTAAACTTTGACTTAAATTTTTCAGAGATAGATCCCACAATATATTTAATGTAACGTCTCTGGGATTTATCTGACAAACTATACTGGCACATGACCAGTTCTCACCATGGACCAATTCTCGCCAGTGCAATGCATAGTTACATCATTTTTTAAAATTTAATGTGTTGATAAAATAATGTAATAATGCACTGGCTTGAAACTGTTCTTGGCTAGAATTGGGTGCATGCCGGCCAGTCATAAGGGCTTATATGCATACGACCAATTCTTGCCAAGGACCATTTCCCGCCAGTGCATTGTTACGTAATTTTATCGACACATAAAATTATACATAACATTATATTTAAAAACTGACATAACGATGCATTGGGAAGAAATAGTCCTTGGCGAGAACTGGTCACACGACTGCACACGCCAGGATAGAAAAACTTGCATACCAAAAGTTTTTACATTAAAATATGCATTTATAGATATAAACAAAGCAAATATTTTTGGCAAATCAAAATCGTATCTTATTTGGGGTTTAAATAAACGTTTGGCGTTAGATCACAAACTATTGTTTATATCAAATACATAGCTATTATAATCCGGCCATTTTGAAGATTGGTCCCAACTTTCAATGAGAGAGAGAGAGAGAGAGAGAGAGAGAGAAAGAGGGAGGAGCTAACACACTTACCACACCTGAAGAAGACATTGTCGTTATTGATGTTCAATCGGCCTACGGTTTATAAATAACTAATCTTTGCAAGCTAAAAATAACTTATGACATAAGTTATTTTTGGGCGTCAAACATATCACATTGCTGTCATTTAAAAATAATTCCCGGATAGCTATAGTCGAATTCGATAGACTTGTGTGATACTTCTTAGAATCGAAACATGTAATTACGATGCATCCCTAACATTAACATTTTCTGAGACGGCCTTTTTGAGATTTTTGGGAGTTGATTTTAATCAACTCTCCTATGCAGTTACTCTGGCAAACCGAAAGTGAAACAGTGTTTGGACCTAAGCACAAATCATCACCGCTGACAAGAGTTAGTTCTTGAAATAATAGAAAAATGCGATGTAATGTATGCTGAACCATTGTTTTTCAAGAAAACGTATTTATAAATACCTTTAAAATAGTCAGATTTTAAATAGTACGAACAATTTAGATATTGTTTGTAGTCGTATGTATTCATACGCCAGAGCGTTCAACCAGACGCTCGGCTGTCTCCGTATATCTCCGACAAGCAGAGAGTCTCTCTTGGTAGTCGGAGATTAACGGAAACAGCCGAGCGTCTGGTTGAACGATACTAGAGTTCAATATTGCTTGAATCCAGACATGTGTACAATTTTTAGAAATATTTCGATAACTGATAATAGTTTGATGGAATTTATTATATCTTTAAATATTACACAACATGATTCATATGGGGTTTTCTCGAAATTCTTGTCGGAAAAGTCCGAGAATTCATATTATAAAAATGTGCGTAATTTGAATAGAGATTAGAAATCACTTGTCATTCTAAATAACATATCGTTGATTCTAAAATAAATAATTGTCGATAAAATCAACTCCCGTTAGTACTTCAGTACTTTGATCTTTTTTGCTCTGCATTTTCTTGGCTGCTCATCGAGGACCCGGAAGTCGATTTTTTTACTGTAATATCGAAACAGATACATAATAAAAGCCCCCCCCCCCAAATTAGGTTTTGTCTAATAGATTGATAATGCTAAGAAAATTAACCACAGACAAAAACTATAAACCCTAGTAGGCTAAACGTAATTAAAAATAATCTACAGACGGTAACGTAAAGAAAATTACCAATAGAAGTACATGTAGGTGACGTCGGTGATGCATCACAAAGTAACGACGTCACAAACGTTGTTATTTATTTGTTATTTATTTTAAGGAAAAATATATCCCCGCCCCTCCTACCTAACATTACATACATGTATTGTGAATTATAGGGTTAGGAGTAAATTTTTCATTACAAAAAAAAATAAAAACAATAACTACATAAATAATGTCAGGTAACGGTATATTTACCTTTTATGTAAAATAGTCAAATAGTATGTACAATTCAAAAACATAATGCTTGTATAAAAATTTTCTATTTCAATCTAGTAGCAATAATAATGCTGTAACAATTAAAATATAACAGTAAATGTATATTGGACAATGAATGCACAAAGTTAATGAAATGAAAAATAAATATCGCAAACATTACATGTACTTTATAAAAGAATGTGTTAAAAATGTATAAAATTAAATAAATATTATATATACATATATATATATATATATATATATATATATATATATATATATATATATATATATATATATATATATATATATATATATATATTTCCAAGGTCTCTTTTTCAGTAATAATAAAAAACACTGTTTTAAAATATTTCGACCGTGTTACCGGTCTTCATCAGTCGTGTTTATTGTCTATAGCAACACAACGTTGAACATATACTATGACGTCACAATACGAAAACAGTCTGACAAGTGACGTCACACAACAATTTTGCGCCAAAAACATATGAAATATTGGTGAGAGAGTTTAGTAAGCACATTGATAGCAAAAATAAATATATCTACACAGATTATATAAAGAAGTATAAATAATGGGACATAAAATAGAGCAAAGTGTTTTTTGCAATATTGTAATAATATTACAGACTAAACAGAATAATGTTCTCTTTTGTTGATACCAAACGGCATATAAGTATTTAATATTTTCTTCCACAGATTTTCTCTAAATTTTCTGTAAATTTCATCTTTGTACAATTTTTTCAATACCTATGACAGAATAATCATCAATAGTATGTGCATTTGTGTAAAAATGCATCGCTACGGGGTCATTAGTTTCTCTCCTAATCAGTGATAAATTTAAGACATGTATTTGATATAAAGTCACCCCCGTTTCCCCAACATATACATATACTTTTTCTACAGTCTTGTCAGGAACAAAATATTCTTCCAAAGGGATTTAAATTGAAATGGACTTTAGGATTTGAAGCTACGCAGATCAGCAAGGAAAAAGTTCAACATATATTGTGTTCTACATCCAGAAATTTGATGCAGGAATCTATCAAGGTTTGTGACAATACCGTTAAAGCGTTAAGCGTTAATATAGAAAAGCAATGCGAAATTTTGCGGAAAAAACTCGGCGAGGAGCAATATATGGCTGCCATTACATCCATTAAAGATAATATAGATGCTAGTGCTAACCGACTTCATAGATTAAAGAATAAGAAACTTTCAGCACTATCAAGAATTCCAGTGGTTGATGATAGCATATCCGATATATCAGATAATACTTTAATACCAACGGTTGACCATACTATAAGGGATGACGCGTCGATAAAGATTTCAGTAGAGGGAGACGGGAATTGTTTTTATAGATGCATTGCGTACATTCTTTATGATAACCAGGAACTCCACGCAAGTATAAGAAATAGCATTGCTGAAGAATTGAGTTCCAATAGTAAATTTTACAGAGAGTTTGTGGATGGGGACTTTCACACTCATTTGAACAACGTCAAATTATTAGATGGCAGTGTGGCTTCCTGGGCCACAGAGGCAGAAATCATCGCTACGTCTTATCGTTTTGATAAGGACATTTTTGTTAAAACAATTTTTAATGGACAATCACAGTGGCAGAGGTACCCGCCAGGTGAATGTAATCACAATAAAGAGTTTATTTGTGTGAATTATTCGTCAAACCATTTAAACTTTGTTAAGACCTCACATCGCCCATGCATTTGTAACCTAACGCCCTCTCCTGAAGTTGAGAATCTCCAACCGTCAATAGATGCGAATATTGACAATATGTCTACTAAAGTCAGCATACAGGATACCTGTTCACCAGAAACAGAAATAAGTCAAATGGAAGTAATCAATTTATCTTCTAAAAAACTTACTACAGATCAAATCAGTTTATTGAAAAAAGGTTTAAAATTTGTACCAACTAGACAGAATATCGATTTCACACAGTTATTAACAGATCTGCAGACTTGGTAACGCAGGATGCGGCTTCGGGAGTATTTTATTGACAAAGAAAATGATATTTCTTCACAAGATATAGGAACTGTAAAGCATAAAAATTCTAAAAGTAATTGGACACCAGAAGAAGGAAGGGACAAGTGGTTGGATGAATATATAAAACAAGTGAAAGAAGACGTTATCCGGGGGTTAAATAGGAAATTTTCAAGTAACATCACTAGTTCAGAAGACAAAGCAATGAGGGAATTATTACATGATCACAGCATAATCATTAGACCAGCAGACAAAGGATCTGGGATAGTAGTGATGGACACAAATAAGTACGTCGACCAGTTGGAGAGTGAAATGATAAACAGTGCATCATACGACGAGGTTAAAGAAGATAGAAGCAAACAAATCACCAACAAAATTAAGAAGCTAGTAAACGGCATGCATGAAAAAGGATCCATCACGTCTGAGTTACGACATTATCTTTTACCTACAGAAATATCTTCAGGGAAACTACAGGCAAATCCAAAAATTCATAAGAAAAACCATCCATTTAGGACAATAGTAAATGGCCGTCAACATCCAACAGAAAAGCTAGCAGAGTACGTAGAATCGCAACTTGAGGAGGCTAACCGATCATTAAACAGTTTCGTACAAGACACTACAGATTTTTTAAGAAAACTATCTACCATAAATCAACCAGTATCAAATTCCTCGATATTATTTTGTATGGACGTTAAAGCGCTGTATCCAAGTATACCCAGACATGAAGCGCGGGAAGTAATAGAAAAAGTTTTAAATCAACGACAGAAAAAAGAAGTTGACACTAATAGCATTTTACAAATGATGGATGCTGTTCTGGAAAACAACAATTTTGGTTTTAACAACAAACAATATATTCAAACAGAAGGAACTGCTATTGGATCAAAACTTGGTAGAAACTACGCATGTGTATATACGGGGGATTGGGAACGTATTCTTTTGGAACAATGTAACAAACAACCCATTTTTTATGTTAGATATATCGATGACATATTTGGAATCTGGTCAGGAACAGAAGCCGATCTTCAACTTTTTCATAAAATTGCAAATAATATACATCCGAATATTCAGCTTGATCTGCATTTTTCTAAATCCAGCGTAGAGTTCCTAGATAAAAATATTTCTCTTGAAGAAGGATTTCTTTCTACAGATCTTTACAGTAAACCCACTGACAAACATATGTACCTAAATAAAAAATCCAGCCACCCTGAATCTACAAAAAAATCTATACCCTTTGCACTGGGTATTCGTGCGCGCCGAATCTGCTCAACAAATGAGGGATATTCCAAACAACGGGAGAAAATAAAATCCAATTTACGCAAATGTGGATATTCTAACAACGAAATAGAAAATCAACTTATGAAGGTTGACAAACTCAACCGCTCCGATTTATTGAACTACAGAAAAATTAATAAAGAGTGTAACCGTGTGCCGTTTGTGCTAAATTATTCCAGAGGACTACCAAATATTCATCAAATATTAAAGAAACGTCAAAAAATTCTTGAAAATTCCGATCGCCTAAAACTCGCGTTTCAAAACGCACCTATTGTGGCATTCAGGAGAGACAACAATTTGAAAGATATATTAGTTCATAAGAAACATAATAACCTCTTCTTTAAGAAAGAACATTTATGTGAGCCGTGTGGTGCAAAAAAATGTGTTATGTGTAAAGATATTATTTGTTCTAGCCAATTTCAAGACTCAAACGGCAAGACATATCATGTTAAAAATCATATCGATTGTAAGTCAAGCAATGTTGTTTATGGGGTGTTTTGTAAAAAGTGTAACAAAATTGTATATGTTGGGGAAACGGGGGTGACTTTATATCAAAGACATGTCTTAAATTTATCACTGATTAGGAGAGAAACTAATGACCCCGTAGCGATGCATTTTTACACAAATGCACATACTATTGATGATTATTCTGTCATAGGTATTGAAAAAATTTACAAAGATGAAATTTACAGAAAATTTAGAGAAAATCTGTGGAAGAAAATACTAAATACTTATATGCCGTTTGGTATCAACAAAAGAGAACATTATTCTGTTTAGTCTGTAATATTATTACAATATTGCAAAAAACACTTTGCTCTATTTTATGTCCCTTTTATTTATACTTCTTTATATAATCTGTGTAGATATATTTATTTTTGCTATCAATGTGCTTACTAAACTCTCTCACCAATATTTCATATGTTTTTGGCGCAAAATTGTTGTGTGACGTCACTTGTCAGACTGTTTTCGTATTGTGACGTCATAGTATGTGTTCAACGTTGTGTTGCTATAGACAATAAACACGACTGATGAAGACCGGTAACACGGTCGAAATATTTTGAAACAGTGTTTTAAAGTGTTTATATATATATATATATATATATATATATATATATATATATATATATATATATATATATATAAACATCTATTAAAGAGACAGTACGGCGCATCTTATTAAAAAACCGACTTGAAAAAATTTTCCGATCGGGTTCGGTATTTTTGTACTACTCATAAATGTATAAACTTTCAGAAAATTACACATTTCTCCGTGAAATAAATCTAATTATTTCATTAAAATTAATAATTAGGTATAACCTATACATATATACATCGCCACGTGTAACGGGGTTCCACTTTCTATACCATTACGCATGCGTATTTACTATAAACAAACCACCATGGCGAGTAAGAGACCGGGTCCCAGATAGCAGGACGTCATTGGACCTTTGTTGGACCAACAATGCTCCTTATGTTGGGCCATCGTATGCATTTAACATTGGGCCAGCGGCAATTTGCTCATCGGCCCTAAATCAGACCAACTTGTTGGCTTATTGTTGGGCCAATGTAACAGACAATATTGGGCCATTGTTGGGCCACTGTATTCTTTTAATATTGGGCAAACGTCACTTTTGTACGGTTGGGCCATTGTAAGCAATTAACATTGGGCCAACCGCAATTTGCTCATCGGCCCTTAATCGAACCAACTTGCTGTCTTATTGTTGGGCCAATGAAACGAACAATATTGGGCCATTGTTAGACCACTGTATTCTTTCAATATAAGATAAAAAATACCTGAGCAAAAAGAAAAGAGTAAAATATAATTAAATTGTAACATATTTTATTGCCCATGAATGCACTTCATGAAGAAAACATTTATAAAAAAAACAAGAAGTTTATGCTCACTTGTAGTAATACATGTATGTTGTTATCCCTGATCTGATGTGAATGCACAAGTTCAGTAAACTTAAGATATCAATAAGCAAGTCTAAAAAAAAACAAAAAGGGTAAAACCACAGGTATGCCATAGTATCTTTTAAAATATTAAAAACTATGCACTGCCACTTTCCATCTGCTCCCTCTCCCGACTCTCCTTCTCCCTTCCTTTCTTCTCTGCGGCAGTGCCCGTTACTTCTTTCCCCTCTCTTTTTCATATATCTTTCCCATTGATATTGTTCTCAATGTCCTTTGTTTATAGAATCAGCCGTTGCATGCTCTGTTTTTTCGAACAATCTCTAAAACTAGTATTTAGTATTTAAAAACATTTGTTACTTTTCTCAGTAAAGAGTAAAAATACATTACGAATAAATCTTAAATACATGTATATCACAATATGTTTAAGCTTTCAAATAAGAATTTAACAAGAATTATTTATAACAAGTCATTGAGTTTACATCATACTTGCTAAAGTAAAGATGTTTATACTAAAATAACTGGAAGTAACCTTTTAATTTCTACATTTGTACTTACTTTCAATGACTGTCCTTTAAGACAATCATTGGAAGAAAAGTTTTTCCCTTTCCCATAAATACTTACGATTTGGATGCAGATATCCAAGTTATCGGTCTCATTACTCTCATGTCAAATGAAAAATGGCGCAGGTACATGTACGATATTACGAAAATTAGACCGGATGTTGTTTACCCATGATGCTTTAGCCAGATTCATGACATTGGGCCAACCCAGGGCCGATGTCTACTCCGCAACAAATACTCTCTCTAACTACAAGAGTTTTATGATATTATGCCAACAGTTAGCCCAACATTGGCCCCATAATACATAACCAACTATCAATATTTCATGTTGGACCACCGTTGGCCCAATAAAGATAAACCAACGGCGATAATACAACCATATTGCGAGATTGGACCAACGATGTGCTGCTATCTGGGGTAGGCCTGCTTACTTGAGTGAATTGGCAAAGAAAATAAGGTAATAATTGTTCAAAGTTTTTGAAATAACCAGAGTTATTATTTTGTAAGCATGTATTTTGCGTGTTTATCATAGGAGTTGCTACAACCTAAATTCATTTTTGTAAGTGAGGCTTCTTGAGGGATAATTTGACATATTTATGTCTGTTAATTTTAAAATGAATTGAAATTGGTAAACCATTAATAAATTATCGAGAAAGTGATGATGTGTTCCGTTTAGAGAGTCCCTTTTACCTCTTATACCACGATGATCGTAGTCGGGCGAAGATATTGTAGTTTTCAGCACGTTTCAATTACTGTCAATTAAAATCCACGTGGTACAAATAAACGATATAAGATTATTCAGGTTTGTACGACCCTTAAATTTCCGGAAGCTAATAATTACATTAATTAGGTATGTAAAAGAGATTTTTATGTACTTCAACTGTCACAATCAACGTTATTTCGTATTTCCTAACAATACTAACAATACAATGGGTAAATCTGAAGTTATTCACACATGTGTTTTCAGCTGTATTGTCGCTTTAATAACATGTATTTTAAAAACTATTAAAGCATATAAAATTCAAATAGGGTAAGTCAAATTAAGATATTAATTTGTAGGGCATATAACAAACAGAATATCATTAAAGAGAATCTATAATGCCATGCCAGCAATATGATCTCAGATTGGTAATGGTGTTAATCGAATATTCATAACCTTGACCTCAGCCATGGATACATGTCTGAGAATAATGTCTTCGTGAGTCACTTAGTCAGACCTGATTGAGTCCAGATTTATAGATATTGTCTATAATGATCATATTTCTTTGAGGTAATATTTGGTTTATAAGTTGTTGGTTCCTGAAGAACCGTTAATGATGATTGAGACCACCTTAACCTTGACTGATTAGAAATGACCTTGAAAAAGGTGAATGCCATGATCCAATGATAATTTAGGATTATCTTCTTGTTTCAACAAGGTAAAACGAGCATAAGTTAAGCTTTACTTTAAATAACATTAAAGTTCATATCTATATATATTTAATTTTCTGAATTATTGGGGGTTTTTTCCATTGTGTTCATTTAACATTCGTCACACTGTTTCTGATGCCTCTGGATTTGGACCTGCATCCTTGCTTTCTACTTCCTCTCCATTTGTCATTCTGAGGAACCTGTAATTTTTTAAGCGAATGTTTATGAATGAAATATGCAAAGTTGGCATTTTCTGTGATTTTTTTGTATCCATTCATATTAAAGATTTAAAGGCATGTAAATGGATATATTTATTAGTTAAAAAGTGGATATGCTGCTAACTCATAAACATATTAACTTATTTACTTGTTAGTATAATCTGATTTTGCAATTCTGTTGAATGATCTACCTAAACTTTAAGAATTCATTTCCTGGCCATAAAAACTTATACTTTTCAGTACAATTTAAGCTAACCTTTACCAAGTGATACATATCATAATAAATCCAGCAAATCCTTGTCTATTAATCTTTAGAACTTAATGGAACCTAGCTCCTAGATTGAAACATTACCGAAGTGTTGATATTCTCATCAACCATCTTTCATTTGGATATCTGCTGATTCTGGACAGTATTAATAACATAAAAGTTTGATGTACTCCGACCCAAATTTTTCAAAGTGCGTAGGTAAGTAGCTTTTTTCTCTTTTTTCTTTTTGCATTTTGATGATCTGATACTCAAACTACATGTATATTTTTTTTCCTATACTGAGAAAGCTAAACAAATTCAATACTTATTGATACAAAAACATAATCGAAATGTATTTTTAATATGACATGGAAAATCAATTTTAAAAAATTCAAATTAAAAAAGCTGAAAAAAATTATTGGGTAGGAACAACTTTGATGGGCTGGCCGGAGTACATCATTCAACTTAATTTTCAATTTTGGCCTCCACTTAAAGAATTTTTACAAAATATCAATAGATACTGTCAAAAGCTGTGGAAGATACATGTTTATCACAAATTACCTAGATATCTGTTGGTCTAACCACTCTTTGTGCAACAAACCATCCTTCCATGATGAAGGGATAGCGTCTAATCCTAGTTTACATCCCAGCAATGCTCCTGCCACACATGCATTTGTATCTGCATCCCCTCCCTGTAAATAATCACACAAAGATTGTTAGCATGATATCAACATATTTTTACATACAATACACCGTGTCATATACAAGCAATGTGTCCAAGACATTTCTTTATCAATCTAAACTCTTTCTTGAAAAGTATCATTTATTGAACTATTTTTTTTATCCGCAAACTTCCTGCAGCAAATGGTTTTCATAGTTGTTTACTTATGACATGTTCTTGTACCTGCATTACAATTTTGGTGATGGCTTTTCGGAAATCATTCTGTTTCAATCCCCAGAATCCACATCCCATTGACTTGAATGTGTAGCCAATCTTTCCAGGTTCACAAAGCTTTAGTTGTTTGATATCTTTACACTTTAAAAAGGTTAGCAACTCTTGCTTCTAAAACATAAAAAAATCACTGACTGTAAAACCTTGGTGTAAAATTCTCAACCATACATACCGTGGAAATTTTAGAATTCATGGTGGGTAGACCTCCCACACGAATATACATTCTCGAGGCAAATAGATTTTGAAAGAGTTATTTGTCTTACTTGGCCCTTATGGATTTAAATGACTCCAAAGTATGAAAAAGACAATAACAAACCGTCAACCTTCTCAAAAATCCATAAAACGCAATACAAATTCAAAGCAGAGCAACACGGACCTCCAAAAAGATAAAGGTAGGATCAGGTGCCATGGAGGAGTGAGCATCCTCTGCCGACCGGTCACACCCGCCGTGTGCTCTTTGTCGTAATCGAGAAAAAAAACCGGAAAAGTCCATAGACAATTAGGTGATTAATTATGGTCTAACAATTAGTATGAAAAACGTCAATCAGCATGCGACTAAGTGGAAGATTGTATTTGCTGATAAGGTCGTTGTATCGACCATAGAACTTACGAAAAGATGACTTCAAACGAGACTGTATATAGTCCTGTTTTATCAACTTGTTTGTCAGGAGCTTGCCTCGCCTTAGAAACTGTTCATACAGAGAGCATGCCCTTGCGTATCGAATTAACTGAGAGACAAAAACACCATATGCAGGTGATGAAGGTATATTGCTACATAAGTAAGGAAACTTGACTATAGAAAAATTGAAGTCATTGCGTTTATCATAAAGTTTTGTTGTTAGGTTACCAACAATGTCCGTTTCCAGTAAAATATCCATATATGAAACAGATGACGCAGACTCTGTGGTATTTTTTATTTCAAGTTCACTCGGATATATCGAGTCGACGTAAATATGGAAATAACAATTGTTAATTGATAATACGTCGTCGATATACCTGAATGTTGAGTTGAAGGCCACAGCGAGTGATTTATTTTTTTCACGTACAAGTTGTTGAATAAATTCTGCTTCATAAGAATGCAAAAATAGGTCTGCTAACAATGGGGCACAATTGGTACTCATGGGAATTCCAACAGACTGTTGGAAGACTTGATTTCCAAAAACTACATAGATGTTGTCTATCAGAAACTCAAACATCTTATTAATTGTCAACTTCAGAGTATTTATGTGTGCAATCAAAATGATTTTTAACAAAATAATTTTTTTTTTAGATTTCCAATGACAACGTAAGCAATTTTACGACTTTTATTGAAGAAACAACTGTCGATGATATCAAAAAGCCTAGATTTTAATTTGTCGTGGGGAATGGTTGTATAAAGCGTTGAAAAATCGTACGTTTTGATGCTATTGATTTTGGTAAGATTTTGTGATCTCAAAGTTTCTAATAATTCTTTAGAGTTTTTTAGTATCCACATCTAAAGCACACCACTTCTGTAGTATATTGTTGTACAGTACTCTTGAAGTTTCTCCTTCACTACTGTAAGAATTTTAGTAAGGAGTAAAGAGAGGTTTGGTAGAACATTTACTGGAACCTGCTATATATCTCTGTTTGTAAGGACTTTTGTGAAGCTTTGGAATCCAGTACAAATAAGGTAAATCAAATTCATTTTGCTTATTGGGGATATTAAAGATACCCACAACCGATTTATGATTTTGAAGTACTGTAGACGTACTTTTGTCCGCGTGGTATTAATATACGCTATGAACGCGGGCACAAATTTTCCGCGGAATTTTTTCCCAGTGTACTTAAAGTGCATTTTGGAATGAAATTTTGAAATTGCATTACATGAATAAGGATAATCGGAAGCTACTATATTATATAACACTTGCATATACGTGTACCCAATGTATATCGTTTTTATATATGCAAACTGTCAAACAAATTTGTATTGAGAATTCACATAATAAATAATTTAATCTTCTAAAGATTTTAATTTTCTGTAAATTTACTTGCATGAAATTTCAACTTCTCCCAGCTTGAGATAACGGCACGTGCCAGACGACAAATAGCCCCAAGCGGGTCTGTCTTTCAATGACCCAATTAACTACACGCTAAGACCCGTGTTTTTACTGCAATTTTTAGATCCCTTTGTGCTCTGACTTTTAATTGATGAAACTGATCAACTCATAATTTAAACGACATGTGAACCCATATCATGTAGTGTTTCACAAGACGATTTTAGCCAGCGTCGTAACGTCTTGACGGCTAACTAATGACTGCCGACCAGTGCACAACCGATAATTACTGTTCACTGTGAACAGTTCTTAGAACTTAAGTCCAAAGTTGGGCAAATTCTAGGTAATGAAAATCGCTCAGAACTAAATTTAATAATAATTATTCAAATATTGTTTTTTCATTCAAAGAATCCGCGTAAATTTTTACCCGCGGATTAAATTAATATTGTGACTCCGCGGAATTATGACCCCGTGGAAAAAAATACGTCTACAGTATTTCCTGCTTGGAGAGGCTGCTATGGGTGTAAGTAGGATTACCATGTGTAGAATCGAAATCAAGTTCTTTGAAAATGCAATTAATATAATGTTCCGTACAAACAAAGACAATGTTGTTACTTGCCTTATCAGCAGGAACCATTACATACTGATCATGTAATCTATCTAGTTCTTTTCTCACTTCTGCTTTATTGAAAACAGAAGGATATATGGTTTTCATTTGACCTCTCAGTCGTTTAATACGAGATTCTAATATACATCTGATGCTTTTAATCCACTCTGACAAGGTATCAAGGTCTTCTTTTTCATAATTTTTGCCCATCGCTTGGCGTAATCTTCAACAGCATTCATGATATGTATAAAATTACGACGCCATGTAAAGGATCTAGGCTTCCTAAATTTTGGCCCTTTCATAAAACAGTATATATTCAATTATGCATTACATACATGTATATTTCCCATATGTCAATTTAATTTAGTTTAATAAACAGGGACTTAAGTAAAGAAGTAAAGTCGGAGACTACTTCAAATTATTTTCTCATGTCAAATTCGATTTTTGTCTTCTTGGGGCTAAATAATAAAAATTTCAAAATCAGAATATTTATCAAATAATTATTAACATTTATACTAAGTGTACATGTATTTGATCCCAAGAACCATTTTTTGCTATTTAATTTATCTAGTACATGTATCCTTTATCAAATATTAATCTGACTTTCCCTTTCTCCTCATGACAATAATACATTCCAGCTAGTATATATATATATATATATATATATATATATATATATATATATATATATATAAAGCACAGAGAAATTCACCTTATTGGAGAGCTCCACCTCCGCCCCGGCCAGGGCTTGAACTCACGACCTCTGGAACCCATTCTCCTAGCAGTGAGCGGCCACCGCGCTAACCACTACGCCATCTAGGCAAGACAATAAATCTTGCTTTCGATGACGAAGGGAACCTAGCGCGCCGGTCGCTCACTACACGGTCGTTTGAGATACAGGTGGAATACAGTTAAACGACAATTTGAGAGGATCGGGACGATACACATTGCATAGATATATACATATAATAAGCACAAACATTGCAATAACTCTCAAATTGACATATACCTGCCCATAGTGAATGATAGAGATATACATAAAGCACAGAGAAATTCACCTTATTGGAGCTCCACCTCCGCCCCGGCCAGGGCTTGAACTCACGACCTCTGGAACCCATTCTCCTAGCAGTGAGCGGCCACCGCGCTAACCACTCGGCCATCCAGGCAAGACAAAAAACCTTGCTTTCGATGACGAACGGAACCTAGCACGCTGGTCGCTCACTACACGGTCGTTTGAGATACAGGTGGAATACAGTTAAACGACAATTTGAGAGGATCGGGACGATACACATTGCATAGATATATACATATAATAAGCACAAACATTGCAATAACTCTCAAATTGACATATACCTGCCCATAGTGAATGATAGAGATATACATAAAGCACAGAGAAATTCACCTTATTGGAGCTCCACCTCCGCCCCGGCCGGGGCTTGAACTCACGACCTCTGGAACCCATTCTCCTAGCAGTGAGCGGCCACCGCGCTAACCACTCGGCCATCTAGGCAAGACAAAAAATCTTGCTTTCGATGACGAACGGAACCTAGCACGCTGGTCGCTCACTACACGGTCGTTTGAGATACAGGTGGAATACAGTTAAACGACAATTTGAGAGAATTGAAACAATACACATTGCATAGATAGCGCGATGGCCGCTCATTGCTTGGAGAGTGGGTTCCGGAAGTCGTGAGTTGCAGGCATACATAGGACGAAGCAATGAATAAGGCGAGGTCCACGTGCCAGGGAAAAAATTATCGACCTAATTTCCGAAAAATACGGTGACTAATCTACATGTGTCACCTAGGGCCTTGTTCCCTAAAAATCATTGATCTGTGACCGATAAACTTCTTATAAAAAACAAAAAGTATACATTCCTGTCCAAAGACCTAACTCTCCCCACACCCCTTTCCCAATCTAGACTTCAGCAAGGCCAATTTTATCTCAGGGTCAATGAGCCCAACAAATGGTTACAAAAAGGCTAGATTTACCTGTTCCTCAATTTCTAAGTATTTAACAGCAATGTCATAAGTGTCCATGATAATTTGGTCAACTTTGTAATGGCCTTTCCTGTCCAGATGTTTTTCATTTCTCTGTAACATCATTGCTATCGCAACAGACACAGCCACTGCTGAGGCCTGACATCTGCGAATGGAAATCAAGGTTTCAAACGTTGGTCATGTTTAACTTTATAAACATTTTCTATGGATTATGAAAATTTAGAAATGGACTAAAAATGTGCTATCCAATACTAATACTATCCAAGTATGAGTCTTTGATAACTCTTTTCACTAAAGTTATAAAACTTCATTGTACATGGACCTTCTAAAAAGAGATGTAACTTTTAATTGGATTGATGACAATTCATTCCTTAGAAAACATCTAAGATAAGAGGATAATTCTGTGAAATTTTGGGAAGCCAAGTACTATAAATTCTTAATTAATAGTGTAATTAATATCCACGTAAAATCACAAGAAGCAGTTTTAACAGAATTTATTCAGACAGATGTAACTACAACATTTTTGGAATTACGATAAAAATTTGGCGTCCACGATTTTATATTCTTGCGCATTAATGCAAACCCTTTGAATCACAGAAATGAGTGCTTGGGAAAAATA
The DNA here is from genome assembly GCA_020458035.1 of Magallana ariakensis. NCBI lineage: Eukaryota > Metazoa > Mollusca > Bivalvia > Ostreida > Ostreidae > Magallana > Magallana ariakensis. The sequence continues at coordinate 24,637,878 of CM035814.1, read as the reverse complement.
TAAAATTTACAGTATGCTTAAACTGTATTTTTTAAAGAAAATTATAATCAATAAAGTAAAATTTCAGTCATGAGCTTCTAGTACCTGTGATCATGGTGTGTTACTCTGGCTATGTCAGAGGCATTTTTGGCCACTTCCTCCAAGTCCCAGAACCTGTGGGTGCCAACAACAGAAGTTCTCATGACCCCGCCGTTAGGGGCGATATTACACAGACTTGACCTCCACACAAGTTCAGCGCACTGGAAAAGAAGATGGGTGAATGAGGCGTGTAAACTGTCTATATGAGAATAGATAAGATAATTTATAAAATCAAAATATCAACAAATCTCATAATTTCTTTCTAAATTATTGAAAACAATGTATATTTATCATAACATCAACTTATAACCCAAAAATATGTTAAATATTGGGAATAGGGTGATTTAAACTGGCGTATGTGTGTCAAAACCTCCAAATAGTGTCATTTTTAAAACTTCAATGTCCTTTGTTTTATAGAGTGGGTCTGAGCTCCATATTTTTGTCATAGTCTATATAAGGTGTAAAGGAAATCGAACCGATTTCAATCAACGAAAACGTGGAGAGATGACCCACTATACTTTAAAAATGTCATTTTGAATTGCAACAATTGAACGTTTTGGAAAAATAATACAAGTCCGTAAATTTAACAACGGAGTTTGTTTTGACTGAAATGCCTCAGTGGTTAGAGCACCAGACATTAGGTATTATAATAGAGCTATGGTGTTTAGGTTGTGGGTTCGATATCACCAAAACTTAAGAATTTATTTTTTTCTTATCGTTGGTTAAAATATTCAAATCTGAATATAGTTAGAAAATTGTGCTTTTGTAAACTTGTATTATAACATTATAAAGTATATTTAGTTGAAAAAAATTAAATGGGCATTTGCGCTATCTTGTTCACTCATTTTCTTTAAAAATCTGTTTGAAATCTTGTGAACATGCAGTTTTTCCCACCCTAGAAAAAAAATTCAATGACAACAAAATGTTAATAAAAAAAAATCGCTGTTGCTTGCTTACATAATACATGAATATTCAATCTTTTCAAATATATAGATTGATAACTAAAACTATTGTATCATATACTACGCAGATTTTGCATAAATATGACATTTCTCATCTAAATTTAATGGCAGATCGCGCTTTCTGTCAGGCATAAAAATAGTACCACACACTGGATATCTCCAATTTGCAGTGTATAGAACATCCTTATTTATTATTTCCTTCTTATTTTTACTACCCCAATGTCCCATAATCTCTCTCAGACCTTATAAATACCCAATGAAGGCAAAAGTGTCTGAAGTACATGTAGAACTGTACATACTGCATGTGGGTCATCCTCATATTTTTTTAGGTGAAGAACAGTAGCTGTAGTTCGACCAAGCCCTAATCCACAAGAGTCCCCTAGCTCTGGAATACCATGTGTCATTCAGTTCTTGATCCTACGGCCAATGTCTTTACAGTCTACCTGCAAACAATTGATGCCGATTCATATCGGTATTTTACTAATTTACAAAGTTCTTATTAAAGATCATTAAAACAAGGACGTTTTAGGGAAACGTTTTGTTTGTTGTCAGTGACAGATAATGAATCAGTAGCATTAAATACAATGTGTTATGTTGTTGTTGTGCTCGCGAGCAGACACTGACAACAGAATTGAGAAGAATTTGATCAAAGCTTTAACTTTTCTGTTGTTGACAAAGACAGACAACAGAGTTAGAAGAATGCAATCAAAGCTTCAGTTTTTCTGTTTCAACTGAGATAGAGTTACTTAATTGTGACACTAAAATACATGTACCAGGTAATTTATCAAATCAAGTCAAAGCCAACTGATTGACTAATTAGCATAAGACACCATACCTTTCCTTTGTTATCAGTGATAGACATAAGAATCATCAGCATTTGGTCAGTCATCGATCATATCATTGATCGATCGATGACATCATCATATTGATTGATCATATCATCGATCAGGTCATTTGATCTTTAAGAATGGTCAGTCAACTGATTGACTAATTAGCATAAGATATCATACCTTGCCTTTGTTATCAGTGAAAGACATAAGAATCATCAGCATTTGGTCAGAATCATCGGTCCAGTCTCCCTCCTTCCATCTATTCCTGTGAAAATCGCACACAATGTCTTTATGCTTGTATTCCAAATTCTTCTTTACTTTCTCATAAAACTATAAAAAAAAAATATTAGAAATACATTCTCATAACAATTTCTCATTTTGTAGCAACACTGTTATTGATTTTAAACTTTATAGATTGTCGTTTTGGAGACAATGTTGTGTACTTTAAGACAGGCTGTATCAGATCCAAGGGCAACATTGCTTGCTCAGGTACTCAAATGGTACACAAGGAACTAACCAGTTTAAATTTATAACTCACTGAATGCATATTTAATTTTATCAAAAAATTATTCTCAAGAAGTTGACAAATTTGGCCATTTCCTCTCAAATTTAAACAAAATAAAAAACTTCATTCGTCTTGAGAAGTTGACAGATTTTGCCCGCGGTCATAGTTTGAATAAAAAAGCTATTTTAGATATATGCCTTTGGACCAAATGGGATCCCTCTTAAACCAATAATTATCCCAGTTAGGATCAACTTGAACAGACTAATGTGAAGTGTTTGACCTAAGGACACTTCGTGTCAAATTGGTTGAAAATAGCTCTGTGGTTCTCAAATAGACTGTGAAAAGTAAAGGAACAAATGACACCAAACAAAATTCGGGCTTCTGTGAGTAAAACTCAACATGGCTTATTATTTTGTTTATTTATTGATTTCCTGTTCGTTGTTTATCTACGCAATAAAAAATGGGACATGGGACAATCGAAATATATAAAAAGGGGCCGGAAGTAGCTATGTCAAAGAAATAATTAAACGTTGAACTTGACTCTCAATACGGAAATAAATTAAGTACATGTAATACTGTAAACAGGGATATATTTGCCCCCAAAATTGTTTGCAAGTGTAATTAAAGATGTTGAACATACAGTGTTAGCTTCCTCCTTGGTCAGAAATTCTGTCAACAGTCCAATAGCATCACCTATACACTGTCCATAAAGAACAGCTTTAATCTGATTTTGCTCCTCTTGGCTCAAAACCTACAAAGTTTATTTACACAGATATACAATCTACATATATGCACATGGAATGGGTGGCTCAGAACACCATAATGTTATATTAATAGCTAGCCCGTTTGGGATATAATATATCCCAAATGAGGTATAATTTTTTTTATTTATTGCCTAAGCCCAGATATCTGTATTTTAAACTTTGATTTAAATTTTTCAGAGATAGATCCCTCAGTAAATTTAATGTAACTTCTTTGGGATTAATCTGACAAACTATGACCAGTTCTCACCATGAACCAGTTCTTGCCAGTGCATAATTACATAATTAAATTTTTCGTTCTTTTTGTAAGAATAATTTTATGTGTTGATAAAATGACATACATGTAATAATGCAGTGGCTTTAAATTATTATTGGCGAGAATTGGTCGTATACCGGCCAGCCATAAGGCCTACTGTGCATACGACCAATTCTTGCCAAGGACCATTTATCGCCAGTGCACTGTTACGTAATTTTATAGACACATAAAATCTTATTTAAAAAATGACATAACAATGAACTGACAAGAAATGGTCCTTGGCGAGAACTGGTTACACACCAGCAAATGCATAGAAAACTTGCTTACAAAAAGTTGTTACATTAAAATACGCATTTATGGGAATAAACAAACCAAATATTTTTGGCATATCAAAAGTGTATATGATTTGGGGTATAAATTAACATTATATTCCAAACGAGGAGCTATATATTATAACCCAGCCGTTTTAAAGATTGGTCTCAAATTTCAATAAGAGAGAGAGAGAGAGAGAGAGAGAGAGAGAGAGAGAGAGAGAGAGAGAGAGAGTATAACAGACTTACCACACCTGAAGAAAACATTGTCGTTATTGATGTTCAATCGGCCTACGGTTCATAAATAACTAATCTTTTTAAGCTAAAAATAACTTACGACATAAGTTATTTAAAATTTTGGCGGCAAACATATATCATCTTGATGGCATTAAAAAACAATTCCCGGAGAGCTATAGTCGAACTCCATAAACTTATGTGATACTTCTAAAAAATCGAAACATGCAATTACGATGCGTCCCTAACATTTAACATTTTCTGAGACGGCTTTTTTGAGATTTTCTTTTTTTGCAGCTTTTTTGCAGCATTTTCCATTTTCTCGGCTGCTCATCGAGGACTCGGAAGTCGATTTTTTACCGTAATATCGAACCCCCCATTAGGTTTTGTCTTCTAGATTGATAGTGCTAAGAAAATTCACCACAGACAAAAAGTATAGTAGGCTAAACCTATTTAAAGTCATCTACAGACGGTAACGTAGAGAAAATTACCAAATTTCTTTGTAATTCTGTAAAGAGAATTACATGTAGGTGACATCAGTGATGCATCACAAAGTAACGACGTCACAAACGTTGCGAACCTATCGACATCGTCAATCGAAAGAAAACACACGCTCTTGTCAGAAGATTAATCAATTTACTAAGATGGAAACAGTTGGATTTGAGAAGAGATTGAAATCCATCCTGTTGGATTACTTGTCCGTAACAAACACACGGACAATGATTCCAGTGGTCAGTCTGATCTGCATATAATTTGAAATTTAAGATCAAACCTTATACTATTCGCGACAGAAATTACTGCATGTCATTTTTATGGAAACTAAAGACTAGGATAGGGCTGATAAACATTATTTGTTACGGGCTTCAAGGTTTTGGGTTTTATTTTAATTATTTTCAAATGATTTTATTATTTTATTATTTCAGAGAAAACACATTCTGCAGATTCTTATTTTCCTTTACGGAATTGACAACTCCAGCAAAAATGGGGGATCTTCTTCCTCTAAAAGCAAAGAAACTGCAGGTATATAATTACATGAGAACTTTTTACTGTTATAGTAATTCATAGATAAGCTATACACTGTACGTGTGTATTTACTTTTCCATGGTTTTAACTTAATGATTGATTGATGATTGATTTACATTCCAGCACAACAGAGGAAGTATGTTATTTTCGCTTACTTGTTCATGGAGGCTCTTGTTAAAAACACGGTGACAGAATCCAGTGATAAAGATGATACACCACCAATCTATAGCCCGACCTTTTTTGTCTTCATCGTGTTCGGATAGCATTCGAGTCACGTGTCTGTTAGATATAACTTTGATTTTGTGGCGTTTTTGTCACTTATCTTTTTGGAATAATTTGATTTTGTGACGTTTAAGTCACGTGTCCATTGAAAATTAATTTGATTTTGTGGCGTTTTAGTCACGTGTTTGTTGAAAGCACTTCGATTTTGTGGCGTTTTAGTCACTATATTAAATTCGTTTTTATTCACAATCTCTCTTTTGTTTTATTATGACCTTTTTTAAATCAGGATGATGCAAATCATAAATAAATATCGTTATGCCTGAGGTCTGTTCAGTAGAACTAGCAATTGAAGAGATAGCCAAAACTCTCTAATACACATGTTTGCAAGCACTAGCGAGCACCTGCTCTGCTGGACATGGTTCGGGTTCTACGGTCCTGCGGTAAACCTTTTTACCTATGATATAAGTCAGGTACGACTACGTGTAGATAAGATCCAAACACCTTTAAAACTGTAACTTGAGTTAAAGTCATGATTCTATTTCATTTTGGTTCTCTAAACGATGAATCGACAACAGTTTTTCATATTTCTTACAACTAGAGCAGTGTAAGGGGGGGGGGGGCGCAGGCAGCATGCATATTAAAATGTTTGTATATAATGATATATAATGGTCGACTTGTGGAATGGCAATTGATTCAGATGAAAATTGCTCTGACTTTTATCAAAAGTTAAAGCTCAAATGTATCAATTTAAATTTATCTAAATAACAACTTATTTTTAAATTGATTAAATTTAAACTTGTAACATTTTTCTCCTTCATATGATATTCTCATATTGTATACATGAATATAGTTTCTAGCGGTTTGTCGGTTTAGTAATCAATTCTTTTGCGAGTATCAATTTCAAGTCTTTAAAAGATAACTGTTTATAATATGGATAAGTACTAAAGAACATTTAAAAGGTTGACAGGTTTTTGTTCACAAGTTACGATTTCTACGCATATACAATGTATGAATGACAATAATAGTACTATAGCTATATTATCATTCTAACAGTAGCATGTTGACTTAAAGACTACGCTATGCTAAATATTAAGCTAGCTACCACTATAATATTAGAAGCCAACCAACTCCCAACTCAAACAAGAGGATTGGATCTACAACCCTTGGCTTCTGAAACAGCCCAAAAGGGTATTCATTAATATACTAAGAGTAAAACAAATTGGTCATCTGTGGTAAACAAACAAGGTAGCTCTTTTTGAAGGATGGAGGACGACCTCTTGGAGTATCAAGTGCGACTTTTTAAAATAAACATTACAACATCAGAGATCTCTACAAGGGTCAAATTCGCCCACTTTTAATACTCATGAATTTTTTCAACACATTTTGTGAATCCTGTATATCAATAAATATTGCCTAAAAATGAGTTGGAAAACTAAATTTTTGTTATCTCTTTACACATACGGATAAAACCATATGATTGTTACCGATAAATACAACAGCTTCAATCCTAAAAGGATAGAATTAATACAAGAAAAACTACCAATTCTCGACAGAAAATTATAGAGACCTAATGATAAGACAATGAAAATTTTCTTTACGAATATTCAAACAAGTTTTACCTGAAGTATTTATATAAAAAAAATTACATCATTAGTAACTTTTCCAAAATGTTTTGCCCTCTGGCTATTTGATTTCTTATAAAAATATCTTCAAAAGCTTAGAGTTATTTTTGAAATAAAATTACAGAAAATACAAAAAACCTAAGCCATAATGAGAATTATGCCCCTTTTAATAAAACGGAATATTGATACATTAATTCGTATTATAATAATCAAACACAGCATTTGCGGTTTCGCTGATTACGTCATATATTTGAATGACGTTATTGATGCATATAAAACGCCTAACAAACCAAAAGGATGAAGCATAGATTTGTGTCTAGATAAGAGAGTGACATCTAGAATAATAATAGATGCAGTGAAAATTAATACAACTAGAAGTAGACGGCGATGTTATCAATGACAGTGGCACTAATGCACAGATAGAATAGAAAGCATCGGTTACTTGCAGTTCATCGGGGCATATAGCTGCATCCATTTTCATTTACTACGCTGAAAGGTCAATCTAATTAAAATTAGATTCTTCACGCTCCCGTATTTGATATGTCATACGGGAGCGTGAAGGATCTAATTTAAATTAGATTGCTGAAAATTAGATCTCAGTATAACCAGCGCACACAATGAGTGTTTTTGGGGGTTTTTTGTATAAGCAAAAATTGTAGTCATTCTATACACCATCGTCACAAATTGTCTAATGTTTGCATATAACTACTACACTCTCATTCTATAGACACTTCGAAGTAACCGCCAACTGAGTTCGTAATTATAAAAATTTAAAAGTACTGCAATCAATAAAAGCTTTTCCAAAAATTAAAGTTCATGCTGAAAAAAAAACCCTGAACGAAACCAATGGAATTATAAACTGCATTTGACCTGCTTGATTTTTTTTTCAATAATGAGCGAATAGCCTAATAAACAAAATTAATTAATAGTGATTACTCCCACTCACGCGAGCTACTGTACATTGTATTGCTAATATTTACGCCGTATTCCTCAATTTGACTTTTTAAGAGGTCTCGATGGTCGTGGCCATTTTAAGACTATTTTAATCTCCTAAAGAAGAAGAGCTCTTTATAAAGATATACGAAAACGACCAAATGTTAAAGCTATAAATTATTTTGTTTGTTCTTAATTAAATGTTAGTTTAAAGCTAAAAATATTATACAGTCTATGTCAAAGTTTAAGGCAGAACTGATGATATGATTCTTTCACTACCCAGCCTCCATTTTGCAGCTTAGCTGATTTAATTACCATATTAATTCTGATATCAACGTCCTCTCTGCAAATCTGTTCCGATCAACGTCAAATTATTACAGTTTTTAAACAGAATTTAAAACAATTAATATTGTTGTTGTGATATTCCGTAATGCACTTTAGGGATTTTATAGTCAATATGCTAGCATGCAGTGAGTGCATTTGCATTTCATTATTCATGTTATGATTACAAAGCATAATGATTAGAACACATATCATTTGACACTTCTGCTTTTTATTTTTATTTTTTAAACCTATAGAAAAACTTTAAAATGATGCGTGGGGGAAGAGGGGTTGCATTTGCATTTATGGAGTTATGACCGCAGATTGTGGTTTTAAGGACTCCCACGACAGTGGGAGTAGTAATGCAACAAGACCAAAAAAAAAACACACAATGATTTTTGGGGCCACAACCTGTTTATCCAGATCAAATTATCTATGCAAATAATAAATAAATATAAATTTGTTTTATAAAATTACTTTAAAACCAAATTTTATTTAATTGGGAAATTGAAAACAGATATCTATGAAGCCAAGAAAAGTTCAGTCGGTCATTGAGACTGCGAGATTGATCTTGTTATTCTGGCGATACAAGTTTGTAGAGGAACAAAAAATGGGTATAGATATCGGTAAATCCCGAATATTTGGATAGTATGAGGGTTTTTTGCAGTTTTATTTGCATTTCAAGTAAGCCCACCTTAAAAACATCCAGAATTAAAGCAAAGCAGAATGAATTGAAGGATAAAAAACAATCTGTGTTTAAGGTTAACTAAATTCAGGACTGAACTAACAGAGAGTGTAAAGTAAAAGAATTAAAAGAACATACAAAAAATAATGACAACTGAATTGATTTTACTTCAAAACTTAACAAATCCGTACAAAGTTTATTTCATTAATTAATTATTTATTTTTCTAAAGTATATTGCCTGCATTGGTGCATTTTCAGGAAAGGAAATTCCAACTGAAGAAATAAAAAACCAAATCGAAGTGCATGCATACAAGTACAGAAAAAGATCAGATCAAAGACTATATCTTCATGTATACGTAGAGGAATCTATAAACCGACTTGCAGAAGTGACGGACAACGTACCATGAAATAAACCGCAAACAACTAAAAAGGAAATCAGTAATTCTGAAGGTTCTGTAATGCACTTGAAAAATTACACTATCCTTTAGACATTGACCTTCTAGATTAATTTTATACGCAACTATCCCCCCCCCCCCATTTCTATCTATTCTTTTATCAAATCGGTCTGGTGCACTAAGAAGATTGGTCCCAAGCACGCAAACGTTCATTTTCAATAATTAGAGTTACCCTTACATTTTATTATCTTGATATCGACATTGTGAACATTTTGAAATAGCATTAATGCTGAAGTCCACCTCTTTATTGATAACCAAATGCAGTATACATTGTATTACCACAAACAACAAGAAACATTTTACAAATGTCAATATTTTCCAAACACGAAAAAGATTTTCAAAATATATTAATAGTCATATTTTGATGATGTTTTTATAAATACATGTACATAAACGAAGTGAAAGTCTTCAAACTTCAGCGGTCCCGCGGACTACTAGCGGAACTGGAGTCTTCGGACGAGCTATGGCTGCTATACGGCGTCACAGCGGGTGTTCCAGGGATAGTGTTTATTCTGTGTTCCGGTTTATTCCACGGAAAGGAAGTGGGATCAAACACAGGATCTCTGAGTTCAGTGAGGAACTCACAATCATCCGTTTCTTTTTCCAACCCGTCTACGCCCTCCTCTAGACGCCCGTGCCTCGATATCACCGTGAGTCTGCGCTCTAAAGCCGGATCTTCAATGACGTATGCTGTTTTGGTGTCTTTTGGTTTACGGGGAGTTTTGGCATCGCTGGGGTTCGTGTGAAGAAGTAATGGGTATTTGTCTACATAATAGGCTTCTTGTTCTTGCGGGGTTTTGAAAACTTTGGGTTTCAAATCTATCGTCTGCGTGAACCTGAAAAACAAAGGGTCTTTATCTGTAATAGGACTGGTCGGCCTCACAGCTGGTCGGCGAAGAAGTCTCCCCATCCAGTCATGTGTTTCAGTGGTATCTGGACCTTGAAACTCTATTCTCGGAATCTGAAACTGTTTGGGGGTCGCCGGTTTGTTAGTTCCAGAATTTAAGTGAATAGCCGGTAAAGTCTGCTCTCTACGAATTTGAAAATGTACCGGAGTGTTTTGTGATCGTTGTGTGTTTCTAACTCTCGCGGAAACTAACGGACGATCCTTCCTTGATCTGTATACGCTCGAATCACTCTTTAACATGTGTATTATAAGGTCTTTCTTCTTCGGGTCTGAAAGAGAGAAAAAGAAAACTTTGTTGTAAAGCAAAATCATTGAAAACATATACCTTCTGTATTACATAAAATATATACAATGTTTATGTCTTCTAAATCCTTTGGCTTTTTTTCTTTTGAATGTATAAGTATTATACCTTTTGAATAAATTAATTAATTAAATGTACTTAATATACTAGTGTCATTATGTCCTTTCTTATTACCTCCACCCCACCTCCAAAAAGTATTTATTAAGATATTCATGAGCAACGGTAGCCTATAAGAACAAAGATTGACCATCTTTGAACAAAGATTATTTTGAGTGAAAATTACTCTAAATAATGACATTGGCTGATTTCATCTTTTTTCATTTTCTTCACACAAGATTCATATTTCACTGTACAACGAGATTGATATTAATAGAACCGATAATGGTCAAACTCGTTATAATCAATGTTTTACGGAGAACGGATTTAGGAAAATCCGCAATGACTTTTAGAGATACTAGTACTGCGAAGCAAATGTCATTCATATAGAAATATGACCGGCGAGAGAATTTTTCAGAAAAAATAAATTTCACTTGAAGACATTTCCACCTATTGGAGATCATATCAAGTCATCAACATCTTACTTAGGAGCTCTCTCTCTCTCTCTCTCTCTCTCTCTCTCTCTCTCTCTCTCTCTCTCTCTCTCTCTCTCTCTCTCTCTTTTAAAAAAATGTATGACTAAATGACGACCAGTTTTTAAAAACATTTTAAACCCTTTAAATTAAGCACTTTGCACGATATAGGATCATCACAATCAATCAATGGTATAGCCTGACCATTTCGGCCTATAAGGCCGGGATTCGAACCTCGTTCGAGGCAAACTGAGTATTCAAAATAAACAACTTTGTTTTTGACAAGTTCTGTTTTTCATGGGTATGCAGCTAATTTCGAATTAATGCCACTTTTTAAATCCACCAAACAGTAAATATCATTGTAAAAACGAAATATCTTATCTTTTGGAGGCCACATATGTACATTAACTGTTTAGGAAGGAGATGTTTTATATTGGATGAACACAAATATAGCATTATAATGGTAATAAAATTCCTCAAAACATGTTTCAATTAAAAGGATTGTCATTTTCATTTTGTCTTGACCAAGGGCAAAAACAATTTTTGATATGGATTTTACCGCCTTAGGCTGTTTTGTAGTTCAATATATGCTTATTTACATATATAGGAACAATTCAGCAGTGATTGCGTTATAGAAAGCCAGCTTATATAGAAAAATATTTACAAATTACAAATCTTGATTTGCATTTTAACGGCTAATGAAGTTTTGTACACCCCTGTATGCTTACTAATATATCGAAATAATTCAAACAATATTGCAATTACTGCGTCATAGATAGCCAGATAATAAAAAAAATATTCTTGTTTACAAATAGGATATGAATTTGCATTAAATATCGCCTTATCTGCATTTATTGCGTCATTGATAGCCTGATAATAAACTGTAGACATCAAATGCGTCATCCAATCGCAACTTTTTCGGGCCTTTCCGACAGAGCTCGGAACGCTTGTCGGAAAGGCCAGAACAGTTGTGATTCTTCCTACCTCTTGCCTGCGGCAGGTTCTCGGTGCGGTAAAATCCCCTTAGACCCCGCAGCTGGTGCAGGGGGACCTCGGACACTTTTGCCGGGGGCCGGGTAGCGTCATGAAGATGCTGACCTATAATTAAAGATTTCAATATCCATAACCATATGTTTTAAAATGGAAAAAAGATATATAGGAGTGGTGCACTGCGGCTGAATAAATGATATGATTTGCAGGGAAATTTTTTATCATTTTGCAAATAAGTTTGATCTTAATTATAACGTTCAGTCGCACCTCATTGGATACCGCTTAAGACGGATGTCCAACGGGTGGCAAATTATTCCATTTGTTCGTCTTTGTTCACACAGTTTTTTACTGTCCGCGGAAATAAAGTGAAGTCAGTTGTTTTCGCCGAATTGTTTTACGCACGTCCAAGACTTTGAATGGACACCAACGGATTATTATTTAAGGTCAGACGCGACCTATCTTCCATTTTTTTTTTCCTATCTCCACAATGTGAAGATTTCCACTAAGTAATTCCATAATTAAATTTTCATATTATATGATATTTTTTTAACTTATATATAAAGTGTTCAATTAAAAATTTATACTATGACTTTATTTTTAAGCATTCAAATGCATTTTTGCATGCTATTTTAAGGAAATTTCGAAATATTCTAGCTCCGAAAATAGCCTGGTAATGTACCCTGAATTTTTGGGAATTAACAGGTTTAAATGTTAATAAATAAGGAATAATATATCAAGGAAAATTATATAAAATCGAGGAACGTCTCGTGTGTCCTTAAGGAATAAGGAATCATTCTTTGAATATTATGAGGTGATAATTTTGGTCGGGGCGTGATCAAATCCAATAAAGCCCGAAGGGCTTTATGATAGATTTGATCACGCCCCGACCGAAATTATCACCTCATAATATTCAAAGAAAGATTCCTTATTACATACATTTATATAATTTTCAGCCATTGTGCTATTAAATATTTGAATATAAATAAACAAACCCCGCTTGCGCCCCAATTATACGTCATTTGAATTTATTGGACTGTATAGTACAAAATCGTACGTAGTGTTATCACAGGCAAATACACTGAAAAATGTAAATATATCCACTTAAATCACAGTTGTTATATGCATTTGCCAGCGTATTGTATAGAACTCATGCTGGGGCTTTTCCTGCACTTGAGCGGTCTGCTTCCTTTGTTGTCTGATAGTTTCTGTTGGACCCAAGAATAGAATCGGAAAACTATCGGCCATGAAGACGATAAAACACGTTTGCTTTGAAATGACCACAACCGTAAATTTACCGTTTGAAACCCTATTCGAAAGATTGTCATGCATTTCTATGTTTGTTTTTTTTAACTGTTCGTTACTCGATTAATTCTATGTTGTAGTTATACTCTGTCCCGAGTTTTTGCTTCCACCACTTTTCGCTTGATATTTCGATAATAATAGATACCTTTGTCCTCAAACTACGTTCATCCACTAATATGAAAAATGGCAAGATTATCTGTTTTGAAACGCCCCCTCTACCGCTTCAGGTTTCAATACAAATCCCAAAATTGAAAGTCTACGGGGATTTTGCATTGCATTATACATTAATTAGCCCGGATAATAACTTTGAAAAATTGCGCAAAGTGTCCCGTGTACTTCCGAATGGAGAAAAGATGTAAACATTTCGCATTATAAATCTCTGTAAGAAATTTGTTATCGTTCCTGTCAACTTTTATAAGTGAAAAAAGATGATTTGTCAATGAAGATATCTTAGATATTTTCCATTTCAATGATTTCAACTTACTTCTTTCACAGGTACATGTATGTGTATTTTATTAAAAAACCAAAAAGTGATGGAAGCAATAACTTAGGGCAGACTATAATTGACCGTTACCTGAACGGGACGTTTACAGTAACAGTACAATTGTTTAATCCGTTTTTACACGCTGCGATACTCTGCGATAATCTCAAACAGTTGTAGGTACAGCACACATACGGTTTCGTTTTGTTGTCGTTTTTAAGCAGTTAGCGTATATGCTAAACGCCGTATGTCATGAAACCAAACCTTTTACGCAACCGGAAGCTTAGTCAAAGCGCTACCAATGATGAAACAAAGGATTGAGAGTACTGAAAGCTGGACCAATTACTGGATGTTACTATAGATGTGTTTATTTCACCTTTTTTTTTACACAAGAATGACAAATTGTCCGATTTTAAAGTTATATAGTGCTTGGGGTTGTTTTTTAATAAAGCAAGCAGAGTTGGTCTATAAAACGAGATATTTAATGACAATACTTAACTGAATGATAAGTTTAAATGAAAATATTAATTAGATATTCCCAAAAACTTGACAACAAGCTTGCTAACCGCTTTCCAGTACTTTCAGTACTTTGATTTGTTTTTATTTTTCGTCGAACGTCCAATTACGTTAGCGTTATTCGGTGAGGCGTGACTGGGGTAATAAAGTGACATAATATACACATACTTTTCGCTCTTATTTCCATGTGACTTCCGAGTGCAGAACAAAGGCTTTGAGTGCTGATTGCACTGCTGCTCCGGAATTCCTCAAGATTAGACGAAAGGTCTCCTTCATAATCAATTCCTTCATCCAAGGGAATGTCCACGTCCGAAAAATCCGGCGTAGGGTATCCATAATTCATGTCTGCCTATAGATCAAAGCATGAACAAAAACAATCTTTTTTCCTTCACTGCCTCCTGATATTTCGGGGTATTTCTTCTCCAATCATTCTTTGCATGATAAACTTAATTCTGTGTCCATTTGTTGGTTCTACCAGTTTTTAATAATGTCGAACTTGCAGTGAGTCCATAACAGCAAAACACAACATCGGTATATGTATTTTTTAAGAAGAAAACCCTATGGTTATCTGAATAATATTTCAAGATCAAAAGATCAATGTGACAAAATAAATTCTGATCAACAATTTGTTCGGCAGGGCTTCATTGCCGCTTGAAACGTTATCTAGATTTGAACGGTGGTTTCTGCATTGTCTCTAAAGTTATCTTATGAAGACGGTTCAGGAAAAACAATGCAGATGAACGACCAAAGTCATTTGACAAATCTGATTACTACCTTGATTGGGTTATTGATTATCATTCTAGCGTGGCAGGAAGGATTTAAATGCTGCTAATACACAGTGTGCGGAAACAAGCTTCTTCAGAAGAGTCATAACTCTTCAGGAATCCAACACGCACGAGAGGATGTTTTAAAGCCCTGTTATCAGAGCGTAAAAAGTGCATGCCACTGAGAGAGAGAGAGAGAGAGAGAGAGAGAGAGAGAGAGAGTTTTGTTTTGTTGGTTTTTTGTTTGGTTTTTTTGGTGGGTTTTTTTTGGGGGGGGGGGTGCTGCTTCCGGCGAAGAATTAGAATTTCATTTCAACTTCTGTCAAATGTAATACTTAATGTTGATCAAGATATTTTTAATTGATTAAGAAAGATGAAATTGATGAGCTGAATTTTACATGTATGAAGTGAAAAATACCAATAAAATTGCAGCTGCCGACATAAATTCGAAAATTAAACGCCAAATAATGACAACGTATTTTTTCTTATTTCTTTAATATCATGTTACGTCATTTGACTATATGTGATTGCAAAAGCATGAACATACATGTATTATCAGTTAATAATATATTAAGAGTAAAAATTCATTCAGATATAAAAAAAAAACCATAATAAGTCAATTAAGTCTTTTCTTCAATGATTTCGTCTTGGCACTCGCTGAAATAAAGTTCATAGCCTTGAACTATGTATCTCATTATGTAGGCAAAAAGCTGTGTCCAACAGTTTTGAACTTCCGGTATAAACTCTTCGCCAATGGCACTCTCCCACACTTCAAGAAGAGCCTTATTAAATACAGTGAAATGGTTGATCTGAAATCCGGGATATGTGGCATGTTTGGCCCCTAGCATGAGCAACGCTTGATGAAAGTCAGAGTTTTGTTGATCGAGATTTTCGACCAAAAAGTCGATGATTTGCATAAATCGAGTCACGTGATCAATAAATGGAGGATGACGAAGAAGTTCGTTTTCTTCCATATCACTGAAAAGAAAATAGTAGTTTAGTACTGTGAGTTACAGTATCATTTGATGTGTAAAAGCATAATTATTGCAATAAAATCTATTCGACGGTAAATATTCAAATATCAATGAATTCCCGAGCCATATTGTCATATTGTAGAATGATAATTCGACCGCATTAAAGCAAGATTAGAGGCAAGTTTTAGTTCCACTTTCTGTCTCAACCTTTACGAATGAGCTTAAATCGATTCTGATAAAGCTACTTTTAGACAATATATCTAGTTTTCCATTATAGTAATTGCTTTTTTCCATTAAATTTTACATGCTTTTTTTTTTCTTAGATTCTTGTCAAGGATATTGACAGAGATTAGAGAAACATTCATCGAAAAGTTCTCGGCGTATTAAAAGTACTTTATTTTAAAGCTTTTATAATCGTTTACAAAGTATACAAAATATGTCATTAAATTTCATCTTCAGTAAACAACGCACTATAAAAGCCATCCTTAAAAAGAGGAAACACTGAGTTTGAATCAATCTTGCTTGCGTATTACCACGGACAATTTATTTACATATCATTAATCAATGCGACTAAGCCCTCTAAAAATCAAATACTATTATTTAACGAAATCGATACTTTCTGTTTCGTTTTTGACATCAACCATTTATTGCTAGCGCTCTCGGGCGCTAGCAACTACGTTAGTCCTTTTTACTGGAATACGCATGCTCAACTTCACGGTAGGGCATTCTGGGAATTCTACTGTAGATAAACTATGTGAATTTTGTTTTATCATCTTCAACAGTAGTTTAGGATTTATATGCAAAGCTTATCTAAAATTATAATAAATAGTCAGTTTTCTTAACTACCCTCAAGCTCGTAAAATAACATCGGATATGTTATCCGAGCTTGCCGGAAAGTCCCGAGAAGATCCGAATCTTGAGTACCATTGGTTCTACTGGTCTCTGATTTGTCACGTCAAAATTGAAATTACAGTAAATACAGAATGCATAATTTAAGCGAAGTTAATGGGCTATGTCATTACTGATGTGAAGCCAACTCTATAGATTCGCCATTCTGAATTGAGATCCCCCCCCTCTCCATCCCAACACAATTCCAATGCACCACTGTGCCTTCCTATTAATAATAAATCGATTCAGAAAATTAAACCAATGGTTTAAAAATCTACTTTTGTGTTATATAATGGCTATAGCGCTAGCTCACCAATCTTTTTAAAAGATAAGCTTGTTACGTAAACAGTCAGATATGGAGGAAGAAAAAAAAAATACCTCAATTTCACCAAATTTGACAATTTTTCATTTTCCACTCGTACACTTGAGAATGTGGTGAAATCATATCGACCCTATAAAGTTTTAGATTCATACGTTATTCTCTTGATTTGTTCATTTTTTTTTCAGTAATGGTAATTATTGTACAGTTTTTAATCTAGACGTACTGTCAAGAATAAAACCATATAGATTTACAGGTTGCTTACGTCGAGCTGACTGTTCAACCATATTTTACTCCCGAGTCTTCATCAATTTTTGTAATTTGAATTTTTTTTTAATTTTGTAATTGAATCTGTTCACTTATAAAATACATGTGTGTGCTTTATAAAAATATCACAAGTTACAATGTCATTATAAATAACAAGTTACAATTCATTTTTAAGATAAGAAAGAGCGAGTTTAATGGTACGTGTCGTGTAAATTTAGTGATATTAAAAAAAAAATCATAAATGTTGATAATCATACAAATAGAATTAAATCTGTCACTAAACAAACTAAGAAACATAATTAGTGTGTCATTAACTTCACCTGTCATGATTGGGCTTTTTATTTTGCTATTAAGAGTGCTCGATGGTCACGGCCATTTTTAGACTATATATTAATCTGCTTATAATCTCTGTGTACCATTGTACAATGGTGTTGAGATTGAAATAAATGATGAATAAATGATGCTTGAGAAGAAGAGCGCGAAACAAAGATACAGGGAAACATCCTAAAATTTTAAGCTAGTAAGATATTTGGATACCGATTATCTCTTTACTAAATGACAGTTAACGGCTAAACGTATAATTTCTAAAATTTTATGGAAGAACTAATGGATATCGTACAGACCATCCAGCTTCCATTATAAAGTAAGCGTATGTTATTCCAGTCAAATAAATTATTTATAAAGAACGTGGGGGAATAAGCCGAGGCATAAAACCACTTACATTTGTAATCCATTTGAAAAGCCCCAATATTTTTTTTCATACAAATATCAGTTTTGTTACATTTATTAAACATATGTAATCATTTGCATTCAGTATTGCCAAAACCTTCATAAACTGGCCTCAGATTTTATTGATATGAAGACATCAAAATATGTATATGGTAATTGAGCAACAAAATGCTAATAAAATCGAATGTTCAGACTATAGTTTTTTATAGAGTGGGTCATCATACCATTTTTTAAAGAACGCATATTGATAAAACATGTAAATATCTATCTTTTTCAATTTTCAAAAAAATGGTACCAAGACCCACTCTATGGTAAAAAGCAAGTTTTCTTCATCCAATTTTCAAGATGATCATCAAATGGCCAAGACCGAATTATTTTTGCGCAATACTAAATTGAGTTTGTTATTTAAATGGATTCAAACATGTGATTCCGTGGTGTAACGGTTAGCGAGGAGTTCTTTGAATGTAAGTATGTTGAAGTACATGTAGGTGTTCGATTCCGTGTTGTTAATATTTTTTATATCTTTGTTTACTTTGTTTAAATTTGAAAAACTCATTTGATGTAAAGAAAGTAAAATTGCGTTATTCTGAATAAAACACATGCATTTAATCATTTTATAGATTTTTAGTTAATGCTAAATCAGTTTTTTTAGTATTATTTCTAAAAATAAACATGTAACTTTGTTGAGGGGATACAAATTATGGACTTTAAGACAAAAGATAGAAATCCTTTATTCTATGTACACGCACATAATAAATTTTCTGGAGATATGTAAGCATAGGAATAAAAATATTTGAAGTTAATACACATATGATACTAAATGCGTGATTGTCATTTAAAACTTACTAGTGATAGAGTTGTGGCCACTCGTGGGCATATGTTTTGGCTTATTCCCCCAGGTTCTTTAAAACTAATACATTATTTGTCCAAAAAGTGTCATTTTTTTAATTTACTGGTCTTCCTTTTTCGTGGATTTTTTTCTTATTAAATAAAAAAAAAGATAATCGCCTTGTGTTTGATTTTTTTTTTAAACAAAATGTCCAGAAAAAAAAAACACTAAAAAAAACTTACAGTATATACATGTTATTAAATTATGTCGACATCAAACGACATCAAAGATCTTTGATTTTGCTCTTGGTCAACGTTCTAATTAAAAATTAAATGTATCTTTTATGTACAGTTGTATGTGTAAAAAACAAAAGGTATGGCCACGAAACTTTCCTTTAAAAACGTGTAACTCCAATGTTCATTCGTAAAAGATAAAAAAACAACCCAAAACACCAAAATATATATAATCAAAGTACCTGAAGGAAGGAAAAGCGTACTTGAGTTTTGGCTCATCAATGAATATCTTTAAGAACACTTTAGATCCGATATCGACCATATCACACGCCAGTATTGGCCAGGTACTACGAATTGTATCGATTTGGGTGTCCGTAAAATCAAAGGTGTCACTTTCAATTTCTTCATTTTCGATGACGTCTGTTGACTTGCTGGCGTCACATCCCATTAGAGCCGACAGTAATCAAATTTTCATTATGTCTGCAAAAAAAGGGGGTTACAATGAAGCAATCGATACCGAGAGTTTATATTTTTTTCTTATTTTTTATTTTGAAAATATGATATTGCTTTGATAAAATAAATAAAGATTAAAAAATAATTTTGCGGTGAATGATGATGATGATGATGCTAAAAACGACGATGATAGTGATGATGGAGATATCAGAGTCAGCTTCATGTACAATGTGAGAAAACGTGTTATTGGAATATATGACTAGTAGTAAACAGGCATTAAATGAAACCCCGTTTAGCGTAGGATGTCATCAGAGTGAACGAAGTGGTTTTTGAGAGCAACAATTCACACCAGAACATCATTTACACGAGGTATTTTGCTGCTATCGATAAAGAAAATGACCCCATCACTGCTTGAAGTATGCTTACAAAGGAACATAATAATAGCATGTAAATGCTTCGCTTTTGAAAATAACGACGTTCCTTCCGCGCTGGTAATTTTTTCTAATGAAAATAACTACCTTTGAATTGTGTTAATTCCATACATGTTATTGTAATTAGGGCAACAAAAGAATCTTGTAAAAATAGAAAGAACCTCAGTAGAACTTAGTGATTTCTACCGCTCCAAGTCCGGATACTTTCAATGCTCTGCTACTTGATATTCGCAATTATATAGAAAAGCGTATAAAAATGAACGAATGCGAAAGCATATAAAGTAGACCAAGCCGAAGTACATCTACTGATTTACATATAAAAAGAGAATCCGCTAGAGAAAATAAATAATTGTACATGAAGATTAATATTGTGACCTACTTTCTTTTTAAAATGGTCTTTAGCATTCAGGTGGTTGATTGTGGAAGATGAATAACGATATTTTAATGATTTAGAAGTCAATGAAAAAATGAAATATTTAATGAAACAGAATTTCAGATGAAGATGACACCTAACAACTTTGAGCTAATGGGAACTATAGGTGTTGTATAGTACCCCGGTACTCTTTCTAGAGCATAAGTCATCACTTTTGTGAATTTTCAAAGAGAATGAATTCATAGGATTAATAACGATTCGAAGAAATAAAAAAAAATCGGGACAATAAAATGTGATTAAAATTCAATAGAGTAATAAAAGACTTTACGAATTATTTATTTGATTTTTTTTTTCGCTTCTCTGCTCCATGAGTTCTGTTTAATATTGGTGGAAGCATTTCGATAGCCATCAAAAACCTCTATTAGAAGCTTTTATCATCTAAAATTCTTTTTGAAAATAAGATAGTTGCCCTTTAATTATTACAAGAAAAGGCAATTGCCATAAAATCTAATCTAAATTGACAGCTTATACGTGAAAAGGTCTATTAAACTTTCTTTCTTAAATAGCTTTTTTTAAAATTCCTGTGTACCTTTAGCCAATAGTATGTAGTATTTTGTAAGTGAAAAACAAACGATAAAACCGACTATATCTAGTTCGGTTCAAATCCATCTCATGGTGTTTCATAAGATTGTTGCTGTTTACCTATTTAGGACACTTTACACACATTAACTTAGACCATATACTTTATAAGACCAACACGTCTACAGCCTAGTACATTCTAAACTAATGGGGGACGGCGGGGGGGGGGGGGGTGTAAGATAAACATACTCACTTATGATACCCAGAGTCGTTCAAGTATTATAGCATTTGTCACAATAGTTATAACCATTAAATATTATATACTAGTGTAGTCTTGAGTACTTGTGAGTTCTTCACTTCAGGGTTATAAAAGAATTATACGGCCATCTGGCCATCTGTGACAGAAGTAGCCTCAGACAAAGCAAAGAAATTATTTGTTTCTTGTTACATTAATGACAACCTCAGCAAAAAACATCCTTCTAGAACTTTCATTTTGGATACATTGTACTATAGAACCGTTTTAACAAGAGCTTGGACTTTGGGCAGTACATGGATGAAAGCGGGGTCTACTCATGGTTAACTAACCAGTCATTGGCTAATAGATATGAATACATTGAGCGCAATGACACTCGTCCGACCTCATCCAGGGATATATATTTCGTTGAAACAGCGTCAATTTCACACAACAGAGCAGATCTTGGCAAAGAACTTTCCGGTTTTGACAGTCTGTGAATAATAATGAGCTTCTCTTAGCGAATTAGAAGAAAGGAGGTCAATAT
Organism: Magallana ariakensis; assembly: GCA_020458035.1. Taxonomy (NCBI): domain Eukaryota; kingdom Metazoa; phylum Mollusca; class Bivalvia; order Ostreida; family Ostreidae; genus Magallana; species Magallana ariakensis. Next base: position 24,615,996 of record CM035814.1, on the reverse strand, counting down.
TTGAAAGCTTGTTTTGATGAACAAACTACATTGCAGATAGCAACATCCCACCGAAAGTCCAAGCTCTTGTTAAAACGGTTCTAAAAATATGTATCGGTATATTACCAAACCGAAAATCAAAATCCACCGTCTGACATGATATTTTACTAGTATCAGAAGCAAATTTGAAACAAAGAAGAGACTAGCTTTGAATTCCTTTCACTTTGCACCACAATCGAGAATGTATTAAAGGTAAGCGGCCCCAAGTAAGCTACATATATACATTTACCCAATGCTTAGATAGAAATTCAAACCATACCGGATATTTTGACTAAACAAAGAATAGTTTAAACTTTCAAAACGAATGATAAACTTTCAAAAGAGTTCACATACGACCTTTCTGAATTAATTGTTTGCATGGCCTTAAAACCTTCTGGTTGTGACTAAAATGCGTTCTCTCCGCTCATCACCCCTTGCACCTTAATTTCTTACGCTTCTTCCTCACTGAAATAGTCTTCATCCTTAAAATATGTTGGATGCAAAAACCCCATACAGCAAATTACAAAAACTACAGTATGAAACTTTACTGATACTTAACGTTGTTCAAACATTTCCCTTGCGTTGGCAATAAAATATTTACCGTTCTTCTAATCACACTTTACGATCTCACTCTCAATCTCATTCTCAGATTGTCTTAGGGGATTATAAAACGATTAAAGCCACCTGAGCAGATGTGACATGCAGAAGTGGCCACAGGTCAAACAAAACAAATATTCGTTTCTGGTAGCGCGACTACTATATTACCATATAGTAGTTAGTGTTTAAACCCCACCAATACCCCAACTATTAACCGTATTTCATATAATAATTATAAACATATCCAGTTTGAATTTTGACGCAATGTAAAAAGAATGTATTACAGAATTTATATAAACCAAAACGTTCAAATGACAAGTTTTAGTAGGCTTAGTTAACAGAACTCATTTTCCTTCAAAGTGCTGATTATTGGCCGAAAAATTGCAAGGCATGTTAAATTCAGAGACGATCCAAAAGAACTATATCACATCTCACAATACATACATGTATTTCACAACAACATATTAATATTTTTTTTCCTTCAGTTTCATGCCTCATAATTTGAGGTGGGTTTTTTTTTCCATTTTTAATAGCGTAGCTAGAATGAGCTTGATTCAAATAAAAGAACCAATTTAATCTGGAAAAAAACTAGAGAAATTTCTTTGTTTCCGTAAAAATCCTTTATTAGTATTTACCATTTATCTTGGTAATTAAAAAAAAAGTTTCCTTATAATTAAACATCAGCACAACTAACCATTTATGATTCCGAAAATTAAGAGGAAAATAATAGATGATTCTTGTGGATATGAAAAACATGGGCAATAAGTATATTGAACAAAATGTACAATTACCCGTGAATTGTGTACGTAAAGTTTATTGGCCTTTGTCGGCTGTTTTAGCCTAGATTGATTCATAAATCTTTCTCTTCGCAGAAATGGTTTTTGCTCTTGAGTAGAAGCATCAATGAATCTTAGAAATTTTATTGTTATTGTCTGTAAACGTAAAAGGTTATTCCCTTAACAAGCTTATAAAGAGGTTGCTATGGCAATGCAAGAGTATGCCTCCTTTAGAAAATTACCGTTTCTTGTAATAAACCGAGCGTCAGTTTTGATACGATACTTCAATTCTATGACTTCTCGATCAGAAAAATAATGCAACCAACAAATCAGAAAAGTTGATTCAAAAATGAATAAAGCTTTTCTTAGCCTTCATTTTAAAAAATACCAATTTGGCTGTAATTTGTTTTTTGCTTTGCAATTTTACAGTAATACGAAAAACGGTCCTCGTTCCGTTGTCTCAGAGATTTCCAAATTTCAATTCTTTGTTAATTGCTTCAAATTACTTTTCTTTGCACGATTAAAATCTAATCAGATCATACAAATCATCTCTTTCAAATCTTAGATTTCAGCAATTTGATTTGACCAAAGGCCAAAACAAAAATTTTGTTTTACAATTTGGATTGACTTTGGATATATATATACAATGTATAGAGAGAGTGATTTTCATGGGCCTTGTAGCTTAGAGAGAGAGAGAGAGAGAGAGAGAGAGAGAGAGAGAGAGAGAGAGAGAGAGAGAGAGAGAGAGAGAGAGAGAGAGAGAGAGAGAGACTTACCTGATGCAGGAAAAATAAGCACTACACAAAAGAAGCTGTTCAGCCAGCTAAATATTAGCCGCATCGATTTGTGACTCTTTTTGATTACTTACATTTTGCAAGACTTGATTGTTTTGGATGGTCGGTGTTGCTGAGTAGATTTTAAATTTCCATTCCTATATTCTAAAGCAAAGTCTCCCTGAAATCGTTGCTAAAACATACACCATGCCTAGCTCGCGAACTTCACTGAGTCCTCGTTTCTACTGGTAAAATCAATTTTCATTTGTTTGAATCTACTATTTTGTCCGCCTTATGATCGATTAGGTGAATATTAACAGGCGATAATTTTTCTCGCGACAAAATGTCTACGAGTAAATAATGATAGACCACGCGGATACGCACCTAGTTTAGAAAATGTACATGTAGGTATAAAAGTCTTGAGGTTTGTGTTAATTTTGCTGTCACTCAATTCGATCTCAAAGGTTTACACCCCCACTCTCTCTCTCTCTCTCTCTCTCTCTCTCCATCTCTCTCTCTCTCTCTCTCTCTCTCTCTCTCTCTCTCTCTGCCCAACATTACATATAACTAAATGTGATCAAGTTAAAACAAATGCATATGTTACTGAAAACGTTCGTGTCAACAGACAAATACTATACATGTAGTGTTATTTCATAGACGTGCATACATGAACATGAATCTGTTGTAACGGCAGACACTAGTTCAAGTGTAACTGTTTGTGTCAGTTATTTAAAGATGACTGCAAACTTATACTTATGTAGCCTTAAACTTCATTGTACTGTTAAAGTAGAGAAATGTGTATTACAATTCCAGTAAAAACATATATATCTGTATGTATCTGTATTAAATAAGCGTTTACGGACTGTATTAATTAATGTGAAACTCGTATCTCGTGATTACCGTGTACATTGACAATGACCTTGCTGTAAATCAGCTTACATGTACATGCTGTAAATGCTGTAAAAATGCTCGTCCCCGAATACTGTGAACTTTACCAAAGGCACACATTCCTCTGACCTTTCACGACTTTAATTTGGGTTTCATTAGCTCTATAAATTGACATGCGGCTTTTCTATGAATGCAATTGGTTTGTTGAAATTCACTTGAATTCATTAGTGGTATTGTCGATTCTGTTTAAAATATCAATAAGTGTTTGCCCAAAATAATCCTCATTAGCTTGTCAATGATCTCTCATACAGCTGATTCAGAAGTGCTTTTTTGTAATAAAAGGGAAATCAATTAATTGAAATGAATTTTTTAAACTAGAAATATCAATATTGCATTACAGCATATACTCCCTCGATGAATTTAGAGGTCTCTACAAGCGTATCAGTTCCACAAACAAGTATATTTGCTATATCGCCTCAACAAGTGCCATGGAGTGGGGGCGTCTGAGAACGAGATATCAGCTAATGATTTGAAAACATCCATCACCATTAATACCGCTTGTTAATGGCAATACCTGCAAGCGCCGAGTGCAATTTTCACATTATTGAAGCGGTGGAAAAAAAGGGGGGGTGAAAGGTTCCTAAGACTCATAAATCTAAAATCTAACAGAAAATTTTAGATAATTACGGTGTCTGGATCCACGGGCAGTGAATCATGAAGAATTTAGAAGAAAAAAATTGATTTTCGCGATAAACGATTTGATTTCTCCCCCCTCTAATCACACTTCTAAATTGGCTTTTTATTTATCGATTTTTGTTGAAATTAAATTAGACCCAACATAATCTGCAATAGGTATCCTGGAAATGAGTGATTTGGAAAGCGTAACGCTGATCATTAACAGGATCAGGAAGTGGTTCAGGCACTTCCGGTCGGGGTCTATGGGTAAACACGCATGCGAATCGAAATTAACAATTTCCGTGGGTGGACTAGGAATATTAATCATGACAAAAGGGATCATGAAAATTAATTGTGAAATGGTTAACTACCATATTATCTGAAAGAACGGTGAAAAAAGAAGTTGTCTTTTTGCTTTTTCAGTATTCTGCTAGGGACACTTCGAGACTGTGATTTTTTGTTGTGCATGTGAAGTCCAATATGTGGTTTAAAAAAATTGATTAATATTGATAAATAATTTATGAATTTATTGTTGTTTCTGCATATGCTATATTTTCACCATCAAAATCAACGTATTGTACATTAAAACCTTGATATTTTTAAACATGTAATTATATCATGCAAAAATAGAAATGATGTGTGTTTTTCAAAGCAAACCTCTTGATTACCAAGAAATGCAAAAACTATGATATTAATTCATATTTAAGCTTTGGGGCAAAGGACAAGAAAAATCAATTGATGATTTAATACATTGTATATTTACAGAAGTGTTAGACACTACATCCTTAAGCGACCTTGGGAATTACGGTCCGTAAACAAACGCATCGTCATATAAGAAATTGGGTCATATTTTAATTAGCAAATTCATTATTTAAGGAATGAATTCAATATTTATTAGTTTTATACGATATGAAATGGTTTGGGGCAGTTTAATACGCTTTATAAACCGCGGTTTATAAAAAGCGTAAACTGCTCCAAACCATTTTATATCGTATAAAACTAATGAATATTGAATTCATTGCTTATAATTTTTTTGCTATTAATTGTAGATAAAAACGGTCGTTTTACTTTTAAAATGACATCAACATATACAAAATTCAAACGTAACGTCAGGCGGATTGAAACGTTTTTAAAGTTAGTCTTATTATGACGTGGGCAACATTTTTATTTGATGTTATAGCCAATCAGAAAGCGCGTTACAACCAGAATTAAATTATAAAGAGGTAAGGATTGGAGGGGAGGGGGCTGAAACAAATAGTTTTTTGTTCATTGCGTTGAGAAGTGTTATAAATCTTATTCAAATTGAAACAATTCTATCACAAACTTGGACAATCTTCTTGGACTTCACATAAAACATTGACATTGCTAATATAATTTTTAAAATAATTATCTAAACTGTGTACATAATTATAGCGTACATCTTTTTATTATCAGACAACCATTAGTAAATGACCGAGTCTTAAAAAATCTCAAGCATCGTCGTGATAGAATTGGTAATTTATCAAATACCTTGACATTGCATTAAGGAAGCGACCTTGACATAAAAGTATACAACAAAATGTCAACCAAACAACCCCAAAGGATAATGCCAACCGATGTATAATTAAACATCTTCATTTACAATCAAGGTCTACATATGCCGCTTTAATTAACCAAAAAGTAAACCCCTTAAAAACAAGAGAGCTCCGCCAATTGATCCGAGATAAAGAACATGAACCAATGTCGAAAGTTCTAAATTATTCAAGAGAGAAAAACCTACGCTTTGGCGCCAGGGGATTTCAGAATGGGCTAACTGTTACTGTTGTTGTCCCAAAATGCTGTTGCGATCCTGCGCTTCTCTCCAATTCCGAGCGAAATGTCTGGATGATGCTCTTCCAAGGGAACTGCAGTCACGTGGGATGTTGCACTTCAAAGAATGTAAATGGTGGGAGTTCATCTGCATGGGGGATACTGGATTCAACTACTAGTATATAAAAGTATCACATAAGTATGTGTATACATGTACATGTATATCTAAAAGATATAGATTGTGGGCTTTTTCAAAGTTGACAGCTACGGTTGATATTTCTTATATCAGGGAAAGTGTTGAAATGAAACAAAAGCCGGTAATTACATATATAGGTGTCTTCCAGTATGCATAGCGTCTCAGGGGGGGGGGATGGTAGAAGCAAGTGGGTCAGCTCCTTCAAGTAAACAAAGCACGCGGGTATTTTTAAAATAAAATAAAAACAGAAACAAAAAAAAATTGGTTGTGTCTTAGTTTTGTCTTATATCATGATTTAAAAAATTGCACAGGTCGCCTAGTTGTTGCATTGATGTCTGCTATGTTGAAGTGTTTGTACCGTTCTAAGAGCGAGAGTCAGGTTCGATGTAAACTCCGTAACCCCCCCCCCCCCCCAAAAAAAAAAATAAAAATAAAAAAATAAACTAAAACCGCAGTATGGGCGGCGGAATTGGTAAAAAAGAAGTTAATGCAAAACGAACAACTTATTTTTAAAAACATGCTAAAATACAAAACAGACCTGCCTAAAACAAAATCAACAGCATCTCTTGCAAATTCAACAGACACCGTTGCAAAACAAACGATCACCGATGCAAAACCAACAATCATGCACTGAATTAACGCTAGATGGCGTGCAAAGAGGTATCAGGGGATATCGTTCCCTGGAGAAAACGTAACCTGGAGAAAACGTACCATTGACTTAAAGATAAACGTTTTCATGCGCACGACTAGATTTGAAACTCGAGCTTTAGACTAGCTTTATGATAGGTCAATTTATGGAAATCTCACAAACTTTTAGATTTTTAAGGTGAACTCATTGTGAGGTAATTATATGGGGGAAAAATCGTCTGGACTTATAAGAGAACATCAAAATTCCCATAATTACATTAAATGATGCATTTTATTAGACGCATATTCAATTATTAACGATTTGAAAAATTAATTTATTTTGTGTCAGTATTTTGTATATTTACTCCAAACTTGATTATGTACTATGATTATTAAAAAAAAAACCCAGGTGAATTGAAGACTGATATAAAATAGCATTTATTAATACATTATGTTATTTTCTATTATCTTTAAACCCTGACAAAGACAAAAATGATAACGGATTAACACTTATATTTCTTATTACTTATGTTTCGTTCATTGTATATTTACAATCGCGAACTACTAAATATGATTTTAAAATCGATTGGCTGTTGTCGGTTACAACCATTTCTACATGTACCGTATGACGCGTTTTAAAAATATTAAACAGGTACTCTTTTTATGGAGTGTATGTACACATGTTGGAGAACTGTGGTCTTATTTAGAATGGAATTAGGGTACTCGTGTCAAATAACAAAACAATCAATTTTATCTAACAGTACTCAAGTTCTATTGAAACAAGTAATTAAATGTAAATTGCTACCACTCCCCTCTTTCCCGTAGAATTTAAGTTAAGTAATTGCAGTTGTTTACAGAAATTATTCAGTGCAAAAATGTCGTATCGGACCGTGTCTCTAATCATCTATACTTATAAATTAAGGCATTTTGCAAATAAACTACAAAATGCCTCCACCAAAGTACTTGCTTACACCTTTGGTATTTCAACACATGTTAGATGATGTCCGTAAGGTATAATTGAAATTTAACTGATAAATTATTATTGTGAAATTAATCAAAAACCTACTTTCATTTTCGATAAACAAGCCCGAAATAGCAAAAATGAGAGTAAGGTGGTGGACACGCTTTGGCGGATCCAAGTCAGGGAGAGTCTCGATCAAAATACATAATTGCAATGAAATAATATTGAATGATTACGTAAAGAGTGAATATACTTACTGTGAGCCTATTTAGAGAATATATAGAAGTAAAGATTTGACAAATGTTGAATAAATAAAATGAGTCAATTCGTTTCTTTAGTGGGCGATTTTAGTTTTGATACTCATTCGCTTGCGAAGCACGACCTCTGGTGAGATAATGCGATAGAACTAACCAAGAGCGCGAATTGACTAATTAACGAAAAGTGTAGGACGAGTTCATCATGCATCACGGGCAAATACATTGGTTTAGACTTCGATTGATACAAAAAGTTCATAAATAAAATGGAACAATTAATGCGATATTTTAGTATTAACAGAAAGAACTTTCCAGAACGGTGTGCCTAGAAATGGGCTGACTAATTGACATTATGGTGGAAAGTGTAAGGCGAGTTAACCATCGGCCAGATACCTTTGGTGAAAAATGTGCATGCAAATGGATAATAATGCAAAACCTAGCTTTTAATTTCATACATATACATACCACGACAGATTGGTTGTAAACGTTATTCATTAATTTGTAAACATAAATGAACAGATTGTATTCTACGTCTATATGGATAAATGATGTATGCATAAAACGGTGAAGTTTTATGGGGATGCCCCCCCCCCCCCTCCAGATTGTTTTTCAAAAGCCTTTTATTTGAAATTCGTATTTGGGACAGTAATAGAGATTATATTGGAAATTGACCAAAAGAACCAAATTTAGAGAGAGTTACACTAAATACCTATTCACCCTATTCACTGGTTTGAAATAAATTCAGCAAAAAAAGTTTATTTTTTTCAGTCAGCTGCAACAAACAGGATTAAGGCCACGTACATGTATATATTATCCATTTCTGTTTATATTTTTCATCCCTGTCCGCTCCTCTAAATATCTAACAATGCAGTTTGTTTTTTATTTCAATTTTAAAGAATCAATAAGAAGGTAAGGAAAATCGGACAAAGTATATACAAAAATGCACAAAAAATATGGTTCAACATATTAAGCATTATATCATAATAATGTGTAAAGTGTTAATTCCCGCGCTTGCGCGGGTAATCATCTAGTGTGGAAAAAAAATAAAGTAACACGCCAGTGAAAGGTTTAATAAGCGTGTGTGTTTATTTTTCATGAAGTCAAAAAAGTTAACATTCGGGGTTGATAATCCATAAGCGTGTTGTGTTGTAAAAAATCCAAAACGTTTACTGTCTCTGGATGTATCTAAAATAGAAACTAACGCGAGAGAGGGATTAAAACAGCCACTGTTACGTCATAGACAGGAACGGGGGTTATGATTAATAGACGGACTTTAGAGGAAGATTTCGTCAGATCCTACGCCGGATTGGAATGTTTTGTCCTAATCCCGTTGTCTGTCGGATTAGCGCAATTACTCAGGAAAAAAAATGATCTGACATAACGTCAGACTGAAATTATTAGTCTGCAAAAGGCATTATTAACTATTAATAAAGTAGATGAATATTTCACATGTTTATATATAGGTTTCCAAATTCAATTTTTTTTTTCCTTTCTGTTTCATGCAATATGATGTGGGGTTTTGTTTTACTAATAGAATATTACGTACGGTGCAGTAAATTTTTATTTTGATGCGAGTCGCTGAATAATGCACCCAGTCAAAAGTTCTATATCAGGAGCATCTCCATCTGCTATCCTCAATGGAACGAGAATGCTGGTGAATCAATAATAGTATTTCCAAGGGAGGGAACACCTCTGAATTGCGTAATTGCAATTCGTTTGTTTTTTATGCATACCTTAAATGGATCAGTTCGTCAAGGACATAAAAAAAATCTATGAAAATACCTGTACGTTGCTTAAAAGTTGCCCAGAACTGATTATAAAATTGTTTGCGTATTCTTTCTTTAAAAATGTAAACAGATTCAGATTAGAATTTGTGTGTATATAAATACTGTTTCAATCTATAAGGTGGGGATTAACGTGCCAACCGGTCTGTCAAAATTCTTAATAGCCACTGGTGTCAAGAGATTTATATCACGTGAATATTTAGGTACCGCCCATTGGTGTCTTTTGTTGAGGGGATTAGCAATTCAAACAGAATAGTAAATTGGCGTTTGATATAGCAGTCCTTTTGGTACATTTTAGACTTCCTCAGAGGAGTTTGACATTTTCTCTTTAAATTAAAGGATATGATCAGAGGAAACACGTGTATCTTTATATTATTTCTTACGCCCTTCGGCAATTTGTCAAATGTCTTCAGAAGGATAATCTTGACGACGCAATCTCATAAAAAAAAATAAAAAATAAACAATGAAAAATGAAAACAAATATAATAGCGGACCGAAGTTAAGTTCTTCGTTATAAAAAAAAACCCGAACCATTTTCTTTGTCTTCAATACCATAGTGTATATCTACACATAATATATTTCAACATTCAAGCCTAGCCGGGATTAATTTGGGGGGGGGGGGGGGTTCACAGGAAAAATATCTTGAATCGCTCCGCAGTTTGAAAAATTGATTAATCTATTAAAAACAAAACGATTATTTATTATCATTACCTTGTCTTGAGAGATGATGGTACCATTGACCGAACGACCTTTGAATTCTATGATAAAACTAAAAATCAAACGGAAAATATCCAAAAGCGCTCGTGCTCCTAAAAATTGCATGTAATATTCATAGTTTTCTGACGTTTTTTCCATTTGTTAAATGTCAGTGCCTGAAATTAAAAAAAAAAACATCCCAATCACCACAGAATCAGCATGTCTGTTTTACGGTATACTAAATGTATTATTGATAAAAAAAAAACCCCACCGTGGTTCATGTTTATTATCTGTCTTTCGCTTTCCATTGCTAATACTTTTCGCTAGAATACTTTCATTTTAGACTTGTTTTTGGAAATAGACAATGCTATCAAAATGCATGAGGAGGTTTAATTTTACCCATAAAATACCTGTAAATTAAATGTTACATTGTCGGTCTTACAGTGCTTGTTTCTTTACATTAATTTGTTTACCTACATAAAAAAAATAATAATTACGTGTATAAATAAGTGGAGGACAAAAAAAAAAAACAAAGAAAGAAATATGACTTTCAACCACCACGGAGTTACTCCATTCATATTACCCTGCCTGGTCGGCAATGGTACGGACGAGAACCATTTGTATGTGTACAGTACCTAGATTCAGAAACAGCTTCATCTGTACTACAAGTGAAAACAACTTTCTATATGTTCCTCAAAGCTGTGTCACGGAGAAAAAGGGAATGACCACACACGCTCATGGTACATGTACATCGGTCATTTATAATTCACAGATGTCAGGGGTCGAAATGCCAGGTGACCTACACGTTAGCATGCTGATTGTTTATTAGACTAATAAATGTCGCATCGTTACAAGACATGATACCAAGAAACAAAGGACTTTGGAATATTTACGTATCACAATTTTTTTTTTTTTTGTTACACTCGCAATTAATTTCTTATGTATTCGTCAGAAAATAAGGGTAATGATCGTAGTTGATCTTCATGAATATGAATAATCTTAATTTTAAAAAAGGGGGCTTTTCTCTGTAAAAACAATGAATTGGTTGACGGTTACAAAATCTTATTATCCACGCATCCCAAAGTTTTTGATAAATACATGTATAAAGGAAATTTGATGATGAAGAAAACTTAATCTAAAAGTCTAAAAAAAAAATTATGAAACATACCAATATTTATTTATATACATAAAAACAAGTTGTTCATTTTCCCGGCACTGTATACATTTGAATTGAGCTTCCAGGGAGTATATACTTGGGATGGTTTTCTTTTTTCCTCTTTAATTTGACAGGTTCATTCGATAAAGATTGCTTTTTTAGCCATTCCTCTTTCTTTTTCTGTAAATATTCAGCACTATGTTTTTCATCGAATTTGGTAAAGACTTTGGACTGCGGCAAGGTTCTATAATAATACCAGTCTAATCTGTATACGGACGGATCATAGGTTCTGTTACTGAGCAGATCTTCTAGACAGTCTAGTACAAGATGATCGAAATGATAATCGAACTTGTTGGCTATTAACTGAGGTCTGCTTCCGAGCCAGGGTAAGTCCCCGATCCCAAACACACAGACGCTTCTGACATACTTTCCGTGACATTTCGGTTTATCGTCTTCCCAATTGATGGAGCGGGATAAAAATGTTCCATATTTATGTCTTATTTCCGTTTCATAACCACCGGGAGCCCACGGAAGGGTATTCAAGGTCGCCCAGACATTTTCCTCCGGGGAATAAGTATTGTTCAACCAACGGATAAATTCATTAGCGATGCGATCATTTAAAAGATAGTCGACAAAACTCCTGGAGAACGCACCATAAGCACTTCCTTTACTGATTTCCAAGTTGTACTGAAACGGTTCCTTTATTTCCGAAGTCTCAACCAGGTTTATGCCACTCGTGTGGTATTTTTTCTCAAAGCGCCATTTTAAGAACTGCGGCGTATTATACGACTCAATGTCATTTGCCCCATTCAAGGAAGCCAAAATTTCCACCATTTCCAGGTTGGTTTTTAGCGGAAACTCCTGTCCAGTTAAATTGATATAGTACTTCCACTTGACGGGAGACTTTTGTGCGAGGACTTTCATACACTGGAGATCACTTTGCATATGAGCATAACTAGCGTACACAACATTGAGACGGTTTTCAATGACAAAAACATTATTAAAACACCTTCCGATCTGTTCCATGATTCGGAAAACAATTTTCGATGTTTTTCCATCCACGTATATACAGTAAGCATTATGCGAACGGTATATAGTTCTGAGAAGTCTTTCCGCTTGCTCGGGATCGCGATGCATTTTTATTCCAAACGCCAATGGAAAATTTTTCTCGGTTTCTGAAATCGGCTTGTTTGAATATTCGTGGGCCGCATCCAGTCGCGAGCAGTCTTTGATAAGTTCTAGTAACTTGCATTGCGGATTCAATGGAAGTTGCATCAATTTGAGAGGATCATCGACTGTTCTGTCCCCCATGAAGAGTTTGGGACACATCTCTGCTCTGAATCCAATTGGAAGACAAAGCTCAGCAAGAGGATGGCGTTTCCGCCTGAAGTTTGAACCACTGAAATTTTGGACTTCGCTGGATAACGTTGTTGGCAGCAAGTCTTCGACCGATGGCCTTCCATAACTTCTGCCGTAAAAGGTGGCAGCATATTTTTGGTTCACCCAGAAACTGATAAAGGTGGCTACGGAAAATAACTGTAGAAGCAGCGTAGTTATGCAGTAGTGTCGAAGCGGCATAGTAGTTCTTGGATTGCTGGCAAGTCCAGTGACATGACGACGGGAAGATACACAAAATAAGGATGGGTTGCTGTGGCGATCTGTATTTAAGGAAGTCGGGCGGTGTCCATGAAATAAATCACTTTCTGGAGTCACCACGTGACGCTTCACACTATTTATGACGAGCGACCCTTTAACCCGCGTTAATCCTCAACATCATGGCCAGCCTAAAATAAGGGGATCTAATTAATGGCAGTGGCAACATTTCAAACGAAACAAATTAATGCATCATTTTCATCTACGACAATGAATTTTTGTCCCACCTCTAGATTTTTTCTCTTTCCCTCCAACTTAATGTAACTTTTTTTTATTAAGATATTCTTTGTTTTACTCCAGGGTCTCTCTCATCAAATTACGATCTCGTTGTATAGAAAGTGCGACCTTTGCCCGGAAGGGACAAATTGCAACCATATTCATCCGTTTCAAACAAAATTGTTTATATCATGACTGTCTGAATATGTGTTAAGAAATACGTATTAATTAACTGTCGTTTTCCCTAAACATCGTGTATGTTGTGTCGTGCTGTCGTCTGCGTGAGATATTTCTATTCTATTTCCGGAAAACAGCATTCTGACGCTCTTTGAAATCCAAAGTTTAATGTATTGTTAAGAGAACGTTCGATCAGGACATTTCTGACCTCTGCGTTCCCAAGATAGAAAAAAAAAATTGTTAGCATTAAAGAACCTTGTCAAATGACAGTTCTTTGATCTACAAATTTAATTTAATTTTTTTTTTCAATCGGAATAAAAAAATTACTTGGCAGACCAGCGCCGCACTTTTGGTTCAAATAAAGTCGGTGAGCAAAAAATGAACGTCACATCAATATTAAAAAAAAAGTATACTTATAAATTGATATAAGGTTTAGTAAATCATCAATTTTTGTTTTCGTTGTATACTCAATATATTGTAAACAAGAGATCAACAAACTTACACGCGAAGAAATTCCATTAGGCTGTTTGTTTAGATTCGGATCTTGACAACAGCAATGAACCCTTCCTAGAGAGATCCAAGATGTAACCGATATAAAGCTAGGGGGCAGTTGTTTGGTCATTAAATTTGTCCTCACCTCTCTGTCCAATAAAATGTTTTCGTTTTTACACACAAGCATGCGACGTTGACGACTTTTTAATCAAATTCGTGTAATGTTTTTGTAGATTTGGATCGTTTGCCACAGAGGTCACTTTTTCCCGCCTAAATATTTCACGTCTGCTTGCCATCGAAAATGTTTATGGTCAAGTTTAATTCAAATCTTAAGCCTCTATCTTCGTTCGAGGAGCCGAATGTTAAATTAGTGTAGTTCGGTATAATTAGTTTAAAAGCTTCTACGGGGTTTAATGGGTATTAAAGTAGATATAAATGAAGCATTGATCAATGGGTAAAGCTAATACGGATGCTTGGGTTTGGACATTTGAAATGAATTATTAGAAATTGATGGATATTTTATACGACCTCGGTCAACATATTTCCAGATGGTTTAACAAGTACATCTAGATATGTCTTTATTTTCTTTTCTGTTTATCTACTACCTTTTTTTTGCTTTAGAAAAACAAATAAACAAAAAAGAAAAAAAGTGGCTCATTTTATTCCTACATCTCCATTGTGAAATGTATAAGATCAAATATGAGCCAGTACTAATAATATGTGTGTGAGAGAGAGAGAGAGAGAGAGAGAGAGAGAGAGAGAGAGAGAGAGAAAGAATGCATAACAAATTTTTGCTTAACTATCAGGAAAAACAAAAAATTATGACGCCCAGTCACACGTCCCATGCTAACATTAGCGTATTACCCAGAAAAACATGACCATTGTCAAAAACATATAACTAATTTGTTTACCTAATGTTTATTACAGTTTCATTCTAATTTATGCAATAAGCCTTCGCTCTTACCTGGGGGTCCCCTATATCTCGCCGAGATCCCACCTGTATATATGTATCTGTCCACTCGGACTGCTACACTGAATAATCCAGACTCTCTGACGGGCACCTGTCATAGAGGGAACCCCTCATTGTAATTTATAGTACGGAGACAAACCTATTATTGCTTTCTTGTCAATACTTATTTCATCACTTTTTCTGCGGTTCAATGCACTAAAGACAACATCATGCATAATCATTTAGTCAACAAAGGGGAGATGTTTGATTTTCTTGGTGAAGTAAGATTACTGATGTTAGTTAAATGAAAAGTCAAAGATATAAGGTGTTTAGATCTGTTTAGTGGTTTGTTTCGGTGGTTGTTTGTTTGAATGAAAGGTGCGTCAATTGGTTTTAATCTGTTTTCTTATTATGTAATCAGTTGACTCAGTGATGCTTGGTTGATTGGTTAATGACGGAGTATAGAGTTTCATTTTTTTTCTCTCGTTATAAACAATAACGATGTTGCCGTCAAGATTATTGTCATATGTATACAATGTATTTTGAATTCACTAAAGTAACTCTTCTTTGTTTGGAAGAAGAAAACGTTTTAAGGTGGTACGAGACACCTTCATATTGTGACGTATTGTCTATCGAAATAAACAATGAAATTCAGTATAATTTTATAAATTTTTTCTTTCCCAGTACTTAATGGCGTAGCGCAATGGGTTAGATCGGTAATTACGAATTTGTAAGGCATGAGTTCGAATCCCGTAGGTGCTTTTATAATTTTTACCTTTCCCAAAAATTGTTGAAGCACATTTTTTGGTCACATATTGTAAAATTTGAAAATTTTAAAACGATGAAAGTTTATGATTAAATTGTACTTTTATCCACATTAATATCGACAGGTGCCCCATACCACCCAAAAATGGCCTCGACCCGTTAGCCTCGGTTAAGGGGTTGGATAATCGTTGCCATTTTTAAACTGTATCAATCTCTATGAGAAGAAGAGCTCTTTATTTTAAAAAAAATGGGAAAATATTCAAATTTTAATGCTTAATTATTTGATTTTTTAAAAATATCTTTTTCTGAATAATAGTTAAAGCCAAAAAAATCATTTTAGAAATGTTAACTTAGACCTGGTCGGTAATTTGTGGAGCACCAAGCCTCCTTAACCGTTTCAAGCCAATGTTTAACAAATCAGTTATATTTTAATGGTAAATCTTGCCAATTCTTACCAAACTTTGCCTATTCAACTTAGGTTACTTTATCTCTAGATTCATATACATTTAAATTTGTAAGAATAATTTTGTACTACAATCCAACTATCTCCTCCTGGGTTGGAGACGCAATTTCGGTATTTTACAAATTGCAGAGGTATGTAGAAGAGCAAGAAAACTACGTAAATAAAAACGTAGGAAGTAAACCCAGCACATAATTCAAATCGGTTGCGTATCTGACTCTAGGAATGTGCACTAATTAATTTCACAACGCATCTATGTCGCTTAGACCCAGAAAATATCTGCAAGGGATTTCATATTGACACTTGTAACAACTTTTAAAGGCTTGTTAAAGCGTGTTGCAACTGCTGTTATTAATCAGTTAAAATGGATACTTAGTATACGTTAGCTTTCTCTTACCGGTATCTATTGACGTAAATTTATACATTTCCGGTTTGTTTGGTGCAAAACAACCCTACGCAAATCGAAAAGATGCAAAAGTAATACAAAGTATAAATAAAAAATATTTATTGACGATAATTGGCAAAGACCCACGTGTTTTGATTAATCACGCCAAGTAAAGATGTCCATTGTTCAATTTTACAATGGACAATAATACATGTATATATGCATTGTATTACATATGTATATTTTCAAGACAAATAACACAATATTTCTAGCGAGACTTGCATGTATATAATCCATGTACGAGGTTGCACTAACAATGTTATTTCCACGACACATCTTATCCGAGACTTCCAAGATTGGCTAAATCTGTTATCGTCATCATCGTAATGCCTTGGGGGGGGGGGGGGGGTCAACAAATTAACCATCAGATCTACATTAAAGTTTTAGATATCACAATTCATTATATTTGAGCTTTTAAATTTGAGTATTTTTTTATTTAAGGAATAAGGAATCATTCTTTGAGTATTATGAGGTGATAATTTTGGTCGGGCGTGATCAAATCCAATAAAGCTCGAAGGGCTTATTGATAGGTTTGATCACGCCCGACGGAATTATCACCTCATAATATTCAAAGAATGATTATTTATTACTTATATTTATATATTTACATTTTCCAGTGTCTTTGCCTGTGATAACACTACGTATCGATTTTGTACTATATAACCCATAACTTCAAATGACGCATAATTGGAGCGCCGGCAGGGTTTGCTTATTTATATTTAAATATTTAATCGTACAATGGCTTAAAATTATATAAATATAAGTAAAAAAGAATCATTCTTTGAATATTATGAGGTGATAATTTCGGTCGGGGCGTGGTCAAATCTATCATAAAGCCCTTCGGGCTTTATTGGATTTGATCATGATCACGCCCCGGCCGAAATTATCACCTCATAATACTTTATTCCTTAAATAATTTTCAACAGTTGTACGATTAAAATTAGATATTAAGTATGCGAAACCCCGCTTGCGCCCCAACAATACATCATTTGAATTTATTGGACTGTATAGTACAAAATCAATTCGTAGTGTTATCACAGACAAAGACACTGAAAATGTAAATATTTCTTTTTATAGTAGAGCTCTTCTTCTTCAATGCAGTCTAAAAACGACTAGGACCATCAAGCCATCTTAATTTTACATGAACTAGACTTTGACCCGTGCGTGCACGGGTTGACATTGCATATGATATCGGAAAAATCTAAGTTTATTCTAATAAAATAATCTGTGTCTCGGGACAGGCGTTCACCACAGTTAAAATAGCTCCCATATACCCGTAATGTAGCAAAAAACTACAGAATCGCTCCGATACGATTTTGAGAAAATTAATGAAGCTTTATTGAAAATAACAGTCAAATTATTCATAACAAACCATTCGGAACTCTCTGGATTTTTCAAATCAAATGCACTGAGTTAGAGTTATCTCCCGTATTTTCTTTGATGAACAGAATATATACATGTAGCAAACTTTCAAAGAAAATTTACACGTATTTGTATTATCGTTTCTGAGTTTATCCATGCAAATGTGATATTGTGGAAACATAAACTAAAAAGCCTCCCGTGATTTAGCGTGAATGTAATGCGCATGCGCAAGATTGTAAAATCCAAAAAATCCAGATGATTTCCGGATTTTTAAAAGGAATTTTCGTTGATTATTAATTAGTGAAGCTTGATTGAGAAAAAATAAAAACATATTGGTAATCTTCAAGTACCAATGATGTTTAAAATATATAAAACAAAAGACAGTACTCTTCCGATTTCTCGGTATTAAAGCCCAAAAATTCGAGTCTATTATTTTAATATAGTAGTATAGATTTATTGTCCTTAGCTTATATGGATCAATCTTTGAGAGGAATATTTTTATGACTGAATGATTAAAGATCAATTTGGAGGTTTCGCATTACTTTTATATTCAAACTCCTTTGGGAAAGGGGTTAGAAAGCACTGGGGGTCATATAGACAGATTAACCGCCATTTATGTTGAGAGCAATATAGTAAATCATGACTGTTTAGTTTACATAACACAAGAGAAAACCATTTCTCAGTGATATGTTTAATGGAAAAGAAGATTAGTGTAGTTGGGATGTATTACGATAATCGATTTTTTAAAACAAATTTCCTCAGGGAATTGGATATTGTAAATCATATTTTGATTACGTGAAAAGCACTGGTTGATTATACAGAGAAAGTTGGTTTTTTTTGGGGGGGGGGGTTGTAATTTTTGTGGGGTTTTTCTTGTCAACCTGCCTAAGTTATTGTATTTAGTTGGTTTCATTTGTGTGGCGTTCATTTCAGTAGTAAAAAGAAGTTAACAAGTTAACATATGAACGTATACAAATAACATTTTTATTATAATTAAACACTTGATTGACCTACAAAATTATGGTTTATGAAATCCGTTACTGTATTCATATTGTTGTGGGGAAAAGTTATTTAGTTTATATTTATTTAGTCATACTTAACAAAAATTGGTTGCTTGATATTTCATTTTACAGAAATCATTATTATGAGGAAAAACGATTTGGTTAAATCTTATAAATTATAAAGGTTTTAGTTACATGCATTTTGACAGCAGATTTACTGCTCATATTGCAGAAGAGACCTATCCAGATTTGATGACACTGAAAATTTAACTTAACTACCATGAACACGAAATTAATTTGAAACTGTTTGAATTTTTAAAAATCCTATTTATTTTATTCAGTACGAGAAAAAAAAATCACTAAAGTTTCAAGAATAGTCTTGCTTTGATTTAATTCAAAACTATGCATTTATTACTGAAAAATAATCTCGGACCACGGATAGGCTCTTTCACATTGTGAACTCCATTTAAAGGAACCTACAAAACGAGGAAAACCAAAGAAAATAATTCAATATTTCTTTTATTTGGTTTTGTCACGACATTTTATGTTCGATAGAAGCTATCAACTTTTTTTTTTAATCTTTTCTCGAATCGCTTACGCTGCATTGTTTAATTACATCAGAGCTGGCAATGGTAAATTCTGAAATCACCTGTACAGAAACTCGCAACACCTTAAAATATAAAAAAAAAAAGGCGTAAAAATCAATTCTGCTCAGTAACCTGCACAAAATACAGTTAGGTGGTAGAACTAATGCACGCAGGAAAAACAGTAATGATGATATCCACCGGGAGAGAAACTTGATTGAAGAGACAGATTAAATCGCCGCTATTTATTTATACTCTAAGACGACCAAAGGCATGCAATGAAATTTAAACAAGTTCCTTAACGTGAATATCGCTGATTTTATAATTTGTTTAAGGAAAAAAAAACCAATTAAGACCTTTTGCATCTTTGATAGTGTTTTACTATATTAGATTTATCATGCGTGAACTTATATATACCCCGGTATATACAGAAAAGAAATCATTGTACAGTTATCTGTCGTGTCACACGAGGAAAGTATTCTTTCGGGATTTTGCCATAAACAGACCGATTAATCTCTTTTGTGAAATATTCGGTCATCTAATTACCGCTCTTAAATTTTTAAATTTTCACATTGCAGATCATCCATCTACCTACTTGCGAAGTTCGACAACTCTTAAATATATCAGCAATATGTTTGCTTGTTGAATATCTATTTCATAAAAATATCGATTGTAATTCATACAACTCTAAACTGACAAGACTGAAAACTGAATTTGCAAGATTTTTTTCTTGATCAGATTCAAAACTAAAGCAACATAGAGAACTCGGACTCCACTTACTTGCACGGGCTGACCTCAGACTTCAAAGTGATTGTAGTACCATGGTAACCTTTACATAAATGGAACTTATCTGTTCCTTATGTGTAACCTTCTTATCGGCAATAACAATAATTTACATACTTTAACTCACTTTTTACGAAAACTGATTAAATGTTTGGTGACCTAACAACTAAAAGCAACATAGATCGCTTTAACTTCTAGAATTTACAACGAAAAAAAAGAAAACTGCCAAAAAAAAAAACTCTTCATTCGATTGTTGTTAGTTTATTCAAAACCATACATGAATTTAAAACATCAAACAGAAAAATACTACGTGAAGAAATGTATAAATTAAAAAGAAAGACGTGATTTAAAAAAAGAAATTAAAAATTAAAAAATATATTAGATTACTAGGCCTAGTATACTTTAACTAGATTAAATAGACTAGATTACTATAATAAATCATGCATGATATTTTGAATTTCCTTCGGAACATCGCTCCGTTATTCAAAATCACAAGGGGAAAATAGAACTGAGGCGGTGATCGAAATATGAGTTTTGAGTCTTCAAAAAAAATTATCTGAGACGATAACATCTTTGTCCGGGCTTATTAATAAGTAGGTCGTTAACATTTGCCTGTATGCTTTAGATTGAAATCTACGTTCATTAATTCTTGGTACAATAAATACCTCATATAAGTCTGAGAAAATGTCTATATAGTTCATTACCTTTTACTGAGTAGATCTGAATAGCTGTCTAGTTTATTACCTAAGCCGGATATCTTGTGCTCAATAATTTTCTGAGCATGCCTACTGTCTGGCTCAATTCTTTTCTCAGTGCATGTTTGTTTGTTTGAGTTGTTGACGTTTAGACATAAATATCTTGAGGATAAATACTGTTCAACACCAAATACTATAAAGTTCTGTGAGCTTATGTCTTGTAATAATGTTACAAAACTGAAAAAAATATGTTATTTCATTAGCAAAATTTACAGTCTAATATAATAGTCTGTCCTCCACAATTCTACCTTTTCATATTTTCATTGTATATATTATATATTTATGCTTATTTACTATTTATTTACTACCTATCTATTCACTTATAAAATGTACCTCTGACTTTTGAAATGTATAATTATACTGAATGACCTCATGTACCATTTCATGGTTTGAGTGAATAAACTGAATTGAATGAACCTCTAGCCAAATACAATCGGTTATGCTCAGTCTTTATATATAAATATGCTTATAAAGTCTAGCCCATTGCTCAAACGCATGAAAATAATCGTTGCTTAATGACCATTAGTTTATATGTGTAGTGTTGGGAAACATCGTACCAATGTGAGCGAAACAACACTCAAATCATGGATTGTGCTTCCAGTGTTAAGGTCAGACGACACGTTTCTCGAAAAATGATGATTATTTTTCAACGGCCTGACAATATACCAAATAAAATTATTATTATTTATTATCATTTTTAAAACGATTAAAATTTTAAAAATATACATATGACAAAAAATTTTATATCAGCAATTCATGTGTATTTTCAGTAAGATTATATAGGATATTGCATACTCTAGTATTTTGTACAAATGCCTGGTAAGGTACCTTAAGGTTTTGCAAGAAAGATTTTCAAAGTAGTTGTAAATCAATAACAAATTCCTGGAAAAAAAGTTATATAAAATTAAGGAACGTGTCATCTGACCTAAATAAGACAGTCAATCAGACATGTCCAAGTTCCAACGTCACTGCACGAAATATTGTCTTACACTGTCCAACACAACCGTCTCTGTTCCAAAATATTTGAAACATCGTGGTACGAAAGTCCAAGATAGACAAAATGTCACTGCTTAAATATTTGCAATAGAACCAGTCCAGCTTTAAAATGTATTGGCATAATTATGGCACTGTAAAGCTCCAAGGTTTACTGAAATAATCCCCCTGTTGCGAATTACTACAGTATTGACTAGTACTTTGCAGAAAGTTTCAAAGCAATTGGTGCAAAAACCTGTAAGTTTATGATTCTATTTTCAGTTGTACTATCCATGTTATTGCAAAATCTTCAATGTCTCGAAAACATTTTTATATTATTTAATGATCATTTTCAGAAAAGCTACGTGTACATTTATTTCGAACTTCGTCTCCCGTCTTTATTGAAATGGTGAGACTGGTATAAATCAAAGTATTGAAGTACTGACGGGAGTTGATTTTATCGATTATTATTTATTTTAAAATCAATGATATGTTATTTTGCATGGCAAGTACGTAGTTTCTAATCTTTATTTGAATAACGTACATTTTTATGATATGAATTCTCGGACTTTTCCGACAAGAATTTCGATATGAATCGTGTTCTGTTATATTTAAAGATAGAATTAATTCCATCAAACTATGTATCAGTAATCGAAATATTTCTGGAAAATTGTATGGATTCAAGTAATATTGAACCCGAGTCTCGTTCAATCAGACGTTCGGCTGTCGTCGTTAATCTCCGACAAGCAAGAGAGACTCTCTGCTTCTCTGAGATTTACGAAGACAGCCGAGCGTCGGGTTGAACGAGACTATATTGAACTCTGGCGTAGGGATACATACGACTACAAAAAATATCTAAATTGTTCGTACCATTTAAAATCTGACTATTTTCAAGGTATTCATAAATAATTTTCCTTGAAAAGCAATGCTTCAGCACACAATACATCGAATTTATCAATTATTATCAAGATAGAACTAAGTCTTATCAGCGGTGATGATTTGTGCTTAGTCCAAACACTGGTTCACTTCCGGTTTGCCAGAGCAACTTCATAAGAGATTTGATTAAAATCAACTCCTAAAAATGAGCTCGTCAAGGTTTGATGAGGCATAAGAGCCTGCATAATATCCTTTAGTACGCGTACTATTTTTTTTTTTACAGAGTTCCATATTCAATATAACTACCACTAAAATTATTCAGATACATTCCCACAAGTTTCCCCCTTTCAGTAGACGTAGAAGGATTTATTTAGGTCACCAGCCTGCACGTGTCACTTTTGGGACTTTGTGCTTCTTCCTTGGTTGCGGGATGTCATGGCGGCGAAAAGGCCAGTGCTTGAAGCTTGTACGTGCCAGCCATTCTTTCTGTCATATACATTAAACTAATTCTAATGTACATAAAAACATTTTTATAATTTTTTTTTGCAATTTTTTACTTAGTATGTATGTGTTGCTTTGTAAGCCAATGGCATTATACATGTATATTTACATTTTCCAGTGTCTTGCCTGTGATAACACTACGTATCGATTTTGTACTATATAACCCAAAACTTCAAATGACGCCAAATTGAGGCGCCAGCGGGGTTTGCTTATTTATATTTAGATATTAAATCGTACGGTGGCTTAAATTATGTAAATATAAGTAATAAGGAGTCATTCTTTGAATATTATAAGTGATAATTTCGGTCGGGGCGTGATCAAATCTATCATAAAGCCCTTCGGGCTTTATTAGATTTGATCACGCCCCGACCAAAATTATCACCTCATAATACTCAAAGAATGATTCTTTATTCCTTAAATAATAAGTGTGTACATGTACTGGGTATAATCATTAACAGCCCATGATCAACATACCCAGATTGTTACAGTAATTTGCATTTGTGCACAAAACCCAACCTCTGCAAAATAATTTGTTATTCATTCAATGATTTTTTTCTTATTTACTTGATTGTAATCATTCTAAAACACTACAAATTGGGTTCATTAAATAAGCAACCTGTAACTGGTTATCTGAATTACATGTTGTGAGCGTTTGTTGTGAGTAAAATAGAACTTATTCCCATAAATATATTCCTACAAAATGAACTCTTGATAATTTCCATTCCAAAAACCGTAAAGTGATTTTGTTAAGATAGTGTCCTTTACAAAAAATTAGATTGTTTTTGTCATGTACAAATTTTTATTTTCAACGATCTTAATTTGTACATAATAAATAAACTATAATATACTGAGTAATGAAAATTAGACCTGTAAAACTGCTTCTCGGTACGATACGCTGTGGATTGAACATATTTTATTGTAAAGATGGTATATACAAAAGGATCGGGCACAAGTTCTGAAAACTTAAAACGCCCTTTCCTATGAAATTTTGACACAAAATTATCAAAGGTCATAATAAAATACCATTGTTTGAAGTTATACAGAGTAGATATACATCGACAAAAGTAAAAGAAAATTATAATAAGTGTTTATATCTAATCTTATACACGTGAAAACCGTCCAGATCTCTTTAAAAATAGCTGAACGTTAAAAAATAAATTTTCATTTTCTGCAATACTGATGGAGTTATCTCCCCATAGCAAAACATGAGTGTCGATAATCTGTAAATTTTCTATTCAAAAGATGACATTGAATAAATAATTTCGTGGAATATTTTATTTTGCACAAGAAAAAAAGTAATGATATGCATCTTCTACTTTACCACATGAACATAAAGGACTATCAATAATTTTGCATTTATATAAGTCTTTTTTCAATATACAATTGTGTCGAAGTCTAGTGAGAATTACATTCCAGTAACGTTCTCCATATGAAAAATATGATGGAGGTTGAGATTTAGATGACAGAAAACTTTTCTTAAAAGATTTTAATGTTGGCAAGTTTCTAATATCTAAAGGTATACCATTCCACAAATGTATGGCTGTTGGAACAAAAGATGATTTATAAATATTTAGTCTACGTTTTGGAATACTGTAATTTTGCGATTGTCTTGTAGTATAAGTAGAGTCATGCAAGCGAGTGCTTGGAAAAAATTTAGTAAGATAATCAGGCACTAAATTGTGATTTATTTTATACATATTTGTTTTTAGCTTTTCTTTTCTTCTATGAAGAAGTGATTCCCACCCAGTTTCTTGATATAAAGAGTCTCGCGATGCTATTGAAGTCAGCTCGCTGCTACTAACTGTAATTTTTCAAGCTTGTCCGAATCATAATTTGAACAGCCACTCCAAACTTCGGATGCAGATTCCAACTGGGGTCTTATAAAAGTAGTATATAATAAGGATATAGTTTTGCGACTGACCTTGAATTGCAATTTTTTGAGTAATCCTAATTTTTTGTAGCCATTTGCTATCATAGAATCGATGTGTGTTGACCAGCCAAGATCTTGTGAAAAAGTAATACCTAGATGTTTATGCGTTGACACAAAATCCAAATCACAATCTTGAAATTTTAAACATGGAAATTGTAGGTTTTTCCTTGTACTAAATAACATTGTTTTAAATTTCAAGAGCCATTGCTTGGACCACATATCAAGGCAATACAAATCATTATTAATAACTGATTCAATGTCATGAATATTAGTTGAACAATGTTGTAAAGAATTATCATCGGCATACAGTCTACATAAACTGGACATTTTTTCTGCTACATCATTAACATAGATCAAAAATAAAAGAGGTCCTAGAACCGACCCCTGTGGAACACCAGCATATAAAAATTTATAGGTAGATATGGTATTTCTATGTAAAACTCTTTGACTTCGACCACTTAAATAACTTTCAAACCATTTTAGTAAATTTCCCCTAATTCCATATGACTGTAGTTGAAAATGAGTCCCTTATGCCAAACTCTATCAAAGGCTTTTGATAAATCGCAAAATACCATACAACAAAATTTCCCTTCATCGATGGCTTTAACAACGCTGTATTGTTGAGTTAAACAATAAAATGCCTTCTTTGGCGATTTATGCGAGATATGAAGGTGGCGACATTGCAGAAAAAATACATAACACGCATGAACCCTCAGAGTAAGCATTTTATTGCTTATGAACACATCTTTCTTTTTACAAAATAATAAATTGATTGTAATAGTAAGTTAAATTAACTAAATTACAGCACGTTAGATAAAAAAAAAACCCAGCCAAATCGTCTCCTATGGGAGTTTGTCTGACATCATCATGATAGAACCATTTTAACAAGGCCTTGGACTTTCAGTAGGACGTGACTATCTATTTACTGCGTCAAAACAAGTTAAAATGATGCTGGTTTCAAATGAAATATACACCGATTGCGTAGTCTTTACTCAAAAGCCAGACAAATCTTGTTGATTTCAAGAGCAATGGCTGAGTGGCCTACGATGAAATAGACAGGATTACGTCACAATGCTGTTTGACACCAACTACCCAAAGTCCAAGCTCTTGTTAAAATGGTTCTAACTTCGTGCAGTCCGTGATTTTTCTAAGGACGCGGTTGGTTTCGACCAATCGATAAACAGGGCGTGTAGATTTCAGTCCTGTCAATTTCCTGTCAGTTTCAGTTGCTGTAGGTTTCGACCAATCGATAAAGGGGGCGTGTCGATGTCAGTCTTGAAAGTTTCTTTAGCTATGAATTAACTTAAGTTTCCGTAAGAAATAGAGAGAATCGGTAGATGTAAATATATGTATTTAGATTTGATGGTAAAACTACATGTATTCCACATCTCACTATAGATAATTAAACGGATATACGGTGTTTTTCAATCAATAAATGTGATGTTTGAGATTAAAAAAAAATAATAGTTAATAATAAAAAAAATAATAATCATAAGTTGGACATGAATTTACTGAGATTAAACATATATATTGCATTTAGAATTCTTGTAGTAAACAACCAAAGTTCCTGATCGAAGGTCAAAGGTCAAGGTGTGACACGCTGCCCATTGCCAGCAACGTTGACCTCTTCATTTTAAAGAAAACTACTTGAGCTGGGGTGGAGAGAAAAAAAAATTACTTTGTAAGAAAAAGTAAGCAAGCGCATATACCCCACGTACCACATTACTTGACAATGCTAAACATAATGAATGTTTTACATAAAGGTAATTATTGTCGACTTATCCTGTTAAGAGTGTGACACTGAAACATCGTTCTGACCGAACAACCGATTAAACAGTTTAACAACCTACCTTCCATTAGTTAATCAGTTAATCACAATGTATTTAGACACAGGAATACCTGAAATCCTGTGATCCTTTCCTAAACACGAGCTGGGTAAGTATATATCACCGAACGCTGCCTTCATCTAATATATCGAACTATTTTTTCTACTTCTTAATAAGTTGTAAGCAATTTTTTTCCCTAATTATTCTGGTCAAAGTGTATGTCTTATTGCTTGCTGCTTGTTTACTTGTTTGTTCAATAAAAAAAAAATATAAATCGAACTTACAGAGCAAATACCAGGTATTCCATATTCTACTCCTTATTTCGTGCATCTACATCACGTGATCAGGGTTCTATTGCAAAAGCCAGTAATGGACTACTGACTTTATGATAATAATCTACTGCATGGTCATTTAGATCAACCGGGGCCTGATGAACACCATTAATTTTAACCGCTATTATAATTATAATAACCTTGATTGACACAAATTATCAATAAAAACTACTAATTAGCTTACAAGAGCCAGTAGCACTAGCTTTTACTACTTACATGGAAGGAATTACCGATCGGTGAACGCGAATCACTATAGGCTAGAGACACCCTAATTGGTGAATACTTCTTACCGAGCTAAGGAAGCCTGATCTAGCTTACATGTAGTTTCCGAGGCCTTCCGAATGTTCAAGTATATCGGAAGGCTTCGGGGACCAGGGTACGCTTGAAAGGTTAACACAACTCAATAGGCTAGAGACACCCCGATTGGTGAACACTATTCACTGGGCTAGGAAAGCCTGGTTTAGCTTAGTTCCCGAGACCTTCCGATTGTACACGCACATCGGAAGGCTTCGGGGACCAGGGAACACTTGATTGGTCAACACCGAGCTAAGGAAGCCTGATCTAGCTTACATGTAGTTTCCGAGGCCTTCCGAATGTTCAAGTACATCGGAAGGCTTCGGGGACCAGGGTACGCTTGAAAGGTTAACACAACTCAATAGGCTAGAGACATCCCGATTGGTGAACACTACTCACTGGGCTAGGAAAGCCTGGTTAAGCTTAGTTCCCGAGACCTTCCGACTGTACACGCACATCGGAAGGCTTCGGGGACCAGGGAACACTTGATTGATCAACACTACTCACTGGGCTAGAGTCATCCCGATCGGTGAACACTACTCACTAGGCCAGGGATGTCTGATCTAGCTTAGTTCCCGAGGCCTTCCGAATGTGCAAACACATCGGAAGGCTTCGGGGATCAGGGAACACTTGATTGGTGAACACTACTCACTGGGGTAGAGACATCCCGATCAGTGAACACTACTCACTAGGCCAGGGAAGCCTGATCTAGCTTAGTTCCCGTAGCCTTCCGAATGTGCAAACACATCGGAAGGCTTCGGGGATCAGGGAACACTTGATTGGTGAACACTACTCACTGGGGTAGAGACATCCCGATCGGTGAACACTATTCACTAGGTCAGGGAAGCCTGATCTAGCTTAGTTCCCGAGGCCTTCCGAATATGCAAACACATCGGAAGGCTTCGGAGAATACGGTACGCATGATCGATGAACACTACTCAGTAGGCTGGAGACTCACTAGACACCCCGATCGGTGAACACTACTTACTGGGCTAAGGAAGCCTGATTTAGCTTAGTTCCCGAGGCCTTCCGATTCTGCAAGCAATCCCAATAACCCAATTATGATAGATGATAGATATGATCACGTCCCGACCATTACGATCACCTCATACATGTAGAATGATTCCGTTATTTTCATTTCGTATAATTATGCAAACCCCGCTTGCGCCCCAACAGTACGTCATTTGCGTCATTGATGAAATGTATTGAACTATATATACGTTACAAATAGTTTGATTCGTACTGTTATCACAGACAACGTTACTGGAAAGTGTAAATATATCGTTTTACATTGTACTGCCATACATAATAATGTCTTGCATATTAGAATAGACAAGTTCTCAAAATTCATTCAAAGTATGTGGCATCCGCTCTATTTTTGTTTTAACACATAGCAGGCGCTATATCTAAGGGACACTTTTATTTATAAATGTAGATGAACGTTCATCGCCGTTTTATGACAAAATTCAACCTTGAAGTAAAACGTATAGAACTACATGTAGTAACAACAGCGCTATTACCAGATATTGTACAAGCAACGGTCAACAAACATACTTCAACTACTGTAAATTCCTTATTAAACGCGAGGAATTTATTTCCGCGTAAATTCGCGAGAAGCTGTCCTCGCGGATTTTACAATCTCGCTTTTATTTTTCAGGCAGTGTTGAGCTATATGAAATCATAACAACAAATTGGTGTTCGCGATTTTATATTCTCGCGTTTTGATGCAAAACAGCGGAATCGCGAAATTAAGTACTCGCGTAATATAAGGAATTTACAGTATTCAGATACCGACGTTTTGTATACAGGTTGAAGCAATTCAAACGTTTTAGATAAAACGAGTGTGCAACCGCTGCAACACATGAACTACTGACGAAACTGTTTTCGAATGGTGTACCAGTCACGTCAAAGTCAGTCCGGTTTATCCTTTCCGTGGCCGGAAGTTGTCTGGTTGTTACTTTGGTCCAACGAACATTAGCCTTTTTAAGTGAACTGTGTTTGAGCCTGGACAAAACTACCCTTCCTACTTGGACTTGGTCAACCACGTATATTACAAATCATTTTTTGGACTCGCGTATATTACAAATCATTTTTATCAATTTTGCTTAAATGATTAAAAACAACATATAATTTTAGTGTGGTAATTAAGGTAAACTATCATTGCCCTCTGCATGAAAGGGTCACTCGATCTAGCACTAGGCCTGGCATTTCAGGTCAAAAATATATCATTTTTACGTAGCAATGCCAAGCTTCTGTTCTGATAACTGTAAATCAACGTCTGGACAAGTGGAGCATGTTGTCAATTAAGTCTGTACCCTACAACAGAGTTACTTAGGAGAGTTATTCAACAATGATCAGCGTTTGAATGTGGATGTCATATTTTAATTAATATTGTGCAAAGTCGCATTAAGACCTCATTTATTATAATGCAAATCTGTTGTAACCATTTTATCAATATTATACTTACATGTATGTTCATCATTTTGCATTTATTTATTTTTCCTTTTATTTATATGTAAAGTAGAAATTGCCTTTGGCTACTTTCGATCATTCAAACAGGTATGGATCTTGCATACGACACGTGCGCGCATTGTTTTCATGACGCGGTAATTTGCATTCGCGGACCGAGGGATATGTGTCACTATACACAGGTAAAATTAATCTTGCTAGACCTTGACGGAGAGATAAAAAGTTATCAAACGTAACAGCAAATTTCCTGGACAGTGTTCTAGGATATCGCTGATTGAGCATTATAGCCAAATTATGATAACATTCAAAATGTCTTAGACTTCCGTATGGAGAATGATCCTGTGAAATGAAGTCCAAATTCGTCCGCGTGATGATAGCGTTGTGTTGTGCTTTGGTGCTGTTTGTTGTTTACATGTCGGTGAAATACACGGGGAGAAAACTGTACTTCAAGAGGCGAACGGCAGATTCAAGACCTTTCGGGGACATGGACTATACGTTAATTTCCAACGAACACAACTTTAGCTACATAATATCGGAATCAAACGCATGTAGACAGAAGGACTCGATATTTTTGCTTGTGGTCGTCTGCATTTCACCAGCAAACATATTCCACAGGCAGACGATAAGACAGACATGGGGGTCAATAGTTACCAGAGATCCGCAAGTGAAACTCGTGTTTTTATTGGGAAATCCAGGAAACGCAAGTATCCAATCAGATATCATGAAAGAAAGCTCGGAACATCACGACATCATCCAAGAAGATTTTGTTGACTCTTATAGAAACCTCTCGATCAAATCCGTCGCTATGTTAAAATGGGTTTCTCAATTTTGCGCGGAAGCTGAATATATCTTAAAAGCAGACGACGATATGTTCATTCACATTCCTAATTTGGTGTCAATATTAAAGAATACTCGACCATCTAACGCCGTTATTGGGAGTCTTAATAATGGAGCCGTACCAATTAGGGATCCAACCAGCAAATGGCATGCTTCATATAAAGAATACTCAAAAACAGTCTACCCATCTTACTGTAGCGGAACTGCTTATGTGCTTACAAAAGACTCGATAGGACCAATTTACAATGTCTCACAACATGTTAACATGTTTTGGTTAGAGGACATTTTTATTACAGGAATTTGTAGAAGAATAGCCAAAGTACGCATTATAAATCGATACGAATTTACGTATCTGAAGCGAGAACCCACGGCTTGCTCATTCAAACATGCGGTTAGTGGTCACAGATATTCACTAACTGAAATCCAGAAAATATGGACAGAAATTCAAAACAATGTACAGTGTCCGGAATAGTGAAATTTTAATTTTATTAGAATTGAGAAATCCGCATAATACTAATAGAAATTGCTTTTCTGTTTAAAAATCTGATAATTACTGCATTTCTAGTAAAAAAAAAAAACAACAAACAAAACATCTGTGCACATAAGCGTATCAATAGTGAGAATTTTATCGATGAGAATACTTGAATTATGTGCGTTTAGTTTTGTGTGACATATGTCTATTTTATAAGCCTCTGTGATAGATTGCTGTGACTGCAGACTTTCATTATAAAAATTATTAACTTCAAAAATGTAAATTTATACGACAAAAACATTTATTTGTGTCCCTTTATAAACGCGAGTATACGTACATGTTACAAGTAAAATTACCGACGTAAAGATGAAGTTATATATACATTATTCTCCACATAGCAAAATAATAGCTTGAGAGGCCGCTTGTATATTTTGTCTTTCATTGTATTTGCTGTGAAATTTGCATAATAAAATTTCGTTATTTGAAAACGGAACTATTGTTAATGACAATTTAAGGTGCTACGGGGCTATTAGATACACTGTATATATACATATACATGTACATGTATTTGGAACCATTTGAATGGCTGCACCGATGTTTGGACTGTGCACATAACTTCGATGTGTCGTCCAATGACCATACAGAGCTGTTTTAATGAGACATTGGACTCAACACATCAACACAAAATGAATACACTTAAGCTAATTCATGCGCCATAAGCACAAATATAACCGTCATCACCCGTTTTGAGTACATTATACAATAATTTAATGCATTAGAAGTCAACAGACCAGCATATTTTTTCCCTTGGTGCGGGGAACAGTTCAGTGGTTCTATTGCCCCCAGGCCAACGGCTGAGGGCAATAGAACATACTGAGCTGTTCTCTGCACCAAGGGAAAACTTTTCTGGTCTATTGACTGCTCAGGCATCAAATAAATGTTTTATTACATAATTCCATTTTTAGTATTTTATAGTATTCACAATTAAATATTACAGAAGGTTTCACACACCATTATGCATTTCAGGTCATTGTAAATCAATACCTAGATGAATTACATATATATTCGAAACCTAGATCGGTTTTTCGAAATATACGTTGGCAATCCAATAGATCCAGTCTATTGACCGGCGGTATAATAATAGAATCCAGTCTATTGACCGGCGGTCCAATAATAGAATCCATGCTATTGACCGGCGGTCTAATAAATCGCAGTCTATTGACCGGCAGTTCAGTTGATCAGTTTCAATAGAAAAGAAAAACTAAATTCACATACAAGATAGACGAAAATATTAAATCTGTAATCAAATGATAAAATCCCTTTGATCAGTTAGGTAACAATTATTATTGTAAGATTAAATGAAACGTTCAAACTTACATAACTAATTTGATATGTACTAATGGAAAAAAAGTCGTTAAATCATATCTATTCGTCAATAAAAAAGATATTTTCGACTAAATAACATGTTAATAAGGCTGTTCCATGTATGTTTCATTGAATGCTTAATTAAAGCTGGTGTATTCATTACATAGGCACACCAGATAGTTGGATAACTGTTGAGTTCTTATAAAGGGAACGTCAGCGAATTCTAAAACTTTGTCTACTTTTCATGTCTGATGTGATGTGGTTCAATGTATCTTAAGTGATCGTCATATAATTATATCTATATCTACCGAGTATGATTTCCTCTATTTCTTACGGAAACTTGTAGTTAATTCTTAGCTCTATAGAAACAGCCAGACTGAAATCAACACGCCCCGTTTATCGATTGGTCGAAACGTACAGCGGCTGAAACTGACAAGGCTGAAATCTACACGCCCCGTTTATCGATTGGTCGAAACCTACAGCGACCTAAGAAAAATCACGGACTGCACGAAATAATCATGTGGATGTCAGACTCAAAGTCTCACAGGAGACGATTTGGCTGTTTCTTTCAGCTAACGTACTGATCTACATTAACAGTAATCTAGTGAATTTTACTTACTTTTTATAATCAATTTATTAATAAGTTAAAAAAGATGCAAGTATAATCAATAAAATGAATGCGGGTTATGAAGGTATCGATCATTGCAGAAAAAATTACATAACCCGCTAACGCGAGTTATGTAATTTTTCTGCAATGTCGCCGTGCGCCTTTATATCCCGCATGAATCACAAAAGAAAGCATTTTATTGTTTATAAATAAAGACACTAAACATATAAATCTTAATGTGTTTATAACAGAAAGTCGATCATACCATTATCATAGACAAGACATGCATTTTCCATTTCCTTCAGAGCCAATACCTTTATGCATATTGCATTTTCGTCTAGGTACTACAGAATTACGTCAGGGGTGTGATGTACTATATTATCCAATAAATGACCCCCCTCCAAAAAAAAAATAAAACGAAAAAAAAGATTTTCATCTTTTATTCATATACAATAAATTCAAATACATCTGAACAATCGAAATATAAATTTTATACAAAACTTTAACATTTAACAACATCAAGTCTCTCTCCTCTCTCTCTCTCTCTCTCTCTCTCTCTCTCTCTCTCTCTCTCTCTCTCTCTCTCTCTCTGTGTGTATATAAATAAGCACGTTAACAAAAACAATTGTAACTTATTCTGACTGAAAATATATTACTCAATACTATTTAAATAAACGTGTATACTAACATGTAAAGCTGCATTACTGCAAATTGTTTATGATTACATCTAAGTTATTATCATTTTATCTATTTTTACCTTGTAAACAAACATTTGCATTCCACATAATTATAATGTCTTAACTGTCAAGAAAAAATATGGAAGATACTAAATTTGAAACGAATCCATTGAATTTTAGTAATATTGCACTACATAGAAATATGAAATAAATGCTATTTGCGGTCCCTAAAAGTTTGTCAATTTATTAGTGAACAAAGAAATATCATTCTGTAATTATGTTAAACATAGTTATATCAATTATCAGCACTTCATGAATGAGCACATGTCAAGATTTATTAAAGCCCAAATCTTTCAAATTCAAAATATGGAATAATTTTATTGATTGTAAAAATACATGTTTATACATGTATAGTTTTGGCAGTAAGTATTGAGGAATCATTAAAATTTGTAAGGGTTCATTTCAATGTTGTGAACTTTTTTGGTATCCTTCATGGACCAACTAACATCATTAACGAATTATATGAAACAATATCCTCAAAATTACAGCTCCACAAACCTTTAACAAACTGAACATCCAAACATCAAAATTGAAAATTTTACATAAATTCACAGTATGTGAAACACTAGGATCAATATTTTTTGTATACATGCATATATATATATGTAAGACACAGGAATTTTACAACCATATAATGTTTTGTTGATGCATGTACATATCGTACAAGTACACAAATATACATAAAGCATGTAAATATGTATATATTAACATCATATAACATTTTGATTGCAGTTTATAATACCAACTTTAGCTATGCCAAAGCCCATTTCACTTCATATGAATTCAAAGCACCAAACTTTTACATTACATAGCAATGCATGTACATGTACTACTGTCGTAATCATTATATTTCTACAATATGTATGATATGTAATTAATACATTATCATATGCGTACATTGAACTACATTCTCAAAACATAGAAATCAAAATCTTTTACTATACTTTCATGTTAAATACTGAAATCTGATTGGTTTAGAGGCAGTTGACAATCCGTTCTCTTACCCTCAGCGTTAGCAACACACTTGGCAACAGGCCGATAGAACGAATTGTTACATGCGCGTAAATTATGCGCGTACGGTTCGCCGTAGAACTCAAGTCTTTTCTATATAAAAGCAGTAAAATTTTCTCTAGAATTAAGACATTCAGTATAATAAAATAAATAGTGCTTGTTTGTGAGGGTACCAGTTGAAACTGACACCCCTCAAAAACCATTGTCAACCTCCGCTTCGCGTCGGTTGACAATGGTTTTCTCGGGGTGTCAATTTCAACTGGTACCCTCCCAAGCAGGCACTATTTATATAATAACAAACATGTAATATCACTGACTCTCAATAACTTATGATGATAGATTGATAACCTAATAGAATACATGTAGGCCTACATGTACAAGTTTTTATGACCAAATTTTAGTTATGTGGAATGAACTTATATAATTATTCAAATCTTTGTAAAGCTTGGTTTTCTTATATATCTATATAAAATTCTACAAAGTATCTATAATGTAGTATCAATCAACAAATAACATTAGCTTTTCTATGGCCATATTTACTTATTTCAATTAATACCTGGTTCTGATTTTCCATGCAGCTGTTTCGTCAAATTAGAAATATAATATGTGCATTAATATACTAAGTAATCTAAAAAAAAAAACAAACAAAAAAAAAACCCCAGGAATTTCGAATTTGGTCAAAATATGATACTTAAACATATATTTGTTAATACAGCATGTACCGGTACATTTTAAAAAATTGGATTACGGTAGCTGGTATTTTGACATCCTGCATACAATTTAAATGACTGTCACATGATTCATTATCAAACATCATATAATGACTCGATCTTGTCTGACATCTAAATTAATGCATTTGATCTGTGACCTAGGATCCTTTTCCATCTTTCAAACTCCTCTCGGATATGTAAACAATTTGTTATCAAAACATTATTTTAGAAAAATATATAAAATTCAGTTCCTGTTTGTAATATATTCAATAAAGTAAATAAAATTCATTTATGAAAGAACTATATACCATATCAATAAATTTGGCCCCCAATATTCACAATTTTTAAAAGTGTTTCAGGTACATTAAGGTGGTATGGGACACTTGTCGATGTCAATGTGGATTAAAGTACATTTTGATTAAAATACTTTCACCTGTTTAGAATTTTCAAATTTTACAATATTTACAATGTAACCAAATAATACGTTTTAAAAATTTGTGGAAAGGTAAAAATTTTAAAATCCCCGGTGGGATTCGAACTCATGACTAACAGGTCCGTAGTGAGCACTCCAACCACTGCGCTACATTGTTAGATAACAATTTTGGGAGAGAAACTATTTATAAAATTACACTTGATTTTATTGTTTATTTCAATAAATAATACGTCACAACATGGAGTGTCCAATATACCACCTTAAATTGTTATATTTTTTTTTTTAGAATAGTTAATATGACACATTTTTTCACCTAATTTATTAGCACTCACTGGCAGTATATGATGTCAGAAGTGACGCTATTTTTGTAATTCAATCAAAATCAGTAAAAAATTGACATTTTTCTTATCTTTTTTTAAATGTGAAATATAGAGCAATACTTTGACCAAAAGCAAACTTTATGTCACTTATAAGTCTTGGATATATTCTGTAAGAAAAACATTTCAAAATTGTGGGCATTTGGATCAAAATGAAAATTATGAAAAAACTTCATATATATCCGTACAAAGGAAGCAAAGAATTACAGTAAATTGATGGTGTTCATTTTAGGGGGCCATATTACCGGTAGACCCATATCATATACAGTTCTTTTAATACAAAATTTGTGAGGAAAAAAAAGACCTCCTTTATATACAGTATTTCCAAAATTCTACCTGGCATCATAGACATTCAAAATCATCAGTATTTCATGATAATTAAATAAATTTGTGTTATAAATCTAGTGATTCATGAATTCCTAACTGGTTCAAAAGTTTCAGTCAGAATATGTAATGCTTTTTTGTACATGTAAATATAGATACCCAGTAGTCGTAGGCCTTGAGGTTTTATGTCATAAAGCAATAAAATCATCGCTCTCATCTTGTATATTTTCCTCTCCCTCACTGTGTTATAAATCTAGTGATTCATGAAAACCCAACTGGTTCAAAAGTTTTAGTCATAATAATGCTTTTTTGTGCATGTAAATATAGATTACCGATAGTTGTATGCATTGAGGTTTTACGTCATAAAGCAATAAAATCGTCGCTCTCATCATGTATATTTTCCTCTCCGTCACTGTGACTCCGTTTCTTTGACAAAAGTCCCTGCTTTTCTTCAGGATTCTTCTTCTTTTTTCTCCTTCTTCTATTCTTGAATCTTTTAATCAATTCTATGAAAGCAAACTTTCTCCCTACTGCGTCTGAAAAAAAAATTATAATTTGAAGGCACTTCATTCCCTATTTGTTTTTCAGTAAGTTTTTAAAATTACATGTCATTTCTCTAGATCCTTTAATTAAATCTGACACGATTTCAGATGAAAATTTTATTTTTGATTTTTATGTATTAAATAGTTTACTTGTGTATTTTGAATGATTTACCAAAATTTGATTGTTAGAAGTTGTGTTACAAGCAAGATACAGAGGAAAGAAGTCGTTGTTATGTAAACAAAGCTCGAGTCTTATATTTGTTTACAAATAATGTAAAGTAAAGAAATTACCATTTCTTTGACAAAATAACTTGTGGAAACAAGATAAACTTATTAAATGTGTTCATAAATAAGTTTATCAACAACAAAATGCAACATTAGATTGAAACTTTTACCAATTCAAGACATATGTAAACAATAACAAGACTCGAGCTTTGTTTACAAAACAAAGAATTCTAACCTCTGAAACTCGCTTGTAACTCAATTTTTGACATTCAAATTTTGACAAAGTATTTAAAACATCCATATTGACCATTATAGACATTAAAAATGAAAAAATAAATTTTGAAAAAATTGAGCTCAAATCGTGTCCAAGTCCCTTTAATTTCATATACCGGTAAATGAAAAGTTTACACAGACTCAATAAAAACATGACCAGATCATTGTTATAAATTTATATGCCCATTAAATTAACTGTATTGTATAAAATTTTCATTCAATTTGTCAATTTTTTTTGTAAATATGGACTTTGAGATTCACAATAAAAACATCTTTTTTTAATTAATTTAATTTTAATTTTTATTTACTTTATATGATAAAAAATAACTTTCAACAGTCTAATCTATTTTTATATAAACTGCTTTGCAGAGGCTGTAGATGAATCAAATGGACAAAAGAAGTGCATTAACATTCAAACATAAATACAGACATATATATTTATCGATCTGCCTCTTTATTTAAAAAAAAAAACCAACAAGATATTGATACAGGCACGTATATACCTAGTATCTGCCTTTTGCAGCTTTAATAAAATTTATAAGAACCCCGATTCAATCTTAACTTTCCAGAAGTTGGGCTGACTTTGGATTTCCAACTACTGAGTATAAACAGAGGATATAACAAAATGAATCAGAAATGAAATCAATGGCAATGGCAATAAGGGTCAATGATAATCTTGTACATAATTAATCCTCAATATGATCGTAGTACGGCGTGAATTATTAACTCTATTGGTCTCACCATTCACCGTGGTCGTGTGCCAGTCATCAATATAATCCACATACTCCATGTCAGACTCATTGCTGTCTGTCAGTTTACAGCATTTTACAGCCAACAGTATCAGCAGGATGAGGGATGTCATGGAGATCATTGCCCACTGAGGGTCATGGGAGCTGTAATATGTAGAACACAGCCATTCAAGGTATGCTTGCAGCTTAATTTAACCAAAAAATAAAAAATAATTATATTTTCTTTTACCGTATATATATACAAATGAAATTTTCTGTTAATTTTTTTATGAAATAAAAAAACACCAATAAATATACTCTATATACAAAGAGGGCCTACACTGTCTGAGCATGCATGCATTAATTAAGAATCAATTTGATCGTTTACAGTATATTGCAAGGATATAACACTCAAAGTGTGTATCTATCAATGATTAGTAAGAAACTATCCATTTCTAAGCACAATTACTCAAAAATGTGATAATTTATAAGTTAATAACTAATCACTGTACAAATTACTGCACATGTACTTGAGTTTTGTGATATCAATCAATTTTTGGTCCCATAATGAATTACGTACTATAATCACTTTAGAAGCTGTTAACAATCAATAAACGTCACGAATACCTCAAGGTTTTAGTTGGTTTTAAATTAATGTACATGTTACATATAAATAAAATCTTCAAGTTTTTTAGAATTTAAGTTAAAAGGAAAATCGTTCCAGAAATGAGCCCCTCCTTTTCATAACTTTCAAAGCACCTAAAGGGTGCTCAATTAATATGGTAGAACAAATTCTAGTTGATTTCTATTAATATATACATGATGTTATATATATACTCACAACCTAATGGCTAGTCTTTCTCTTATCTTTTTCAATTCCGTTTCATTCAGCTTGGATGACGTCTTCCAGACACTGCTATTTGTTGCTCCTCTAGTGAATCTTACAGAAGAATTTTCTAATATAGCACCAGTTACATTTAATTGATGCGCATTTACAGAATCCATTTTCCATAATACTGATCTTTTTTTTTTCCTTGTTGAGTAGCCTAAATTATCCACACTGTTCCGCACAACAATCGCCATATTACAGCCCAAACTAATGGCAGCTTTACTATTTGATAATGCTTGCGAAAGAATGCCTTTATAAGAAGCAAACTCTATTAAACAGCACGCGCCAGACTTTGCGTCAAATGATCCTTTTTCACGTAACACTATGACCTTGGACACGAGCAGTTTCTGTGAAATGTCTGAAATTTGATTTGGTTTCTGGTGATTTGTTACTGCCAGAAACCTTGCACAATATCCTATTATCCTCTGATATCCCGACTCTGAACACTTCCATGCTTTGAAGAAGCCGAACACTGCTGGTGAAGTATGACATTTATCCGAGTAGATATCTTGGGGTCCACTTTGTGGAGACAGTTGTTCTGTTTCAGTTAGTGCCTGAAAATAAAAACATCCAAGGGTTACACTCAGATAAAAGCACCTTTGCAGAGGAGTTTCATTAAAAATCAAAATTGCATTATTATATAGAAATGTCTGCATAAATTGAAACAAATTATCATCTTTCACACATTGTATAGAAATTTGGGATACAGATCCCAGTTTTCATCATTTCTCTTGTATACCTTCCAGTTTGCTTCATAATATGGTACATGTATAAATACCAGTGTATGTAAGATGGCAACTAAAGAAGAAAATGTTGGACCACAATTCATTTCAGTTATCAAGACATTATTTCTTCTGTATACCAGAGAGGATCATTTATAATTAACCCTAGCAGGGGTGAAATTCACAGTAAATTGCTGCATTAAATGACTGACCATGTAATACATCTTACAAGTTTGAATGTCCTCAAATGATTTGTTTAATGTCATTAAACAAGATTAAGGGGGCCAAGGTTCAAATCATGGCCTGGTCTGTCATTTTATATACAGTGCCATAACAAATCCCTGGAACTGACAAGTTAACTCCTACCAGGGGAAAGAACCAGAGATGTTGATCTTTAAGAGCAAAAATCATTCAAGGCCAGGGGAGCAATGTGCCAGTCAGACCAATTCATTCAGCAGCACCAGATAGCTCAAGTGGTTGGGTACCAGAATATACAGGGGACTTAGGTTCAAATCTCGGTCTGGTCTGTCATCATTTTTTTCATCCTATACAACTTAATAGATTTAACGTACATTGTAATAATCCATGTGTATATAACCATCATGGTCGACCAACATGTCAGAAATTTTCACTTAAAGGTAACTCCAGTGTTTCAGAAATCCGTGTCAAACCAAACATTTTTTAATTTCAATAGTTAAAACAACTTATAAACTTACTATAGAGACCAAAATATTTATACCTTTGCACGTTCATTTTCCTACAGTGAGCTTCAGCTCACAAGGTCCAAAAATTTAACAGCCAAATTTTAACACCATGATGCATGATCTCAAAATTTATTAAATTATGCACCAAAATACATCATGTTAGCTAGGTTATAATTTAAGCAAATCAATTGATTATCATTAAATCATAAAAATTTTATTGATTTTCTACAGATGTTTCACTATTTTTGCTCTGGGTTGCATTTTTAAAACTAAACAGTACAAGTATAGGTTCAGAGTTCCTTGGGACATTTTGTTTGTTTTACATAAAAAAACAAAATTGCATAAAGATAGCTAAATAAAACTACTTCAGGTAGGTAAAGAAAGAAATACAGACATGTCAGCCCAACGACACCTCGGCCCTACGACACCTCGGCCCCAGGACACCTCGGCCAAGACGGGTCGGCCCAAAATTTGAGACACCTCGGCTCACGTAAAAGACATCTTGGCTCAAGCACAATTGAAATAAAATTATAATGATTTTCATGTTTTTATTTTATTTTTTTACACACACACATATAATTTTTATATATAGTTTTGTAATTAAATATGTTGGAATTATTAAAATATTACATATCAAATACTTGTATAAGAAATTGAATTATTAGCAGAAACGAGGCCATTAAGTGCTAATTGTTAAGCAACCAAGAAATAAAAATTATGAAAATGACGACAATTAAGTGCTAATAATAAAACAAACAAGAGGATGCGGCAGTCTCCTTTGGAGTCTCAAACGCGTGTCAGGGGTGACAATGAGGATTTAATTACGAGCAGTTAATTATGAGACGATAACCACCAAAGTCCATATATCGAGACGTCTGTACCCCCCCCCCCCCGTTAAATGCAATTATCCTTCGGACCCCCCCCCCCCCCCCCCCCCCCCCGCTGAATTAATACGGTCTTAATGAGTACAAGAACATAGGTTTGACTGTCTATCAAATGATTTAAGAATCATATTGTTGATATAAGGGACATATACCCTGGTGGATATTGAACAACCCAGTTTTCCAATATAAGAGAAAAATATTTCTTAATAATGAACTATACATTATTCTTATATTACTTTGATCAGAAATATTTAGCTAAATTGAATCAATTTAAGACACAAACCGTAGTTACGCACCGTAGTTACGCACCTGTCGTCAGCTCAGCACATCAGCTACTGTGTAACGTTAACCGTAGATTTAGTATTTTTTAAGTAGCACGAAATTAAAGAATGTTCATACGAAATGAAAATTGATGAAGCTGCATTAATGAATAGATACAGTAATTATCTGCCAATGTTTTTTTAAATTTATACATTTTTAATCGAAATTTTCATTGGGCCGAGGTGTCTTTTACATGGGCCGAGGTGTCAACAGATTTGGGCCGACCCGTCTGTCGAGGTGTCGTTGGGCCGAGACATCTGCACCCCTATGAAGGACTTTTTTCATTTTTTGTAGGTATTAAATAAAGCTACGTAGCTAAATCTATAGTGATTGTACTGGACCTGTTAGACATTTCATTTCAGAGCAGTTGCTTGATAAATTACAAATCAAATGAAAAACTATATAAGTGTCATGAAGAATTGTTATGCATCATTAGAAAAAGTAATTTTGTAACTAAGATACCAGAAACAGTGTCCATTGCAGGTCCAGTACAATCTCCAGATGTAGCTATATAGCTTGAATAAGCTAAATAGCTTTATTAAGCTATGCAGAGTAGCTTTATTTAGCTATTTTGTCATACATTTTTCTTAAATGTGTAATTTTTTCAGTATGTATAAAAAATCGCACTTTTGTGCAGTGATAGTTTTCAACTTTGAACTGTTCTGTAAACAATGCATCTAAAGATTACTCATGACTTTGTGTCTCCTTAAGAGACTTTGTGCTTAAAGTTCTAAAAGTTTTGGGGCAAATGATTCATGACCACACAGTTACTTCTTAATTGAAATATAAAGGAGGTCAGTTATGGTAAACAAGATAATAAATTGGTAATAATTCAGCACAATGAGAAGAA
This sequence comes from Magallana ariakensis, assembly GCA_020458035.1. Lineage (NCBI taxonomy): Eukaryota > Metazoa > Mollusca > Bivalvia > Ostreida > Ostreidae > Magallana > Magallana ariakensis. The sequence continues at coordinate 24,572,954 of CM035814.1, read as the reverse complement.
ATCATACTTATCCACGCCTCATTGCACACAAAGTAGTGGACAGTTACCCAAACAATGGAAATATTTTGTTTGCTTAAAAGTGTTCAAAAGCTGCAATGTTAAAACTATCTTTAATTAGGGTTAAGTATTTAATGGTCAATGTTGCAAATATGATAAGCAAGTTAATTGCGATTTTTTGTCTATTTCTTATAATAATTATTTTCTTCAAAAACTGAATATAAATAGCTTTATCAAGCTATTTTGAATAGCTTAATAAAGCTATATAGCTTTTTCAAGCTATAAAGCTAAATCAAGAGATTGTACTGGACCTGCATTGCTAACGGCGGTGGATGTTTTTTTTTCTCTACACAAGCCCCCACGGGTCCTGGAAGTTATTGCAAATATATTGCATGTGAATGTATAAAAAAGTATTATATATAATTTATAATATTACAATAACTTCCAGGGCCCGTGCAAGCCCCTGTGATTAAACTGTAATATGTAATAAAATAAGTGGTTACACTACATCTTGCACACAAATACTTACATCTAAGGTTAAAATATATATAAGGAAAGAAATAGCCTTCATGTTTGTTATATAACTCCATTTTCACAAAGAAACATCTATGCTGAGTTCATTTTAACCGTGTAACATGATTTTCGTAATAAATTATTTTCTGTTTACACCGGAAGTTCGTGTTCATTTTTTTTTTTTTAGATAGATGGTACTACAAATAGGTTAATTATACTTTTAAATGATTACCAAAGAGGAACTTTTAAAAATAATAAATTAACATATCATACAACATCATGCAATTGCAGTGTAAACAATGACTAATAAATATGGTTTGTATCTTCATTCTTGAGAATGTTTGCTTGACAGAATAATTCCAAACGCGAGATGATGACCAAGGAAACAAAACGAAAGAAGGATTGCGAAATGTGTAAACTAAACAAGTACCAAAGCAATATTGTCAGGGATGTTTATCTAACTCTTTTATGAAGTAAAGACTAAAAAAAACAATAATCAGTACAGTACTTGACAAATCAAGATGGGCTCAAAACCTAGCACAGGGAGACGTGAATCCAAGCCCGAAAACGAGAAACCTTCCGTTCAGGCGCAGCCTAAACCAACCAGAACGGTGGGATCTGGAGACACTTTCTCCCCCCATGAAGTTCCGGAAAATTTGGACAAGCATGATATAAAGCGACAGGAGTCAGTTTCCAACAAAGACCTCATGATCAGCTACAGTCACAATGACAAGGAAATGATGGCCAAACTGAGAGGTGAGAAAGTTTTTGTAGGGATTGCGATAGAAAAGAATTACGATTGGCCACCGTTTCATTATTGTTTGTGGGCATCGATATTAAAGAAATTATAGTAAAACATATAGCTTCAGTGTACTGTATGTATGTGCCTCTTTGCATTCAATTTTCCCTGGCTCTCAAGAAAAAAGGGAGAGGGCTATATTATTGCACTTAGCTCTCAGTTGTTAGTATCAGAGTAGAAAGAATAATCTTACCGTGACCAGGCTACGCTCAGGTCACAGTAAGAATTCGTCCCATAAACTTGCAATGTAGCAGCAGCGAAGCGGATCAGCTTCGCGTCGATTTTAAGTCTGTTAAAAATAATCTGCAGGGGAAAAACACATTTTTATACACTACAAACCTTTTTGAACATGCATATGTAGTTAAATCCACAAAATATCCATTTAATTAGTCGTACTAAGGCATTTTGTTAATAAACACGTTTGAATTGCCTGCCATTTTGTAGGAAATCGTACTCGGAATGTCTCGGATTTTATCGTAAACATGGCGACCGTAAACAGCGAATTTTCAAATGTGATGTTACAAGTGGCTGTGATTTCGTTACAAAAACAGTTTATGAGGTAAAATGGGATTATAAAAGAGCAACATTGTAGGTATTTGAGACCAATCATATGAAAATTTAGGCGAGATATAGCGCTATATAATTTTTTTATTTGCTACGAAGCGAGTATATGGGACGAATTCTATCGTTAAACCGGGTCCGTAGGACATCTGTCATTTTAACGATAGAACATTCTATCTAGTATCAGAGATACATAAATTTATGGACAGTGGTCTTGCCAATGAAATCTACTGTCATACCAACATTTGATTACATGAATGGACTGAACAATGATATCCATGGAAATTGGTGTTCAGCAAATGTTGAGAAAACAACATTATGCAAATCTTGGTAACAACACTCTGCTTACATGTTAGTTTCCACCCCCTCCCACCCCCATTGAAATTATTACACTGTAACTCGTCACAGAAGAAGTTATTCTTTAGGTTGTATATCATTTTTTTCATCCTAATCTCAGAGAGCCTGGAAAAGAATGGAATCAGTGTCTGGGTGGATGTGGTAGGACTTGGTGCAGGTGTCGACTTCCTCAGTAAAATAGGCCAGGCTATCCTGGATGCAAAGGTACTGTATGTTGTGCTTTCTTCAATATCTGTCAAATCTCAATTTTAGTGAATTCATTTAATAATTGTTGAGTTAACTGACCCACAAATTCAAATGTACATTAAAGTAAGAAAAAGGCAGCAGTACTGTATATCTTCAAAACTGATTTTTGATAAATCAACAAAATTTGATACTCAAGAATATTAATGAAACTACTACCAGTATTAATTTAATATCTATTGTATAGAAGGGAGAGATGGAGAGGGGGGTGGAGATAAAAGGGTTGTCTTTATCTTCACTTGTAGCTGTCACTGAAATGCATGGATAGAGAGAGCCCCCTCCCCCCCCCCACCCCTCCTTACCCCATGAGGGTATATATTATACATAAAGGTAGTGCATTTATCAGTATCTGGAAGCAACCACACCAGTAGATGATAAAAATTGTACACTGTGAAAGCTGCATGGGTTAATGTGATCAATTACATTTGTGGAATCTAATTTGTGTTCAATTTTTAAAATGCCAAACATATAAATGTGATACATCTGACAAACTGCCAACATACCAGGCGATAAATAATTAATAATTAACAAAAGTGATATTTGATTTTCAAATTTTCAATAATTTTCTTTTCAGTTGTTTATATCTTTATTGAGTACATCCACGGTGAAATCAAAGTACTGCCAGGATGAAGTGGCTCTGGCTTACATTTCCCAGAAAGCCATATTCCCTGTGGCGATACAATCTCAGGAAGAAATTTATGCCATCATGGACACTGGAATGTAATTCAAGATTCCAGATTTCAAAATCTCACTTTTATTTTTCTTACAGTAAAATAATGAATAAAACTATTCATTAAATAAGGTATATATGATGTTGGACATAAACAGGATAATTGTTCTTATTGACACATGTTTGTTCTATGAATAATTAAGACTTTACTTTGATTACCAAGGAAATTACAATTAGCCAGCTTAGAATGGACGTTTATAGATTCAGAAAATTTTGATGAAGGCTTCAAGGAATTGCTGCCAAAACTCAAAGCAGAACTTGAAGATCAGGAAAAAGAAGGTACATGTAAATTCTGTATTCTGTAAACATACAGTATGTATATGAGCCAAAACAGCTGGTTATGAAGTTTTGAATGTCTTCCTTTTATCATTTTTTAGTAAATCGAGGTCATAAGGTGAAAGAGAGATTGAAAGAACGGCAGAAGAAGTTTAAGAGGGAGGCTTCTTGCAGCATCGATCCTCATTTGTCAGAGAGCCCGAAAGTTTACTGGAATAAATTCTACAAAAACAAGGAGAAAGTGGATTTGAATCAGTGAGTGTATTACATTATTACATGTACTTCTTCCTGTAATGTAATCCCTTACTTTGGGCCCTATATACATGTGTATTTTGAATTAGATTCCATAAATCCAGTTAGTTTTGCGATAGGATCTACCGGTAATTTTGACTTCTTTTTTTTTTTTTTTGCAATCCCTAAATGACTTTCAAATCACTAAAAATACATTACACAGAAATTATTTCCTGTTTTTAAATTGCAAAAAATTACCGGTACCCAGGCATATACAAAAAAGGTTACATAGTCACATCATTTTTTGCAAAATTTTGTGACATATGAAAAACCCAAGATACTTTTTAACCGAGTTTTCTAAATGAAAAATCTGGTTATTGAAATTGTGAAAATGTTGGGCAGGTAGTTTGTCCGGTGGGTGGGCGGCTGCCAAAAGGGTACCCCTAGTGTATGGATAACTCCTCTAACAGTTTTCAATATAAGAAGTTGTTGTTCTGCAGATCAATTGCACATATATCAGAGATGTGCATATTACTTGGATTTTGATTTTTGGTACTGTAAACATATTATATTTGGCGTGTACGATATTTGGCAAAAAGTAGATTTTGAACGAGTTGGCGTGGATTCGATTTTGCATATTCCAGAATGTTCCCTTTCAATTACATGTGTACATGGCATTTAGCGATGTACTTGATTTAGCAGAAGCTGCATTCTGCTAAAAACACTAATTACCAAATGTAATACATTTACAGTAATTTGTTGAACCTATTTTTTTTTGGCCATGTATTGCATATAGGGTACCCCTATTTTATGAATAACTCCTCATACAGTTTTCAAGTGAGGCAGATCAATTGCACATATATCAGAGATGTGCATATTACTTTGATTTTGATTTTTTATAATTTTAATTATGAAAAAAAATACCACCTGTTGAACTTACCAGCAGTTATTTTTGGGGGCAAAATATTGCATATGGGTACCCCTTTTTTAGCTCACCTGAGCTGAAAGCTCAAGTGAGCTTTTCTGATCAAAATTTGTCCGTTGTCTGTCGTCGTTGGCGTTGTCGGTGTTGTCGACGTTGGCGTTGTAAACTTTTCACATTTTCATCTTCTTCTCCAGAACCACTGGGCAGATTTCAACCAAACTTAGCACAAAGCATCACTGGGTAAAGGGGATTCAAGTTTGTTCAAATGAAGGGCCACACCCTCTTTAAAGGGGAGATAATTTAGAATTATTGAAAATTTGTAGGTATTTTTCAAAAATCTTCTTCTCAAAAACTATTAAGCCAGAAATTCTGTAACTTGTATGGAAGCATCCTCAGGTAGTGTGGATTCAAGTTTGTTCAAATAATGGTCCCCGGGGGTAGGATGGGGCCACAATGGGGGGATGAATTTTTACAAAGGAATATATAGAGAAAATCTTTAAAAATCTTCTTCTCAAAAACTATTAGGCCAGAAAAGCTCAAATTGGAGTGGAAGCATTCTCAGATAGTGTAGATTCAAGTTTCTTCAAATCATGGTCCCCGGGGGTAGGGTGGGGCCACAATTGGGGATGAATTTTTACATAGGAATATACAGTGTATAGGGAAAATCTTTAAAAATCTTCTTCTCAAAAACTATTGGGCCAGAAATGCTCCAATTTGAGCACAGGCATCCTCAGATAGTGTAGATTCAAGTTTGTTTAAATCATGGTCCCCGGGGGTAGGGTGGGGCCACAATTGGGGGATGAATTTTTACAAAGGAATATAAAGAGAAAATCTTTTAAAATCTTCTTCTCAAAAACTATTAGGCCAGAAAAGCTCAAATTGGAGTGGAAGCATTCTCAGATAGTGTAGATTCAAGTTTGTTCAAATCATGGCCCCCGGGGGTAGGGTGGGGCCACAATTGGGGATGAATTTTTACATAGGAATATATAGAGAAAATCTTTGAAAATCTTCTTCTTAAAAACTATTGGGCCAGAAAAGCTCAAATTTGAGCGGAAGCATCCTCAGATAGCGTAGATTCATGTTTGTTTAAATCATGGTCCCCGGGGGTAGGGTGGGGCCACAATGGGGATGAATTTTTACAAAGGAATATATAGAGAAAATCTTTTAAAATCTTCTTCTCAAAAACTATTAGGCCAGAAAAGCTCAAATTGGAGTGGAAGCATTCTCAGATAGTGTAGATTCAAGTTTGTTCAAATCATGGCCCCCGGGGGTAGGGTGGGGCCACAATTGGGGATGAATTAATACATAGGAATATATAGAGAAAATCTTTAAAAATCTTCTTCTCAAAAACTATTGGGCCAGAAATGCTAAATTTGAGCACAGGCATCCTCAGATAGTGTAGATTCAAGTTTGTTTACATCATGGTCCCCGGGGGTAGGGCGGGGCCACAATGGGGGGATGAATTTTTACATATTAGGAATATATAGAGAAAATCTTTAAAAATATTCTGGGAAAGTTTTCAGTCCAAAAAGTAGTAACTGGTGTGAAAGCACGGGTTGTGCAGATTAAAGTTTGATCAAACCATGATTCCCTAGAGAAAAGTGGGGCCACAAAGTGGGGGGGGGGGGTTATATAGGAATAGAGAAAAATCTTCTTACAGGTACAACAACAAAAGGGGCTATGTATTTACCATAAAAATATGTGGATAAAAATCGGCAGACGTTTTAAATTTTTTGAGCAAGATCTACTGTACTTAGTTGTCAAGATATTTTGATTTTGATACTGTAATGCTAATTTGATCAGATATTGTTGCTCAGGTGAGCGATGTGGCCCCTGGGCCTCTTGTTATAAAAACTCCTACAGTTTTCAAGTTAGGAAGTTGTTGTTTGCAGATCAATTGTACATACATCAGAGATGTTCATACATGTATTACTTGGATTTTGATTTTTGATAATTTATGGAAAATACCACCTGTTGAATTTTACTGTTATTTTTCTGGCAAAATATTGCATTTCTCTGGATATGTAATAATTATCAATTCAAGGTTTACAAATGGATCATGGATATCCTGTTCACACAAAAGAAAACACGGTTTGCTGTCACATTGACAGCTTTTCCTCTTGTTATTTTTTGATGAAGGATAAATGGATAATAATTAAAGCCTTCAAATGATATTAGAAGACTGATGAGATGCAAGTTGATAATTTGAAATTCCCAGTAAAAGCTAATGACAGTTGTTAGCAAAAATGATGTATTTGAAACATAATTAATGTTGTGAACAATTTACTGCTTTTTGCTGTTAGATTTGCTGAGGACTTCCTGCAATATTTCAATGAAGACTTAAATAAGGTGTATCCAGCAGAGGATCAAACTTGGCTGGTCGACAACTTGAAAGAAGAGGTTGCCATGTCTGTTGAATCTGAAGTCAAAGAAATCACCCCAAAGAGTCTTGCTGGTGTGTAAATTTTATACATAACTACATGTTTTGTTTGAATTACTTTTTTGCAACATTGTTCAACTTCAACTAGTAGGTTTATCTGCCAAATTATTTATCATATCTTTTAAAAGTTTAGGTACATGTAAAAAAAAAAAACCACCTACTAATATGGCCTGCACTTCATTGACTAGTAGTTTGTCAAAATATTCTGTAGACATGGAAATCACTATGGTGTTTTTAGCTCACCGATCTTTTCTGATCACATTTTGTCTATCGTCCGTCTATATGTCCGTCCGAAACTTTTCACATTTTCAACATCTTCTCCAGAACTACTGGTTGAATTTCAACCAAACTTGGCACAAAGCACCCTGTGGCAAAGGGGAATTAAAGTTGTGAAAATTATGGACCACCTTTTTTTTTTTCAAGGGGAGATAATTAGGAATTATTAAATTTAGACAGTCCTCTGTCATGTGTTACATATAAATAACAGAATTGTGAAACAGAATTTACATGTATATGAATGCAAGGTTAATTTATTTTGGGCATTTCACCTCTCTTATTAGAAAATCACCTCGTAAACTGTCAAGCTATCCATTCCCATCACTGTTCTGTGCCAGGGATATAATCCATGCATGGATCTAGAGGAAGGGTCAGGGGGGTCTGGACCCCCCTCCTGCAAAATTCAAATTTCTTTAAATTACATTATAAAATTACAAAACAAATGACTTGGACCAGAGACATAAATAACAGAGATTGGCAAGTGATTGATATCTTGCAAAATCTCACAGTCCCTATTGTAAAGTATTCCCAGTTTAAATCAGTATATCTTCCTAATAAACAAATATATCGAATTAAAAACCGCTAAATCCTATTACCAAAACATTCAAAATATTATATTTTCATGAGGTTGTGTCTTATAAACAATATTAAAAGAGGAGTTTCAGGTGGCAGTTGGCTACCCATCGTCCGAGATTTCGCCAATGTTTTATAGCTGGCCTATATATTTTCTTTATATTAATCTTATTTTTCAATTAATTGTTTCAAAAACTTCTAAATCCTATGCACATTTTTCATAAAAACAATATACTTTTGGTTAATGTTCAATATATCAATTTACTAATATGTAGTTCTCAAAGTAAGGTTGGTCTCGTAACATTTTTCAACAACAAGACACGCTAATGGCGGAGTTGCCAATCTCTGTTATTTATGTCTCTGCTTGGACCCCCCCCTTGGAAAAATTTTCTGGATCTGCACATGCAATCTGAATGCTTTGAAAAATGATTACATGTATAAGAATAAATCAAATAAGAGTGCTCTCTTTCAGATTTCTGTACAGTAGATGGAGAAGAGCAGGCACTGTGGCAGAGGGTGACTTCCTATGCTCAGGACATGTACGCCATGAAAGACGTGTTTGCTATGGATTCTACTGTGAGGGTAGATGCCATAGAAAATCTAGGTAATTTGTAAATTTTTATGGATACTATGCACTTCAAAACAAATAACACAGAGCTTCTAGAAATTTAAATTATGTTTCTCTACTTATCAAACAATATTTACCGAAAAGCTGTATTTATGTTTAATTTGCTCATTTCGGATGTATATCAACATGAATTTGAAACTTTCTTTCATCTATTGTGCTTTGATCATCATGGTAAGATACAAAAAAAAATGTTCACTCATGCAGATTCAGACATACTCCAGGACTTGTATATTTTATCAACTTTCTTGAATTCAGTTTACGCAAATTGTCTATGGTACAGTTTTAAAATACATTCAAGTTTTGATGATAAACATGTTAATGTATATAAGGTAGTACATGTACTAGCTTTTTTTTTAGGCAAATACCAAAGTGCATCAGTCATCAATTCTTTAAAAGATCTTCTAAGAAATGAAGACTCCAACATCAGAGCCGTGGCAGCTGTGTCCCTTGCTAAGACAGGAAATCAGGACATGTCCACCATTAATGTCCTCCTCAAGTGTCTGAATGACAAAGATCGCTTAGTCCGGGAGTCTGGGTGTTTGGCACTTGGGCACATGAAGGCAAAGAGAGCTGTGCCAAAGCTTCTCCATTTGTGGTAAATATATATACAATGAATTTTGTTTATTATTTTTTCAAACTTGCAGTTATTTGTATATATATCCAGATGGGTTCTATAGAAGAATTTGAATTAGTTTTCTATTATTTTTTTTCCACTTGCTTTGGTTTTAATTGTTTGATTAGATATATTTTAGAAATACATGTAATATATACTAGCTGTTATTCAATTCATCCACTTGTGACAATTTTTTTAGGAGGAATGATTTTATCTCCCACGTAAGAGAAGCAGCACAGACCGCTTTGATCCAGATTGGAGGGGAGCAGGTGGACAAAGCCATGCACATCACCAAGGTTCTGGCTGAGGAAATTCGTCTGCTTACAGAGGAGACCTAACTTGTACCCAGAATTCATCTCTTTTAGTTTGCATTTAAAACAATGCATGCAAGTAATGCTCAACTTTTAGTGCCATTGAATATTGAGTAAATTAATTTAAAATCTTAGTCTCTCTTTCCATGTGATTTGGAAGCAATTGATTAGTATGTGTATGTGCATGTGTGTAGTTGTTGTACAAATTAGGGGTTTTCTTTCACAACTGCACATAGTAATATACCAAGGTGCTATGGTGTATTATTATAAAGAAGTAGAAATATTTCATGTAGCACATGTACATGTATGATATAGTTTTATAATTCAATTTACCATATACATTTAATATTGATTACTGTATTTTTCTATCCGTCCCATTCAAGGTTCATGTAAATGAGTATAAAATGTCCCAGCTTGTTCTTGTTGTTTTCAGCCTTGAGTTTCCGACTTTCCGTGCATAATGCAAGGATTTTATTTATTTTTTCTAAACAGAAGAAAATCATTCTTGCCAAGTGAAATTTTATATGGCCAGTTCATTCTCTTCAGTTGTTGTAAAGAACTTTATATGATAAGGGCCTTAAATTGCTCCTAAATGAATAAAGCTAACAATCCACACTAAATATTGTAGGTCAGTAACTGCAAATAAAGAATTTCTTTCAAATTAAATTGAATTCATAAAGTTAACCTTTTTTCACCACTTTTGCATAAAACTCTATTATCCTTCTGCAGGGGCTATATATGATTAATTTAAATAAAAACAGTCATTTGAAAAAATGCATTTATATTTTTATCTCATTTTGATGAAATTGAAAAAATAAGGGTAATTTCTGGTGCCATGTATATAGCCAGTGAATGCACAAAAAAAGAAATCGATGAAAAATATATCTTATGAAAAACTCTTTTAGAAAATAACAAAACAATCTATGAAGGGAAAAACCCCTGAAAAAAAATGTTGATTAATGGGGACCACTGCAATTTGTTCAGAGTTAAGGCTTCATTAATAAGACAAAGCATTAATTCATACACTTTTCTGATATATTGGCAGCTAGTGCTCTTTGCGTATTTGGCCTTTTTCTTATTTAAACGATTACTTTTTACATATAGATATTGTATTTATAACTTGTATTACATGTATATATAGTACATATTAAGTGCCTTTTTATTTATTTATCATATGGGATTAAAGACTGGCTTCTAGTCCACTAGCTTTTTTTTTAGTGCAGATGCATCGATCTATATTGCCATTTTTGATTATTTTGTAATGATGTTTTTTTTTTACTTCTTTCAGTTACTTATTGTTGCTGTTATATAAGTAATGTGATTGTACATCTACATGAAAACTTTTGTATTACTGTATACAGGAAAATATTTGACCCTGTTTATTTTAGGCCCCCCCTTTCGCCCTTATTGTCAGTGGGTGAATTTAAGACTGGGTGAATTCAAAGTTCTCATATTATCTCTCATTTAGTACAACTGTGTTTGGGCAAATTCTAGATGGGGTGAAATTGTTTGCAAATGTAGAGGGGTGAAAAAAGAAACCTGTGTACAGTACCTTTATTAATTCTCATAATATTTTTTGTTGAAGTGATTAGGAGATTATGGGACTTTCCAACTTTATATTTATACCTGTCTTGAAGATTGTTGTCATTTTCTGATATGCAGGTCTATTTTGGACTTTGGATATTTTTGCCTTTTACAATTGTACATTTCCAAATTAGTTTTGAAGTTGCATGAGAATGTCAATATAAATTAATTGTTGTTATTTTTGTTATTCTTGTTACCGTCAATTATATACACTGATCTTGTGGATCATTTCTGTGATATTTACCCATTTGTTTTTTTATAAATGGACATTTAATGATTAGTTACTCTCTCACTTATATTTTCTCAGTTATAGGGCAATTCCATTCATATGAATGGGTTTTTTTTTCCAAAGTTTATGAGAGGTCAATGTTTGTTCTTTATCCATTTTTAACCAGGTTTTCCAAAGGAAATATCCTGTTATTGAAATGGTGAAAATGGCGGTTGGGTGGGCAGCTGCCAAAAGGGTACCCCTTTTGTATGGATACTAGTAACTCCTCCCACAGTTTTCAAGATAGGAAGTTGTTGTTTTGTAGATCAATTGTACATATATCAGAGATGTGCATATTACCTGTACTTGGATTGCTCTTTATAAATATACAACACTACATGAACTAGTTTTGTTCACAATCACTTTTAGTATAATACTGATTTATTGTATGCAAATGTACACTTTAATGTATGCAACAAAGGCAATTACTTCCCAAAAGTCAAATTATTGTTGCATTAAATTGGACAATAAATAAGTGCCCCTACGTATAAATAATTTAATCAGGTTTTGGAATTTGGGAATGAAAGTACTTAAAAGTCATTGCATGAGAAAAGACATACATTTATGTAAATCTTTTATTTAAAATTGATTGGATATTTTATATATTTGCAAGTCCCTTTATTAACTGATTAATGAAAAAATACTCAGGTTTTACTTTGTAGACTATCATTATTGATTAATAAAATTTTGAATATATAAATATTTAAATGTGTTGTGTTTGTGTTTGTTTTCAAAAAATTTGCACACATTATACACATGTATTGCAAGAATTTTATTCATAGCAAATGAGTTGTAATACATTCTTTGTTTATTTATACAATTCACAGAAATCTTCAACTATTAAGCAGTGACAAATTAAAAGAATTTTCATAAATTAATGAAAATTTAGAAACAGAAGATTTACTTCTTTATATTATCTGATCATTTTTCATTGAAAACTATCATAAGGACTAGACATAAAACATCCAGAATTAAATCTTTTTAATTTTCCCCATCATCTTTTGTCTGAGGCTTCACAGAAAAGTGCAGCACCAAAAGCAGAATCACTCTGCCCACCTAATTCAATGTTGAGACCTCCATATTGGGTCATGACCTCTCTTTGAATGATGGGATTTTTATGAATTACTGATCCTGTGCCTAATAATTTATGAATTCCTTTTTGCTTCAAGAAAGAAGGAGACATCATTTTGGTCAGGTTTTCCACCAGTCCTTTACATAGTGCCTGGAACACGTGGTGTAAATCCATGTTGCCAGCAGTTACTCCAGTGACTTCACCACGCTGTGAGGGAGCATGTCTTTCACCAAATATGGTGGGAATAATCTGTATGCTATTTGATTCAGACTTTGATGGCGACTCTAGCAAAGTTTTCCAAATCTCTTTATCACTCTTGACTAAACCTGCTCAAATGACAAAAGAAAAAATTAGCATACTACACATGTACATGTAGAGGTTTCTAAATGTATACATTTACTCATTAACATTGTTTTGGGTATGTTATTCCATTTTGCCCCTTTAAACCCCAGCCATGTTATTGTACAACAGTTTTGGTATGCCTGATTTGTTCTAACATTTAACTTACCAAGATAACCCATCCAGTTTTGTATCATGTTGACGAATTGAGAGAGCACATTTCCTCCATTCAGACTAGCAGCAACTGCCAAGTATTGATTGTTAAAGTATGGAAAATACTGCACCGGAGAGGAAGGGTCAGGAGATGATGGGACTGTGGCAAGGAATTCTGGGAAAGCCAGCTGACAAGATGTCCCCATATTGATAACTAAGAGCAGAGTTTTAACATACAGTATTATTATCAAAAAACCTACCATGAACAAACTTTTATATTTAACTACTTTTGTTACATGCAGTTTATCATTGGTAAAATAAATTGAAGGAAAATAGAAGTTGGGTTACAGTATTCTGTTAGATATTTGAACAATAAATCTCTAACAGCAAAATAATCACCAACAGATAATTTGCAATCTACAGTACATTTTTTCCAAAACATGCCAATTGCATTTGTTTTTCAGCCATGTGCTGCTCATATTTCATAAATGAAAAGAACAATGTACCTGCTTCATGTGGGTTCTGTAGAATTGAGTACACGGCACATTGTGTATCCCCCAGTGCCACTAAAACACGTGTGCCTTTCTTTACTGCCAACCAGTCAAATTGCAGGTTTCCAGCTTTGCCCCCAGGTTCAACCACTTGTGGAAGAAGATGGACTGGAAATGAAGTTTGCTCCAGACTGTTAAAAAAATAAATTTAAATAAAAAAAATTGTCCATCAATTTTTTCCCATCAGAAGTTAATGTTCATACAGCTGACATATTACCTACACCTCTTTATTCCAACATCCTGCGCTGCAATTGAAGTATCCCCAACTAGCTGCAAGCTGAGTAGACATGATCGGAGAATCCAGACCACAGAGCACAGAGATTAGGAAATCCATCACAGTTCCAGCTCTATCATATCCGGACAGAAACTCCGGCTGGAACGTAGACAACCAAAACAAGGTAGCATTTCCATGTCCGGTGGACAAAGATAGATGGGATACTGGTTTTGGTAGAGATGAGAGAAATTCCTCTGTGCATCGTTGGTCCTGCCAGGTGTAAAGAGGGCTTACTTTTGTTATATCAAACTCGTTCCTGTCTCTGTTGTAAAATGTATTTGTTTTGGTTGATGACCACAGTATGACTCCATGCATTTGTCCAGTGATGCAGATTTTCTGGACTGAAGCCAGGGTTTCTTGTGATAGTTCTTTCATACATGATTGTGTTGTTGCAAGTATGGCTGCTGCATCTTGTTCAAATCCTGAGCTGCCTAGACTGCTCTTGATGTCTGCATTTGTAGACTTGGAGATTGTCGCTACTTGTGTTCCATCTTTTACAATGCATACTTTAACTGATGTTGTTCCCAGGTCAATTCCCATGTATGTCAACATTCTCGATTGAATATGCTGTAATTTTGAAAAATATCTGATCAAAAATTGTTTACCGAAGTACTTGTTTATCAGTTTAGTCTACACCTAACAACAGAAGAATGTCGTTATTATCATAAATGTTGTCAATGTGCATGACACTTCAATAATGCTATTTCCCATACTCTTTTTTAAAAATTCACAAATCTGAATTTACTGTAATTAGTGTAAACATATTTTTTAATGCACATTTATAACTAGTTCTATCCAGGTTGTGCTACACACGTTTTACGAATAGCCTGGGAATGGGCGGCGACATCTAATTTTAACTTCGTTTTACATGTTTATCGTTTGAGTTCAAAAAAATTAATACTGTCGATATTATTAAACCATCATTATTACGTAGAAACATCAAAATGCTTTTGCATGACATGTTTACTTTAAATGAATTAAAGCATTCGTTGCAGTAAAAAGTCTGTTTACATACCTGGAAAACTAGTAGGAACTGCAGAAATGTCGCTAAATGGTGAACCGAATTTAGTGAACCTTGTTTTTCCGTAAAAATTAGTTCTAAACATTCACTCGCACTTTTTCCAAAAAATTATTTAAATGAATTATTATAAATTCTGCATGTACTTCAGGCTTTGTTCCGAGTATCTGTATTTCGTAGAGTACATTTTAAAATATTCTATAGAAATAGAAATCATGACACCCCCCCCTACTGCGCATGGAAATAGTCAGGGTTTTTAAAATTCCTTATCATCCAAAGGCTCATACATGTATCTAGGCTAGGGAGGGGCGTTGGGCTTAGGGGCTTGAGGTTCACATTGCTCCAACAAAAAATAAAAAAATAAAAACTACCAAATAATTAAATGCGTTGAAAACAAAAATGCGTAGGATAGAAATTAAATTTATTGGGATCTTTCATTTTTGTCAGCAATGACTATGAAATTTGTTGTACTTGATTTCAGAAAATTTGGTTCCTGTATGACACGTTGACTTCCAATATCAAAAGCGTCGCATACAAATCTAGCGATTTTTTTGTTTTAATTCTGATTTGAGTAATCACTTTACTTGAAAAACAAGTTGTTGGGGTTTTTTTTTTCGAACACCATCCTTGGAGAAAAAGGTAGAACGGGTTCGTTTACTGATAAAATTCTGACCGTCGATCGGAAAGAATTCTCAAAAGTTGATGAAATTAAATTAAAGAATTTCTGGGTCAATTAAAGTGACATCAGTAGTGAAATCCATCATTGGTGACCGTCTTCAGAGGTGTTCAATTTAATTTTAATGAAAAATACATCTATTACAAAATTAATAGCAACGTTTGACATGACATATGCATTTCCATTATTCCCTTGGAACATTACAATGAAGAATTCAGCGGACTATTGGCCTAATTTTATTTCTTTCATCAAATTGCAATTAAGTTTTAACAACTTTTGTGTACAGTCTGGACAAAATAAACCGTTTGAAATAAATGACAGTATTCAGTTTGTTAAAACTGAGGAGTGACAAGATTTGATTAAGACCCATATGGCATTATCTCATTCTTGAACAATTAAGATTTAAACAAAAAACTTGATAGGCCTACATTAAAAGCAAATGTGCATATGAATGACATATAAACGCAATAGAAAAGGGGTGGGGGTTGTATGCAACAGATCTAGAAAAAAAAATCCACGAGAGTCTGAAGGATAATTGTGTTTGCCTGGGGAGGGTGAGGGGGATCCAAAGCATATTTGCAATAAATTTTATTATTTTAATTTTCATGCATATGAAAGAGAAAAATCTATAATATCTTACTGTTCTTACTTTATTTTCGGAAAAAAAGTAAAATTTCAAAAAAGGATTTTCGGTTAACAAAATATTACAAAATCACGCAAAACAATTAAAAAACAAACTGAAAGAAAAAAGGATTGGGTTCAATTGTATTGGACGGGCTGCCAACCGGTGCCTATTCACGGGCGCGATCCCACTACTGCAGTACACGGGGACTTCTGCCTGCTGTGTCACCACCCTGGGCCTGTACGTCCCTCCTTAGACAACCTGGTCAGCCTGAGCTCCCCCGAGCTGACCATATTGATGCCCTGCTTAGTGCGGACGCCCGATCGACATAGGTCGCCGGAGAGCAGGACCCCCGCCCTCAAACCGTCCACCAACCCTGACCTCCAAGTAGCTGGATTACAGGAGCACGCCACAACTCCCAGTCGATAATCTGAATGACAGATTCTCCTTATAAAGTTCATCTATTGATTTTTTTTTATTGTGGCTTTAAAATATGAATGTATGATTTAATTAGATATCAGATGCACATTTCTAACGCTTTTTATTAAAAAAAAAATATTCAGAAAACCCTTTCCGTATAGGATGGCCACGTTGCAATTCCATATATATGGTGATAAGTGTGTGAGACATATTGCCGCTAGGTATACATCAAACACTGCAGTGACCTTTACCTTTATCTGAATTATATCTTCGTCTGTTATACAAATAGTGATCATTAGTACAATGTTTTTATGAACATTCAGAAAATCATTTTTGTGAAACAATTCGATCGTTTCTCCAATATTTTTTTTTACTAAAACATCAATTATGCATACAACACCTTGCAATTTATTCGTTTAAACGCATAAATTGTTCACACTAATTAAACGCATAGATTTTTCACACTTTTATTATATACAGGTACATATTCGCATTTATTAACAGTGGCGGTATATATACTATTATGTGTGCTTATTGTTTTAATCATCTTCCCAAGTCAAGGGTTTCTGATCCGCTCAGCTTCTTACAAATTTGTGAGAAGCGGAGCGGATCAGAAGCCCTTGACTTGGGAAGATGTGCTTAAATCAATTCGGATATCCTTTGAAATTTCTCAAACATTCACACAAAAATACCCCCCCCCCCCTCCCGTCTAAATTATAAATTATATCAACTTTGACTTGTTATCGAGCCAAAAAGCACTAATCGCATTTGTTTTACAATTCCGTTTGCTAGAATATATTTTAACAATTTATTCACTATAAGATGTGTACATTGAAAGAAAATACATAACAAATGAATATTAACGCTCCATTTATATTGGTTTTTCAAAAGTTACATTGTGTAAAATTTTACTTTATTCGTTGATATATTTTTCTAAAATAAAAACGATAAACCAATCATTTAGATTTAAGAGATCTAAAAAAAAATTAATCTGTATCCCTGGTTTGAGAATATTTAAACATTTATAAAAATGTTTTATATTATACACATTCCTATAAGTTATAAATATCGTATTTGGCATACTTTTAATGATAGAAAATCTACCTATACATTTTATTATTCCATGACTTAGGTAAAGGAGTAGCTTTTTTGCAAATTATATATTTGAACTCAATCTCGTTATGTAAAACAATAACATGTCAAGCGGATATATAAATTGGAAATATATATAATATATATATAATCGGAAAAATTGATGAATCCGCCTAGATATATTGTTCACAAAATTATATATTTGAATAATAAAATGATATGGAGACAACAAATTGGGATATTTGGGACGAGATACAAGTAAATTTAATAAATCGCAAGAGTTTAAAATGTATACTCATGTGTTTATTTAAATATTTTTCTTTTGCTCATGAGCAGTGATGTTGCACATAATAAAAAACAAATAAATTTCGAAGAAAATATGAATTAAAAAGAATTGGGTTCAATTGTATTGGACGGGCTGCCAACCGGTGCCTATTCACGGGCGCGATCCCACTACTGCAGAACACGGGGACTTCTGCCTGCTGTGTCACCACCCTGGGCCTGTACTTCCCTCCTTAGACAACCTGGTCAGCCTGAGCTCCCCCGAGCTGACCATATTGATGCCCTGCTTAGTGCGGACGCCCGATCGACATAGGTCGCCGGAGAGCAGGACCCCCGCCCTCAAACCGTCCACCAACCCTGACCTCCAAGTAGCTGGATTACAGGAGCACGCCACAACTCCCAGTCGATAATCTGAATGACAGATTCTCCTTATAAAGTTCATCTATTGATTTTTTTTTAAATTGTGGCTTTAAAATATATATGAATGTATGATTTAATTAGATATAAGATGCACATTTCTAACGCTTTTTATTAAAAAAAAAAATTCAGAAAACCCTTTCCGTATAGGATGGCCACGTTGCAATTCCATATATATGGTGATAAGTGTGTGGGACATATTGCCGCTAGGTATACATCAAACACTGCAGTGACCTTTACCTTTATCTGAATTATATCTTCGTCTGTTATACAAATAGTGATCATTAGTACAATGTTTTTATGAACATTCAGAAAATCATTTTTGTGAAACAATTCGATCGTTTCTCCTATATTTTTTTTACTAAAACATCAATCATGCATACAACACCTTGCAATTTATTCGTTTAAACGCATAAATTGTTCACACTAATTAAACGCATAGATGTTTCACACTTTTATTATATACAGGTACATATTCGCATTTATTAACAGTGGCGGTATATACTATTACGTGTGCTTATTGTTTTAATCATCTTCCCAAGTCAAGGGTTTCTGATCCGCTCAGCTTCTTACAAATGTGAGAAGCGGAGCGGATCAGAAGCCCTTGACTTGGGAAGATGTGCTTAAATCAATTCGGATATCCTTTGAAATTTCTCAAACATTCACACAAAAATACCCCCCCCCCCTAAATCATAAATTATATCAACTTTGACTTGTTATCGAGCCAAAAAGCACTAATCGCATTTGTTTTACAATTCCGTTTGCTAGAATATAAAACAATTTGTTCACTATAAGATGTGTACATTGAAAGAAAATACATAACAAATGAATATTAACGCTCCATTTATATTTGTTTTTCAAAAGTTACATTGTGTAAAATTTTACTTTATTCTTTGATATATTTCAAACAACAAATTTTTCTAAAATAAAAACGATATACCAATCATTTAGATTTTTGAGATTTAAAAAAAAATTAATCTGTATCCCTGGTTTGAGAATATTAAAACATCTATAAAAATTAATGTTTTATATTATACACATTCCTAAAAGTTATAAATATCGTATTTGGCATACTTTTAATGATAGAAAATCTACCTATACATTTTATTATTCCATGACTTAGGTAAAGGAGTAGCTTTTTTGAAAATTATATATTTGAACTCAATCTCGTTATGTAAAACAATAACATGTCCAGCGGATATATTAATCGGAAATATATATAATATATATATAATCGGAAAAATTGATGAATCCGCCTAGATATATTGTTCACAAAATTATATATTTGAATAATAAATGATATGGAGACAACAAATTGGGATATATGGGACGAGATACAAGTAAATTAATTAAATCGCCAGAGTTTAAAATGTATACTCATGTGTTTATATTTAATATTTTTCTTTTGCTCATGACCAGTGATGTTGCACATAATAAAAAACAAATAAATTTCGAAGAAAATATGAATTAAAAAAAGAATTGGGTTCAATTGTATTGGACGGGCTGCCAACCGGTGCCTATTCACGGGCGCGATCCCACTACTGCAGAACACGGGGACTTCTGCCTGCTGTGTCACCACCCTGGGCCTGTACGTCCCTCCTTAGACAACCTGGTGAGCCTGGGCTCCCCCGAGCTGACCATATTGATGCCCTGCTTAGTGCGGACGCCCGATCGACATAGGTCGCCGGAGAGCAGGACCCCCGCCCTCAAACCGTCCACCAACCCTGACCTCCAAGTAGCTGGATTACAGGAGCACGCCACAACTCCCAGTCGATAATCTGAATGACAGATTCTCCTTATAAAGTTCATCTATTGATAAACCTGGTAATATTATATCGTAAGTCAAATCCCACGAGAAGTGGTCAGTATATAATCATTCGTGTGAGACGCATCGATCAGAGCGGACGCTTTGCTTGCTTTTTGCCGGCCAGGAGTTTCCTTTAAATTCTCGAGGTAATTATCTGTAATGTTATATTTGTAACCTATTATATGCGTTGGCTATTGGTTAATTTCATTCTATTTGTGTAAAACTGTAAATATAGTATATATATTTTGGTTGTTTATAACTTAGTTAAGTTTTGCATACGTGTTTGGTGTGCGTTTTATGTAGGCATTTTAAAAACTTAGTGTTTGTTTTTAATAGCTTTTATGAAAGATTTGAGAACGTGCTAGTGATTTTATGTCACAGTTTTACTGAAGCACGTTTGGTTTAGCCAACTGGGTGTTGGCATGTACTTGGTGTACATAACGTGTCTGTTTTACGTATTTGGTAATTAGAATTTTGTAGACGTACTGGGTGTGCGTTTATTATTCTGTGTGTGTAAGCATTTTGCAAACTTGGTGTTTGTTTAATATTGGCTTTTAATAGTATGAGAGGTTTGAGAACGTGATATCGAATCTTATTGGTACAGTTTTATGTAGCACGTTTTTCATGCGCGGTTTTAGCCAACTGGGTGTTGGCATGTACTTGGCGTGCACGTGTCTATTTTACGTAGTCAGTTCTGTTAACTGATATTGGGACATACATATTAGAGTTTTTGTGGATATACAGGGTGTTATTCTGTTATTTGTGTGTGAATTTTACAAACTTTGTGTTTGTTTAATAGTGTTATAGCGATTCTTATAGGTACAGTGTTATGTAGCACGTTTTTCATGCGCGGTTTTAGCCGGCTGCATGGGTTCGCATTTACTTGGTCTGCACTTGTCTGTTTATGTATGCGGTTTTGTTATTTTATATGGAGATATACATATTAGAGCTTTTATTGACGTGCTAGGTGTGTGTTTTATTTAGTGAGTGCATGTTAAAAAAAAAAAAAAAAAAAAAAAAACAATTATATTGAAACTTTTATTGTGGGAATAATTTGTGTAATTATGTTGTAGATGACCTTGGTGTTGAAGCCAAAGCATTCATTATTGGGGAAGAGCTTGTTTCCGGTGATTATGGAATTGAAGTCTAATCAACCTGGGATGCAGATAGATACATTCGCACGGTTGAAGAAGGATCATCCATTAGAGAAATATTCGTTGGAAGAGTTGAAAGTAGAATTCAACAGACTTACAGGGGAGACAATCCAGTCTTTGTTGATCATCCTGAGTCAGGAGGAGTCAGTGGATTTGGTTAGGAAGATTATGCATTTTTCAATTTTGCATGCAAATAATGTGGGAGCACCCAAGGGTCAGGTTTTGACGGAGATAGCGCCATCTGCTGCTGGTAGCAGTGGTAAGTAAGGTTTATATGTTGAATTATATTCTGATGATTTTGTGAATAAAAGTGCATTGAAGTGAGTTTGTGGTTTATGTAGGTTCTTGTACTGGTAACGGGGATGGTGCGGCCAATCTTGAAGATAGACTGAAAGGATTGGAGCAGAACGTATCGGTGTTGAAGTCTAAGTCAGGAGAACAGAAGGTGGATGATGCAATCCGACAGGTACGCCTTTTGGCAGCTCGACCGAAGTTGACACCGTCGCATGTTCTTATCGCATCACTGGAGATGCTGGTTGATGTTGCAAAGTGTGAGGGGCATAAGGATGCAGAGTTTTTTAATAAAGCTCTTCAGGCATGCAGGCGTTTTGAAGAAAGTGAGGATGTGTGTGGCTTATGTTTGAAACTGATAGGGTCTAGTGAAGATAGAAAGATTTCTACCGCCATTGCTGAATGGGTTAAGGGAAAAAAATATGATAAAGAAAATGAGAAAGAGAAGGTTAAGGAAACCAATGTTAGTAATGTTCCATCTTTTCCTTATCTAGCTCCAATGTATAATAATTTCCCTTTGGGGTTTGTTCCTCCTATGCCAATGCCAGGTTACATAGGTTTTGGGCAGGGGAGAGGGGGTAACAGAGCTCGAAATGGTCAAAATTCTAACCCAAGGGTATGTTATTTTTGTAAAGAAAAGGGTCATTTTGTTGCAGCATGTCCAAAAATAAAAAAGGAATAAGATGTTTAATAATGTTGGAAAGTTATGGAAATTTGTATGAGAAGACTTTGTTTTCCAAATTTTGTTGTTTATTTACCTCTTGCCAAAGGTACTAACCTTTCAGTGAATTATTTCACGCGGCTGGGGGTAGAATAAACTTTTCTCTGTAATATTTCTGTTATGTTTTAGAGTGAGTCCATGAGATGTAAGAGGTTTCATTTTCATCCTCATATTCCAGAGTGGGAGAAAGAAGCTTTAGAATTTTCTCCTTTAGATATACCTCGAAGAGATTTGGATATTTCTAAGTGTTGGGTGAATTACAGAGGAGAGTTTGTTCTGCCTCCAGAGAATGTTTTGTTAGCAGAGAGTATTGTTGAAAATGATTTAGAAGTAGGTTTACAAGATATATATTTTAGAGATCCAAGACAATTTGTTGCAGGAAATATTCATAATCATTTGGATGAGTGGGAGAGAATGGGTTTGGATGAGGAAGCAAGAAAGTGGTTAAGAGAGGGGGTTAATGTAGAACATTATTTTAGGAAATTTAAGGGAAATTTCAAGGGAAAAAATTATGATTGTGCAACCCCACCTGAAGCATATTTTCCAAACTCGTCTAGTTGTAGACATTTCGGGGGGTTTATTTCTTCTACTATTATTGAGAAGATTAAAAGTGGTACAATTTTGGTTTGGGGTAAGGTTGGGGATTGTGTTCCACCTCATCTGATACTTCCACTTACAGTAGAACATACAAAACCTAGACTTTGTCACGACGAAAGATTTTTGAATTTATGGGTAATGGATAAGCCTTTTCAGCTTGATACATTGAAGGAAGTTCCAAGATTAGTTGGTAGGAATCATTTTATGGCATCTGTAGATGACAAGTCTGGGTATGACCATGTGAGGGTTAGTGAAAGGTCAAAGTCTTATTTTGGTTTTCAATTTGGCGGTTGGTTTTTTGTGTATAATACAATTCCATTTGGTTTTAAGTTGAGTGCATACATATATCAGAAATTAGGCTATTTTGCTACAGCTTATTGTAGGCGATTGGGTGTACCTTGCCTTCAGTACATTGATGACCGTATGATTTCAGAGTGGCATGGAAAGTCTTTGTTTACGAATCAAAAACTTCTAGTACTTAGAAGCATTTATATTGTGTGCCAGTTGTTAGTAAGATTAGGGTATTTTTTGGCTCTTGGAAAATGTGTTCTGATTCCGACAAAAATTCTGAAGTATTTAGGTCTATTGATTGACTCTCAGAAATTAGCATTTTTGCTCCCTGAGGAGAAGAGAAATAGGTTTGCTGAGTTGAGAGATTTCATTTTGAGTGAGGATAGTGTAGACATAAAAACCCTTCAACGGTTTGCAGGGAAATGTATTTCGTTTGTTTTAGTCGTTCCTGCTTCCAGGCTTTATTCTAGGGAGGTTCATAGGGCTATTGGGATGGCGGAAAGAAATTCCAGGAGAGTAGAGGTGGTAGGGGCTTTAAGAGAGGAGATTGAATTTTGGAAATTTTTAGACAACTGGAATGGTTTTGTTTCTTGGAGAAGTGAAAGGCATTTACAGATTAGTTTAGCAACAGATTCGTCAGGTTATAAGTGGGGAGCTTTAGTTTTTAGTCAGAAAGAGTCGTTTGGAGATTTCTGGGGCATAGATGATAAAAGACCTATCCATCTTAAAGAGGGAGATGCTTTATTGAATGCTTTGTTGTCTTTGGGTAAGCAGGTAGAGAATCACAGGGTTGATGCATATGTAGATAATAAGGCTCTGGTTCATGTTTGGGAAAATCAGGGAGGTAAGGATGTCAGGTTTAACAATATTATGAAGAGCATTTTTGTTTTCACAGAGAAAAATAATGTAGATTTGAAGTTGCATTTCATTCCATCAGGAGATAATGCGGCAGATGGGCCTTCTAGGTCTCTTTCATTTCAGGATTGTCAGTTATCTGGAAAATCATGGTCTGAGATTCAGTTAGCATATGGCCCTCATTCGGTAGATTTGATGGCTCTGGATTCAAATGTGATGCTGAATGAGAGAGGTGAGAAGTTAAGGCATTTTACACAAGGTCCATCTCCATTGTCAAGTGGGATTAATGTCTTCTCACAGGATGTGTCCTTAGAGGACAACCCATATGTTTTTCCTCCATTTTGTTTAATATCTGTGTTGTTGAAATTCTTAGAGAGTCAGAGGGTTAAAAAGTGCACAGTTGTAGTTCCTGAGATTGTCCCCACTC
The DNA here is from genome assembly GCA_020458035.1 of Magallana ariakensis. Taxonomy (NCBI): domain Eukaryota; kingdom Metazoa; phylum Mollusca; class Bivalvia; order Ostreida; family Ostreidae; genus Magallana; species Magallana ariakensis. Next base: position 24,548,570 of record CM035814.1, on the reverse strand, counting down.
CAGTATGGTGGCCGTTATTCTGGTTATATGTAGAGTCTTTTATTGTTCTTGGGAATAAGGGAGATACAGGGGTCCTAAAATTACCTTCAAAACAAGGTTTTGTTTTAGATAAGGTAGGTCTAAAGTGGAAGTTAATTGCAGGAAGGTTATCTTTTTCGTTGTAGGTGGAGGCTACACAGGATGAAAGGTCTTCACTTACAAGAAATTTGAAGAGTTTTGATTATTTTAGTGAAAACCGTCTCCAGTATTTGTATTCTTTGGTAGATAATTCTAGTTATGCTAAAAAACTGTCATCTTTAGGGAAAGAATTCAATAAGTTCGTCAGAGAACAATTTTATGTGGATATTTTGCAGACTACCCCGTATCATGTGCAAATGTTTTTGATATTTAAAGATAAGAAAGGGAAAACAAAGGTTCATGATATTCATTGTGGATATTTAGGGAAGATGTCTGATGTTAGTGAATGTTCATGTCCAAAGAGATTAGCTTTTGGAACAGTTCAGTCTTTGATCGGTCAGTTGAAAACAGTATTTGAGGATTTAGGGTTGGGAAAAGATTGGGATAGGAATTTGAATGGGGGTAATCCTGCATGTGCCCCTATGGTAAAGAAATATTTGAAGGCAATCAAAAAAGAGCAGTCAATAGCACACATTGTTCCAAAACAGGCAAAACCTTTATTTTTGTCAAAATTAAAAGCTATTTGTTGTTATATTGATGAAAATCTGCAGTCAGGAAGTCTGGGGGTGGATAAGAGGTTTATTTACTTGAGGGATCAGGCTTTTTTCAAAATTCAGTTTTTTGCAGGAGATCGAGCAAATGATTTAGGACAATGTATTGCTCAAGAGGTGAAGTGTCTGCCAGATAATGAAGGTTTGCTTTTTTCTCATATGGTAGGAAAAACTTTGTCAAACGGTCAGGTGAATCAGTTTACTATATTTAGAATTCATGATAAATCTGTGTGTCCTGTGCATGGTTTAGAAACATATGCTGTAGGAGTGAAGTCATTAGGCATTGACATTTCTTCTGGTTACTTGTTCAGGCCTTTGAGCCGTTCGGGTAAGGAGATTTTGGATGCACCTTTATCCTCGTCAGTAGTTTATACTAGATTGAAACACTACCTTGCAGTGTTAGGTGTGGATCAAGGGGAAACTCCACATAGTTTAAGATCAGGTTGTACAATATCCTTAGCTTTGTCAGGGTTGGATCAATCTTCTGGAGTTATTATGAACCATATCGGTTGGGCTACAAAATCCACTTTCGAAAGATACTCTAGAATTTCAAAGATTGCTGATAGGGGAGTCATAGGGACAGCACTGGCAGGGGTTGCATCTCGGGAAGGAGATGCTGAGAGAAAATTCTTAAAATTTGGAGATGATTCAAATTTAAAACCATTTTTGTAGAGATCAGGATAAGATATTTTAGTTTTGGGGAGAATATGAGCTTAAAACCTTTATGATTGAGAGTTGATTGTTTATATGTTTTGTGAGCAATTTTGTGTATTCCAAGTATTTAATATGTTAAGATGATTTATGATGATAATGATGTATTAAGGGCTGTAAAGTATATTCATTCTATGTTTGTATTTTATGAGTGGATATCAATCATCAAATTTATGAATTTTGTGTAGTAATAAATTTGTATATGCAGCTTTTCAAATGCTATGTTGATAATTAAATATAATGACAAGTTAATATGTTGTGTTTTGTTTAGTTTTGAGTATTGGGAAGAATAGGAGAGGGTGTAACGAATGAATGGTTTAATTATAATTTGAGCTTGTTTGTTGAAAGGGGTAACAATTTCAGCCCAATACTTAACCATTACTCTGACCACGACGAGAGGGATTAGAATTAGGATATATTTATATCGTAAGTCAAATCCCACGAGAAGTGGTCAGTATATAATCATTCGTGTGAGACGCAGCGATAGGGCTGAGGATTTGATTACATTTTGTATACACGATACTGGATATATTATAGGAGATGGAATTTAAAAAAAAAAAAAAAAATATATATATATTTATATATATATATATTATATATATTGTATATGGTATATAAAAAAGCATATAGATATTATGAGAAGGTAAATTTCGAATCTCTCTTGTTGAAGTTGGGGTAACAATTTCAGCCCAATACTTAACCATTACTCTGACCACGACGAGAGGGATTAGAATTAGGATATATTTAAATCCATGTCATGTGTTTCGAAAATACATGAAATAGTAATAATTTGTTTTATGCATATTTTATGCGTTTTTGTAAAAAAAAAATAGATAAATAAATAATTTTTTAAAGCAACGTTTCTGTGGGATTGCCACGTTGCAACTCCATATGGTGATTTATAAGTGAGTGTGACATATTGCCGCTAGGTATTAGCATACATCAAACACTGTGACCTTTACCCTTATCTGGTAGACGCATTGATGTTTTATAAATTTTAATATATACTGGTCGACTGAGATGTACTGTCGTGTAAGATGAAAATTTATATCTTCATATTTTAATACATTTTTTTATTATATACTTTTAGTGAGTTAGCATTGATAGCATTATTCTCTATTTCTCAATAATAATTGATTGCCCATATGAACTACCTAAGATAGCATTTACTGTTTATATAACGGTATGCCTCTTTTTAAAAATCTCTCTTTATATTATCCATATAAATAGAGTTAAAAGTACGAATATTATCTTTTTGAAGATAAAAGGAAGAACCGACTGTTTCAAATATGAAATTATCTTAAACTTTTCAAATGCTTACATCAATCCTTGCAGCTTATTGTGCAACCGATAAATGTAATAACAACTCAAAATGTAATGAACTCCTATTATTACATTTTGCATTATATTGCATTTTGCGTCGAGACCAAAGCAAAATGTAATAACGCAAAATGTAATAGTGTAATTTTATTCTATATCGCGTTGTTACACCAGTGAAATAATCAACGCATAGTCAGTCTTGATACACCATTTATCGATGTAAAATTATATATACTTTATGTACTCGAATAAACGATGTCTTTTATTGAACTGGACACTGCTAAATACAGTAAAACACGCTTATAATGAAGTGCCAGGGACGGGCGATTTTACTTAAGGAATAAGGAATCATTCGTTGAGTATTACGAGGTGATAATTTTGGTCGGGGCGTGATTAAATCCAATAAAGCCCGAAGGGCTTTATGATAGATTTGATCACGCCCCGACCGAAATTATCACCTCATAATATTCAAAGAATGATTCCTTATTACTTATATTTATATAATTTTCAGCAATTTTACGATTAAATATTTGAATATAGATAAGCAACCCCCGCTTGTGCCCCAATTATACGTCATTTGAATTTTTTGAACGGTAAAGAACAAAATCGAAACATAGTGTTATCATAGGCAAAGACACTGAAAAATGAAAATATTTCGTTATAATTTAATTCTGGTTGTAACGCGGCATTTGATTGGAGAGAAAAATTTAGTAAAATTTGTATAACCTGGTTTGCTTGTCACAAGACACGTCACAACGTCAAAAACGTACTAATCCGCTTGACGCTACGTTTAAATTTTGAACAGATAATTAATAATATCATTTTAAAAAGAAAAACGCACTCAATTCGTATAATTAATTACAGAAAATCAAATTTTAAGGAATGAACTCATTATCTTCCCAAGTTATACTCGTATAACCTGGGTTGGAGCAATTTACGCTTTTGAAGCGTAAACTGCCCCATTCCAGGTTATATTCGTATAACTTTGGTAGACATTGAGTTAATTAATTTCTTAAATAAACGTTATTAGGCCATCATTAAAAATATCTATGTTTCCCCTAACCCGACCCTAAATTTTGAAGTTGGGTAGGTAGGTAGGTAAATAATTTTTTTTTCTGCCAGGGCATAATATAAAATACATTATAGATTAAAAATGAAAACAATAAATCAATTCTTTAATTAATCACAAAACTAAACAAAATATGACCAGTTGTAAAACAAATTTTTATACTTGTCCTGATGAAATGTAAAACAAATTTAATATCGAATTCACAATTTGATATCGTTCATCTTTTAAAATTTAAACATGTTTGATTCAATGACTAGATGTGCATGAATACATTCATTAACATTTGTATGTTGATGTACATGTAAACCTATATTTAAATATCATTTTAATGATCATAATGTACCTACTTCAAAGTATCAATTAATTTTTCAAAATTTGGTTTATAAAATGTCTAAAACTATATTAAAACAATAATATTTGATAAACTTAAGGTAATGTAATAAATGTAAATATTTGTGAAGTAATATTTAATGATTCTACAATAGTAAGGTTACACAAAATCACTACACTTGCAGAGAATGTCCTTCTTTGACAAGGAAATTTTAACCTAATGAAACATAATGCTAGGGACAAAAAAAATATTTAGATACGAAAGATTTTTGTAAAACCCAATTTCACTTTAATTATAGTCATAACCAAAACCTGCTGATTTGAAATTTGACGAAGTTAAGAGAACTGTTTAAATTTTTCAAAACATAAAGAGTCTTTCATTTCACAGGTACCAACCTAATTTTTGGGAGAATTATTTCTCCCTAACAGAAAAGTAGAAAGAAGTTTGACATCAGGGAGACTGTCAATATTTGATACAGCATAACCTACAGGAATAATGATATACACAGATTAAAATTGGATTAAAATTTAAGCAAGTTAATAAAAAATAAAACAGCTTCTAAAAGTTTTAAAAACTTATCCAATCTATTAAATTTAATTTATTTGATGTATTCATACATTTTATAGATGACATGTTTTGTAATTGTGTTAGCTAAATGGCAAATAAAATCAGTCTCTGTGCTTCTGTGTATTTTGGAGGTATTAGTCCAACCTTTAGACCCAATTACAACCATTGTGTAGAGGATCATTTTAATTGATAACTGATAACTGTTGGCAGATAGTTTTATGATTATTTTAGCATTAATTTGGCAGAGTTATTAACTAATTACAAGTTACCAACTAATTTTAATATCAACACTAAAAGTAATAAACATCGGTTTTAATTTTCAATGCACAGTTGGCTACATGTTGCATCACTCGTAGTATACCCATAAAAGATAAGACAATCAATTAATCACAACAGTGGTTAACTGAGGCTGTGGAAACGTCTTTTGAATTAAATGATTATCATTTTAATGTCTTTGGGGTTAATTTACACGATCATGAACTCAGAATACAGGGCGACTTCAACTTTTCTTTCGGAGGAAATTCCGGCGAAGTTACCGATCATAAAGCGAGTATTTCGCCCATGTTGATGATCGAGGCTATCAAAATGATTGTAAAACGAAAAAGATGTGGGTCTTCTAAAAACGAATTTAGGTAAAATTAGGTTTCTTTTAAAAAAAAAAAGTCTTTTCAATGTGGTGAAAAAAACAATTCAGTCGGCGGGATTTAATTGGGTCGGTCGCGTTAGGGGAAACATAGATATTTTTAATTTTGGCCTTAGTTATACAATACTTCACAATATATGTTTACAATCCATGGGAAATACAAATCTTTTCACTATAAGCGTCAATTCAATATAAGCGTGTTCGTTATAAACATGTTTTACTGTAATGCGTTGAAGACAGTTAACTTTTTTTAAATTAACGGACGGGTATATTAAAGGGACCTAGACACGATTTCAGATGAAAATTTTATTTTTGTTTTTTATGTATAAAATAGTTTACTTTAATTTGTATTTTGAATGATTTTCCAAAATTTGAATGTTAGAAGTCATGTTACAAGCGAGATACAGAGGAAAGAAGTCGTTGTTATGTAAACAAAGCTCGAGTCTTAATTTTGTTTACAAATAATGTAAAGTAAAGAAATTACCATTTCTTTGACAAAATCACATGGGGAAACAAGATAAACTCATTCAATGTGTTCATAAATAATTTTATCAACAACAAAAAACAACATTACATTGAAACTTTTACCATTACAATACATATGTAAACAATAACAGGACTCGAGCTTTGTTTACAAAACAAAGAATTTTAACCTCTGTAACTCGCTTGTAACTCGATATTTAACTTTCAAATTTTGACAAAGCATTAAAAATATCCATATGGACCATTCTAGAGATTAAAAATGAAAAAATAAATTTTGAAAAAATTGAGCTCAAATCGTGTCCAAGTCCCTTTAATATATGTACTTTATCACTGTAAACACACTGTTTTCAAGAGGTAAGATCGTGATTCGGCTTTTTTCATAACTGTATGGACACCATCGGATTTCTTGAGAGAAAAAAGGAAAATACAGAGTGAATGTAAATGTAAATATTGTATTCCTTTGATTGTGTGGTTGCAGATTACGCGACTTCAATATATTGTGTGGTTTCTGTACTTTATTGTGTGTGTAAACAGACTTTTGATTTATCCAGGAAAAATCATTTGCATTATTTTAGTTGTTAGTTTAGTATATATACCATTTTTAAAAAATCAAAACAGACAAGTATTTAGTTTGTACCAAATATGAACAGGTCGCAATGATAATTTTTGGATTCATCGATTAACAACATATATTTACAGCCACTAATCATTATTTTCATTATTTCGTAAGAAACACGGTTATAGTTCCTATAAAAACAGACTAGACTGAAATCTACGCAAACTCGCTCTATCAAGTTATTAAACAATCTGTCCACGTTTGGATAATGTTTTACTTGGTTTAAAAAAATAAATTTGATGTAATAGATTATTTTGCTTTAGCTACATAGAAGCACGAACTCCGCGGACGTCAGACTTCAAAGTATATATAACTATATAAGGATTATTTAGCTGTCCTTTCTTTGTAATGTGATGATAGACAGTGACAACAATCTATATTCTGCTAATCATTTTATATCCAACAATTGAAAAAAAAAAAGATTCATAGAGGGATGTCCATATGAACAGACGAACGCTTCTTTGGTGTTTCAAAAGGGCTATGAAGGTAGCGATCATTGTAGAAAAACTAAAATAGGGTGTAAACTGGTATTTAGCAACTGGAATAGCTACATAGATAATATTCAGATCTTTATATCAGCGATGTCCTTTTTAATTTATTCTTCCGAGTTTTGATGTTGATTTTGCGCGTGGACTATTATGATTTCGAGATCGATCGAAATTGTAGGTTGATTGACAGCACGGACTCCACGGACTTGCAAGGGCTGATGTCAGATTTCAAAGCAGTCGAATAACATTTGCACATATAAATTTTTTCTCCTGAACATTTTGTTTCTTCTGATAATTTATGAAATATTATGGATTTTTAAATAGCATTTTTAAGGCACCACAATCACCATGTGATATATAACAAGGTGATTAATTATCGATTCTTTTTAAATTTTGGCTTAGGTGCAAACTAATTCTACATGTACATTTCAATTTCTTATGATATCTTGCAAAATCACTTTGAAATATGGCAAAATATGACTAAAACTGTACCTTTTTCTTTATGCGCTTTTCATTTATATGAATTATTGAAAAAAAAAAAAGAATACGAGATTTAAATTAAAAAAAGTAAAATGCTTTCGTTGGATATTAATGTGGGTTATTAAAATCATTCCACAACAAAAATTACTTGATTGCACGCTTGCAGCATATGAATTGCCATCGTCGGAAACCCACGAACCGTCTCGCATACATTTTCTGTAAGCATATGCGACACTGCCTGTGGGTTTCTGACGATGATGAATTATGTGGTTAAAAATCGTTAATGTACATGTATGTTTAAAGTAAAGGATATCTCTCTCTCTCTCTCAAAGTAAAAATGAAATAAGTACCAGTAAATATGCATTAATCATCTTTTATTTTATGAAATGCATGCTCAAAATGCACATTTGATGTGATGAAATATTATGAAATATGATCATTCAAGCATTTACAATAAAATGTACACTGAAATTTGGCACTAAAACTGAGCACTTTTCATTTGGTGAAAGACAAGTGGGCGTCTTGAGGTAAAGCAATAATCTGAAGAAAGTCAAGGTTAACATGTTATATAGCAGTAAAAGCTCTATATATAAATATACATACAATATATATTAGCTTGATTCAATAATATCACCCTTTTAGTATTTAGCTATAGAAGGCAACGATACAAGACACCATACATATGTATATCATACATAATAAAATAAATACCTATGTATATACATGTACATGCATCAACAACATAATTCCCAAGCCAGTTTACTGATTTAAGACATTGCGTGAAAAATCAGTATGCAGTGGTAGTGATGACTTTTAAAATCTCTTTCCAATTAAAAAAAAAGAAAGATTTGTATCAATCAATTTAGATCTAAAATATTCATCAAACACAAAAGGATACAGAGTCTTTCTCTTGCAGAATTTCGATTACCGACTGTAAAGGAGGATAACTCTTTAAAGAGTTAACATGTCCGACTAAAATCAGCATTTTCTTGGCTCTGGTCAGAGCCACATTCAATCTTCTAATGTCTTTCAGCAGCTCTCCTGACTGAGGGGAAAAACAGAAACAAAATTAGCATTTAGAACACATCATCCTTAACCCATGCATCGCCAATCTCGTCTACATTGAGTAAACATATGCAAGACTGGACATCAGGATCAAAGGATGATCTTGAAGCAAATATAGAAATCATTATTGCTACCAAATTACAAATACCAACAATTGTTATAATGACTGATATACATGTACATTAAACTGAAAATATTGTTTGTTATCCAAAGTACAACAACATTTGCTGAGCATTCTCTTTCTTGACAAAAATTACAATGTCACATGCAAATTACATGTACATTTGTATATACATGTACATTTCATTTGTTCAGATAACATGTTAATAAAATTCATTGGGTTATATAAATGCACCTTTGTTTCTGCATCTTTGGCTGAGGTAAAACTTCTGGTCAGTGAAATGATGATGACATCCTTGTCTCGACCTTGGTACTGGTCAACCGTGTTAACTTCGACCCCTAGGTAACAGGTCAAAAGGTCACGAATTACAGTCACCTGCTTCCTGTATGGAGCAATGACCCCAACATCATTCTCCATGACACCAATCTAATCAAAGAAATAGAAAATAACTCCTTACTACTTGTATCTCATCCGTTTGTTTCAAGAATCCCAATGAAATGTGCTTTTATAAGAATGTAGGGAGGGCACCATGAGATGAATACTTACCTGGATGAAAGATTTGACCAGACATTTCACTATTTGAGCTTCAATCACATTTTTTATTAAACCTGAGCTGTCCCTCTCTTCTTTAGCAGGAACCTAATAAAATGGTCAAAAGTAAATTGCTTGATCCATGTACTGTATTAGAGACTGGCTGTTTATAAAAGTAATTTTTTTTTGGTCATGAAGAAAAAACATAGAAAAAATAGGACACAGCATAAACTCTTCACATATCAAATTTCCAATAACAGTATTTTTAATGTAAGTCATCAAAACTTGACCCAAGAGAATTTGTTTACCTTTTCTGTGTCCAGAAATAAGGCAGCCTTATATGGATCCTCACAGAGAACTCTGGTCATCCAAGAGTACTCCTCAAACACCTGACAAAGGGTTATTTGATACTGATGTTAAATGTGTACCAGTACATTTAAAAAAAAAATATGTGTGCATCTAATTTCAATGACCTCTAGTAAAATTACATGTTCTTGCTAAAAATTAAAAACAGTTGTCCTGAAAGGGGAAAATCTCTACTCCCTAAAGCTTCCTCCCACTTGATTCGAATCATTTATAAAGGTGAATGTATAAATATGTTATCATATTTTATAAATATGTTTTCATATTTTTAATGTACGGTAAAAGTACCTTTTCCATCTGATCATCTTTGGCCCACTTCAGTCTGTTATTAGCAACACTATCGTTCCCACACTTCAGACATCCATTATAGACGAGTGTGTTACTTAAATACATGATATCCCTGAAAGAAAAGATACATCATCAAACATCTGCAAAACAAAACACCATTTGATTGTTTAGAAAATGAAATTAAATACATGTAAAAAAAAAAAAATTCAATGATTGGTAAAAAAAAGAATAATTTCATGGCATCCATCTTGAATTGATACCTGTTCATCCTGTATTGTAGATTCAACTCAAATGTGGCGGGTCCATTCTCTAACCTCAGAAAGAGGCTCTCGTCCATTCCAAGTCCTCTGTGAAATAACAGATAACATTGTTTTCAAAATAGAAAAAATAATTATGGATTTCTTAGTAAAAGAATGTTTTTAATTGTTCCTTGAAGTATTCTTTAAATTCATTTTCTTGCATGAAAAATAGCAAATTTTGAGTACCAGGATCTTGAAGTACATGTATGTACATTTTCAAACACTTATTTTACACTGTTCTTTTAAATGTGTAAGAAAATGTTTCTAAAAAACAACATGAACACAGCTTCAGAAGATGTGCTGTATATAAATTATGCATATAAGTACATGTATATCTGGCAAACATTGCTTATCCCTGCCATGGTCGAGTATTTCTGTACAAATTCTAACCTGGCTTCTTTACTCTGTACCACGGGTGGAAGCTGTTTGGGATCCCCCACTAAAACAAACTTGTGGGCGTTAAAGAGAGGCCCCAGGGAGGCGGGCTGTAGGATCTGCGAGGCCTCATCCATGATACAGACGTCAAACCGCCGCTGTGTGAACACTGGGTGGGTCATTCCTAGTGCGGTAGTGGCCACAACTCTCTAAAGAGTCAAACATACAAAATGTACATCTGTGAAATGTTATGACTATCATGAATACAATGTAGTACATGTACCTTAATCAACATCACTATTTTTATAACTTTGACTTTGAACTTGAATTATGACCCTCAACTGAACCATTCGTTTACCCTTGACCTTTAATTCAAAAGTTTGCAGGAAGCTAATTTTTTTTTTTTTACATTATATTACTGGTATACATATTCCATATTTAGATTCCTATATATTCTGCCAATACATACTTGGGAGCTGTAAAATTCTCTCAGATCTGCAACATTGGTGATGTTTTCAGTCAGTTTCTCTGCTCCATAGGGTTGCACTTGGGGATGGATTCTACTTGTTCGTCCAAGACGGACAAAATCAACTTTCTCCTACAAAAGTTTACAAAATTCTGCAAAAAAACCCCTACAGGTATACCCCTAGTTTTTGTATGTACCGGGTATACTGTCTTTTTGTTGAACCCAAATTATCTTTAGAATGATCCTAGAAGAGTTGTACCATTGGGATGATAATGATTCACCTACTGGTAAAAGAATATGTGTATTTTTTTTTAAAGATACAGTCAAACCCCGTTATCTCGAACTAAATGGGTTGGTTAAAAACTTTGAGATATCCAAGTATTCGAGATATCAAGGGTAAATTACTTAAGCATAAGTGGTTGGGACTTACAAATCACTTCGACATATCCATTGTATTTGAGATATCGGTGTTCGAGATAGTGAGATACCAAAGTTCAACTGTATTCCACTCCCCAACTCTTACTTTGAGTCCCCTCCCTATTCCCATAACCCTTACCTTGATGAGTTTGAGGAGGATGTTGTCTACTGCGGAGTGGGTATAGCTGGTCAGTAACACAGAGTAACCTAGCAAGGTCAGGACCTTGACCAAAGCCACAATGGTGGAAGTTTTACCTGTCAATCAAACCACGATTCACATGTTGTAACATTATGTCCAAACAAATCAATAATACTTAAAGAAATTGATGTTGCAAAAAGAGTGAATACAAAGAATTCAAACAACTGATTGAGCTTTATATTTTAACATGTTCATCAATAAATTATAAAGGAACTGGACAAAGCTCAATAATTTTCTTGTCATACCTGTTCCAGGGTATCCTTTGATAAGAACATAGTCCTTGCACATGAGAACCTGCAATTATAAACTTTATTTGTTTAATTCACTTTATATGCAAGATATTCTAATAATTTTTATTTTGAATTTATGTCCATCTTGGTGTTTTGTTTATAGAAAAAAAATCACCCATACTGTACCTTTAATATAGCAGTCTTTTGTGGTTTGTTTAATCGCTTGAAAGCCTCTTTGACTGTAAAAAAAGGAATACGGAAAAAGAAAATGATATATGATTTACCGTACAGTAATAATCATTTGTTTATACATGTAATTCAGATTTCTGTGTAATAATACCTTTTTCTATTTCTCCCTTTGACATTTTCAAAACAAACTCCGGTTTCTTTTTTTCAATCAAGAGTTCCCGCAATCTGCAGCTGAAAAAAAGGGAGTGTACAGTATAGCAGAAAAATGAACATAAATGCTTTTGTGAAAAGTCTCAAGTTCTTAAAACACTTTCATGTATATTTACTGTGGAGTAGATATGCAATAAAAGATAAAGGTACATGTATTACAGAAGTCTTGCATACCTGATGGGCTCATCGTAGAGCAACCGAGACAAGTTGGAATAGAATATGGCCGAGGTACTGTAACTGTCATATCTGTCCAATCGGAAGAGGTGAGACTTCAAAGATGTCAGCCTCTGCAAGCTTTCCCTGGAAAGGAGAGAATCAAAGATGGAAACATCAACATGTCTGAATGATGCAGATAATGTACTGTTAATTCCTTATTTTACGCGAGTACTTAATTCCGCGATTCCGCTGTTTTGTATCAAATCGTGAGAATATAAAATCGCGATCACCATTTTTTGGTTATAATTTCCTATAGTTTAAAACTGTCTTAAAAATTAAAGCGAGATTTTAAAATCCGCGAGGGTTGCCTCTCGCGATTTAACGCGGAAATTAGTTCCTCGCGTTTAATTAGGAATCTACAGTACTGTATGACTGGTGCAGTAAAACTTGCTTATAAGAAACTAAGGCGTAAGAAAACATTAGTCATATATAGGTACTTGCACTTTTTTACTTTCCAAAGTTCTGTTATTAATGATTAACATATTCCCCCAAAAGTCTATGATACACCAAAAACAAATTTGCAGTTTAAAAGCTGAAAATGTTAACAAATACATGTATATGTACATGTATATATAGAATGTTTCACATTTACTTACAAAAAAACCCCAAAACATTTCACTGAGAAAAATCAATTTCACTGCATGTAAAATTTGTTCATGGATAAAATCTTAATAGAAAAGTAACTGATTTATGTGATCTACCTCCTTTTCCCATTGAAGCAATTTGCAAAAAAAAAATAAAAACTGAAAATGGCCTATTCGTAGAGCTAACTATAAGTGTTTTCTGATATACCTTTCCGTCAACAAGACAACTTCTTCCTCTGAAATGTCTGTAATACTGCCAGCACACACAGCAATGAATTCAGAATTCTCCGCAGTCACTATCACATAGTCATGTTTCAGTAGTCCAACAGAGTTCAAAGAGGGAAAGTCTGGTCTGAAGAAGAAACAAGAGAAAAAGTTGTGAAAATAAATGCATTTTTCATGAAAAGGTGGTTTTCTTTTACAGAATGGCTTTTTGTATTTCAGCAAAGTAAGAGGAATTTTGATTCTTCTTGATCTCTTTCTGATAGCATTGATCAACATAAATTTAATCACATGTAGATAGTACATGTACATTGTAGATGCAAAAATAATTTCTCTATGAATTCAAGTGATTGTTTGTTGCTGAAGCTAAATTAAATAAGAAGAGTGTCTATTTCCAACTTTGAAAAAAAAAAGGTAAGTAGATAGAGAAAGGCATTTTACTTTAGCTAAACGTGGCATGGTTATAATAAGAAGATTTTAAAGAATGAAACTCAAAACTTTGAAATCCAGAAATATTTGTCAATAAAGTGCTGGCAAAATTTATGGTGGTCAGGAAACCAGGAACACATTATTGACTGTATACAGGGTTTTTTTCGCCACATGTAATTTTCGCCCTTCTACACTTGCAAACAGTTTCGCCCGTCTTGAATTCGCCCAGACATAGATGTGTTTTTAAGAGAGACAGAGATCATTATTCGCCCAGTCTTTAATTCACCCGTTGAAAACGAGGGCGAAAGGGGCAAAAATAAAACAGGGGCGAAAATTTCCCTGTATACAGTATTCTGGTCTGATTCTATTCTATTTGCACAAGACAAGAGGTACCCTGTTGCTCTGTGGAAGTGGATGAAGACTGATTCCTGATCCTGAATGTTCTCGGTTTTGTGAGGTAACACTGTTAGACGACTCAGGCAGTCACCTTTCTTCTCTCTGAAAGACAGGTGAAAATGCTTTATATATTCTGTTAATACTGCATCACATGTACATGTATCAACTTTTATACTTCTGCTCAATGGTTTTTTGTAAACAGAAGTATTAAACCAGATCATATTTCTTCATGAGAAAAAAAACCACTAGTCTTTAAAACGATCTGCAAATCCAATCTTAATTTTCTATGCTATCATTTATCCTTTCACCTCATTTTGAAATCAGAAAAAGTACATGTTGACAACTGACAGATTTGATTAAAAATAGCAAAAATATTCAATTTAAGTCCCTTTTTTCAAATTATTCCAAACAATATGTCCCGGCTCCTCGGCCTTACAGATCCAGCATTTTACCAACCACACTTAAAAGTGAATCATTCATAGCAGGCCCTGTCCCATGCACTAAGCAAATGTATCACATTTAAGAAGTACATGTATAAGTTTAACACTATATACATGTACAATCGACCCAGTAATACAGTTCTTACCTCTCCGGCCCGGTCAGGCACCAGATCTCCTGTAGACCCCCTGACTTTTGACCTGATTTGTTCTCCAGGTCCAGCAGCAAGCACCAGTGGAGGAAGTAGTCCATGTGGGAGGGGGACAGGTGCCCCAGGGTCTCGGGGACCAGCCTCTGCATGGTGTGTCCCTCTGACAGGGTTCTATTTTCTACATTCCTGAAGAAAATCAGGTTTAGGAATGAAATGCTTATCACCCACTTCAAAATTATGTCTTAAATGTATAAAATGATTGCAATTCTCTTTCTATTCAAAAGGATGACTGCACTTAGCGCCGGGTTTTGGGCCCTTTTTGGTCGCTTCTGTTGCGTTTATTTCTAAACCTAATATCACTTTTGTTAATTTTTGAACGAGTCTAGTCAATATTCAACATGATTTCAGATTTTAGACTGTGATACAATTAGCTCATTCTATGTTTTTCTCCTTACAATTTTCTAAAAAAAGGAGAATTTTCACTTATCTGCCCTTGATCGAACATAAGATTGATATTAATATACTGTAGACGTACTTTTGTCCGCGTGGTATTAATTTACGCTATGAACGCGGGCACAAATTTTCCGCGGAATTTTTTCTCAGTGTACTTAAAGTGCATTTTGGAATAAATTTTGAAATTGCTTTACATGAATAAGGATAATCGGAAGTTACTACATTATATAACACTTGCATATACGTGTACCCAATGTATATCGTTTTTATCTATGCAAACTGTCAAACAAATTTGTATTGAGAATTCACATAATAAATAATTTAATCTCCTAAAGATTTGAACTTTCTTTAAATTTACTTGCATGAAATTTAAACTTCTCCCAGCTTGAGATAACGGCACGTGTCAGACGACAAATAGCCCCAAGCGGGTCTGTCTTTCACTGACCCATTTAACTACACGCTAAGACCCGTGTTTTTACTGCAATTTTTAGATCCCTTTGTGCTCTGACTTTTAATTGATAAACTGATCAACTCATAATTTAAACGACATGTGAACCCATAAATTGACAGTTAATAAAGATTAAAATATTTATTTGGCTTTAAAAATATGACATGCATATAACGTCGTAACATCTTGACGGCTAATTAATGACTACCGACCAGTGCACAACCGATAATTATTATTCACTGTGAACAGTTCTTACAATTTAAGTCCAAAGTTGGACAAATTCTAGGTTATGAAAATCGCTCAGAACTAAATTTAATAATAATTATTCAAATGATTTTTTTTCATTCAGAGAATCCGCGTAAATTTTTACCCGCAGATTAAATTGATATTGCGACTCCGCGGAATTATGACCCCGTGGAAAAATATGCCTACAGTACATGAGAGGTGGAGCTGACATTATCAGAATGGTACTAAAATTCGACTAGTATAAATAACAATGCCATGTACAAAAATTATGTGATCACTCTTTCACCATAGCCCTTTCTATTCTATATGTTACAACTATACTATTTACTATAGTTTCAACAATAAGATCACACCCATGTAAGTACAGAAGACTCTTTACCCCTTAATGCCACCTTTTGACGCATAGCCCATATCCTTAACACTCTACCCTGGGCTACCCTTAGACTGTTTTCAGATGAACTGAAAACAGCTGATGTGTGTTTTTGAATGGACTTATTACAGGTCTTAGCAAATCAAAAATATAGAAAATTATATATCAATGGATTTGTAATGAATTAAAATTTCATATTAAAAAAAATTATTTAAGTCACTAATAAAACAATACAGGTGCTAACAGGTATATGAAAATAAAACTGAGTGTTCTACATTAAAGCTTTATTAAGAATAATTTTCACAACAGATATTTGGTAAACATGTTTAAAAATCTATGTATTACAAATAATTATTTAAAAATTTTAATTGAAAAATTCCATTATTATCATGAAATTGGCTTTTTGATAGTAAATAATTAAATGTACCTGTGGCTGACTTTTCAATTAATGTCTATCATTTTCAGACTAATATTTTCTTTTATTTCAGTAAATGGTGTAAGAGGATTTGATAAATCTAACATGTTAACAAAATAAGTGTGTTAACTTCTTGGAAAAAAAAAAAAATTTACCGGTATATTCGTGTATTTAGGGGTTGCAGGTAATGCACACCTTGTGTTCCGTTTTCTGTAAATACACAGATTTTTCCCCAATATTTTGCATGAATTTGACATCTGGCTTTCATCATTCAATCTTACTACCAATAAATCTAAATAATTCTGCCTCTAAACTTGATTATAAACAAAAAGTGAAAACATGTGCGATGTCTGCATCGTAGTCCGCCATCTTTGTTTATTGTAGTAATGCATCACGCCACCAAACACAGGTAAATCACGTGATATCTTTATTTAGAATGAGTGAACAATCATCTGTATACATGGCCAGGTGTATACCAGTCCATGTTTATAATAAACAACAGGTGTTGAGAGGTCTAATTAAGAGCTGTATATAGGGTGCGTCAAAAGTCGTCATTAAGGATATGGCCAGGGTCGTCAAAACGCGTCATTAAGGGTTAAAGGATAGAAACCTTTAAGGGGAAAAGAGGGGCATGGTCACGATTTTGTTCAAAAATTATTTTCCCGATTTTAATGTTTACAATGCTTCAGTAAGGCATTTTTAATACGCAAACAAAATTTGAGCGTCATTCGTTGAGTTATAAGCGAGTTACAGAGCTTACAATTCTTTGCTATGTAAACAAAGCTTTTGTTTACATTTTGAACGTTGACGTGAAAACTCCAGTTTAAGACCGAAAATGAATGTGGTAAACGTTAGAATCTGTTTATTTATGCTTAAAACCAATAAGAAGATGGAAAAATCAGCTTGAAAAAGAGTTTTTACCGGTATATTGAACTAATGTAAACAAAAACAGGACACGAGCCTTGTTTACATGACAAAGAATTGTGAGCCATGTATCTTGCTTATAACTTCACTATTGACTCTCCAATTTCATTTGGTCATTGGAAATGCACTCCTAAAGCATTATAAATAATATAAACAGAAAAATAGAATTTGACCAAAATCGTGACCATGCCCCTTTAAATCAATGCTTGACAACTTAACGTGTTCGAAAACATTGTCCTAGTTAGCACATAACATGCTACCTTACATGTCACGTGATAGAATTTTGTATTCACTAAGTTACCTGAGGGGAGAAACCACATGGTGAATTATAATATTCAACATGTATCAACCCCTGGTTACAACAGGGAAAGCTAAAGTAAGAAGAAGCAGTTTTTTCTCATTTGAACCATGAGTGCATGTTTGTCTATTAATCTCCCTTTGACATAACTTTGATAATGCAAATATACAACTACTGTAACTCATTCTAGACAGAACTCCTACTTTTGATAGAGGGCACAGTTAAGGAGTTGAGGACACTTGGTACAGGCTCGGGGGTTGTTGATTGGCTCTGGGAGTCTCCCTAGACTGTAGGTCACATGACCATCCTCACTGGTCACTCCCTTGATCTGTTGACTCAGGTAGTATGCCATTTCGTTTCTTAGGTTGATAATGCCTTTAAAATCATAAAATCAATTTACTGGTACATGCATATATCCTTCCATAAAAGTTCTTAATTCTCCACCAAAAGATTTTATCCATGAATCAAACTAAATATTTTATATTGACATATTCTAACCTCCCCCCCCCCCCCCCAAAAAAAAAACCCTGAAATGAAATCAACATTTTAGCTTTCAGTGAAATTGACATGGGTTTGACATTTGACTTTAATAAAAGCCTCTTGCATCCTCGAGGGCATGGACAGGATAATGGTTTGTAGTGCAGTAATTAATTAAAGGCTCTACAGTCTACTGTTCTGTACACCCACCCCGTTTGTTGAGGTGATCCACCTCGATCATTTTCATGTCCGGCTGCTTGAGGTACAGCAGCAGGCCCTGCCCAGGATCCGGTCGTCTGTCAGAACTCATCATGCTGTACAGGGTCACCTGTCAAAAAAATCAAAAAGACAAGTCAACCTAGATCTGTTGATCAAGACATGTCTTATTTCCTAAAGGGTTATTGATTAAAAGAAGAATTGACTGAGATTTTGATTTTGTTTTCTGAAACATTTTTAAAAAAGTCAGGGACTTATTTCTGAGAGAGTTATCGGTTACCTCTGAAATAAGCAAGGTACATGTATAGTTGGTCAATCAAAGAAACTGGACGATGGGATATAATAGATTTGTATGATGTAGATGGACAATTACTGGTACTTTTGGATCATTAGATTTTAAGGTGGATTGGATTTCTGTGGATTTAGGGGATGCAATATGCCTTTTAATTTGTTCCCAAAAATAATAACAGGATGTTCATAACACAAAGTTCAGATGCTAATTCAACCAAGAAAATCATCTACGGTATCAATCAAATAAAACTGACATGTACATTTATGTCAATTTTCAACAATCCATGAAATTGGTCAAATTAATTTTCCGGTAAATGATTCTACAAAACATAGATAAGCTGTATCAACCTAGATATTGATAATAAAACAAATATTCCTGTACCTGGCCTTTGTGCTCCATGGAAAAGGTAGCCCTTCCCGTCTTCAGTTCCAGAGGCACTGTACCTCTCTGGTTCTTGTTGAGCTAAAGGTAACAATCAACAGGTTCTTTTCTTACAATTCTTCACACATTCAAGACAAATGATAGATATTCAGTGGATAACATAAGCTGTTGTTTAGCAATGTATTGCCAAATGTAGAGAACATGTTTCTTATTTGGTTGCCAATTTGCGCCATTCCCATATACTGTATACATGTACACGGACATATTCGCTCCCGTTTTATTTACGCCCCTTTCGCACTCATTGTAAGCGCTTAAATTTAAGACGGGAAAAATTAAAATCAATTTTAAAATAACTGTGTTAGTCAGAAAGAGCGTCTTTTTCTCACTGTCTTGGCGAATTAAGAATTGGTGAAATCATTTGCAAATTAGAGAAAATAACCCTGTATACAGTATGTATTTCTCTTCCCCATCTCCATAAATAATTCAATCCTCAGAGTAATGTTTGTAAACTAATAGTTTGATAAAGTGTTGAAATCCAAAATTTTCTTCAGCTAACATGAACATCAGTGAAACACAGCTTACCTTGACCTCCACTGTCAAATCAATTTTGCCTTTCACCCCAAATCTAAAACATAATGCATGTACATTATTTCATTTTTATACTGAGCAAACATGGGCAATGTGTAGATGTAAAATCCTTTACAACAAAACCCTTTTCTTCTTGTACTTTACCTTGGAGACCAAATATTTTCTTCGATGTCTTTCACTGCAGTAATTGTAATGTTGCTTCCAGTTTTACTAAAAATAATGTTATAAATTTTGTGCAATAAAGAAAAAATCTGGTGTGATGCTACTGTTTGATAAATAAATTTCATTGAATGTACCATTACATGTATATCATTTCAAGCATAAAAAAATACATTTGTAATTGCAGAGAAGTGTTTCAATCTTCATTACCATATACCAGTAAGTCACTGATTCGGAGAATTCCGAAAGATGACAAAAAATTAATTAATGTATCTATTTTTGAATCAAAACACAGATATTTGCACTCACAGTAGAAAACCAAAATGAAACCTTACTACAATCAGAAAAAAATTAAATAATAATGTCCATTTTTAATTAAAGAATCAGTTCACCTTTGACCTCCCATCATGCTCTGGGTGTACTGTGTGTGTTTCTGCAGCCATGCCTGTAACGGAGGGACATATTTCTTGATTTCCTCCATTACTTGCAGGTCTGTAACCCCATTACCATACCTGAGGAGAAATGTTCTAACTATGTGTACTGGTAAATCACACTGATAAAACATACGAATAGCGAGATCATTAAACAAACATTTTTTTTTTTTTAAATATCATGTTCATTTATTCCTTTATCATATTTTTTCTATCATATTGGTAAATCTATCACACTGACACTAAAGTGACTGTCATACATAGAGAATCCTGTGCATATGAATATTCAGTACAACATATGAATATTCAGCACAAGATAGAGTATCAGAGAAAAGGTACGGTACATGCAAATGGATTTACAGTAATATATCTAACACCGAATACAGCTTATGTCTGTTTATGATCTTTTGTAAGGAGATCAAATAATGTGCAGATCTCTTAATAATGTATCTGATCAGATTACTTTGTAGGTATATTATTTTTTCAATTTGTCTAACAGGACAGTAAAAGAGGACTGACAAACTTACATGTCATGTATATATTTGCTCTGTTTCATTGTGCTCTCTGCCTCTGTGACTATTTGGTTTTCTTCAAACATCTGTTTTCTTAAGACCTTTTGATGTACATGTATAAGTTAAAGTTACAGATTTTTGTTTTCTTTAAAATTCAATTTCATTGTAGAATGAAAACCCTTTATAGATAATAAATTGCCCCTCCTCATCCCAACGCCCCTCCCTAATAAAAAGATAAAAAGAAGAAGCACCTGCTGGAATACAGAATGGATGATGCTGCCATATAACATCTGGATATTTCCTTTGTCACAACCCTGAAAATACAGTTCATATCATTTGAACATGCTACTAAAGTTTATAAGACCGGGTCAAGACCATAATACTGTAAAAGTGATTTACACCGGTGGTTAAGTACACATTTTCTGTAGTCGTACAATATGCGAGGGTGTTGAATACGTAGATATGTGAATTACCACTCTAACGTTTAATTTTTTTACCATACACGTGGTAGGGTATTTTCTGCTAATTTAAGCTTTCTGCGTAACTAGTGTAAATTTCCCCCACATGTAAATAACCACTTCTACAGTACTGTAATACTGAGAGTAGACTTCACTCACTTTTAATTTGATAATTTCAATAGCTCAGGGATGTAGGTTTAATACTATAGGGTAACTATTTCAAATTTGAGACTATAGGTAATAAAAATACATGTATCCATAATTTTTTGTTTACTTCAGTCTTTTCTCAGTTCATTGTCCTGGGGTTTTTAATTTAAAAAAGCATGATACGAATACATGAACATATTTGATTAGAATTGATTTTCAATCCTTCAACTCGCGATCGATCGATCTGTTTGATACATGTAAATACATCTATAAATGTCTCTCAATTATGTTTTAAAACTGTTCATTTGAGAACAAAATACCAAATACTATATAGCGGTATGTACCTATATTAATTAGTATGTATCGGGGTATACAAGTTTGATCCAACTTTTCAATTCATCATTTTATCAGAAAGCATCATCACGAGTGCGTTACAGTGTATCTGTAGTTGAATGTTAGCATACCTTAAATTTGTCATTCAAGATTGACCTGAAATAAAAGACATAATTTGTCAAAATAAGGAAAAGATATGTACATTAGACAAGTTACATATTTTTCTTAAAAATCTTACTTTATGACAATTTTCCAAAATTAAGTATAATAATTTGACATGTTTCAACAGTTTTAAGATGGCATTCATTTGAATGCAGAGATATTGTTAGAGAACCTCACTTTCTCATGCAGAATAAGCTGGAGACCACGGTTGTCCCTGACAACAAGAGGTCAGGGTTCACAATGATAAAGCCGTCTTTGTCAGATATCCTACAGATTCCACTACCATCAAACGTCCCCAGGATGTGGACGGTGTCTCCTTCCTCTATGTGGGTGTCTGACCTGAATTGGAAATGATAAAAAATATCAATATCAAGTGAAATGAAAAATATCTGAATTTTTTCAAGTGTTTTCTGAATGTTTCAATCTAAATTTTTTTGTTAACCCTAACCTAATTAGCATAAACAGTTAGCATCAAGTTCAAGCATTTTTAAATCAATTTGATGCTGTAAGACCAAAGAGAGTAATACATATACTGCTTTGTGATAAGGCTATTAGCTTTAATATTTTAAATGGAGAGCATTCTTATATGCAAATAGATACATTTTTTCAAATTTAAATACCAGTGCAAAGGTGTAAGTCATATGCAGAGGAGTCTTTTTTGTAATTTGGTACATTTTAGGACTTTTAGATTACCGTACAGGGATGTATAATATAGCATATGCACATGTATGCATCAAAGTTTTGAGGGTTAAACCTACCAAAATCCACAAAGCACACAAGTCTTCATTTCTTCTGATCCAAATGCCTTGACATCTAGTGTTATTTCATGGCTACCAAAAAGTACATGTAAATACATTTATTTAGATTCAAAGAGATACATGTACATTGTACTTAAGACAAAAATAAAACTAAACAAATTTTCACTTGCTTCCAATAAAAGTGTCATGTTGTACTTTACATATGTTACATGTAGTCATGTAAATGCACAGAGCTTACTTTTCATAATGTTTCTTCACAACAGAGTATCTTCCATATCTATGGCAGACGGGAATTTCAGCATCTGCAGGTTTCATTCTGTATAAAGAAAATAAATAAACACATTAATAATACATATACACTTAATTTCTTTCTAAATATTATTCAAAATTTTATAATTTAGTATTTTTTCCCAAATAAAATGATATGACACAATTCCATAGAGAATATTCACCAATAACCCCTTTTCCTACCCACCTTCTAAAAAAAACCACAACAACAAACATTTGCTATTGTATAAGCTTGGTAAGCTTGGGCTTTTTTTTCCACTACAAACTGTTTGAGAATTTGTGAACAATGAACTTACACAGAAGACTTGTCATTCACTTTAAATGGTGACAAAGCATCCAAGCCATCACACAGACTGTCATCCATCTGAGAGTGGAACTCTTCTATATCTTCCACCAATGGAGGAACCTTCAGTTGCTGAGAAGCATACTCCTTAATGTTCTGTGTAGCAGTTGGCAATATCTCAGAATTCACAGGTGGAGTTCCAACCAGCTCAATATCCACATCTCTGTCTGTACCTTGTACCATTTTACATGCATTTAATGAAGACTTTAGCTTCATTGACAATGATGTGCAAGGCATCAATTTTGATTCATTTCCATCAGAAGCACCGACTTCCATTGGAGCAGAAAACTCCATATGGACTTCTTTGTCTAATGACTGAAATAGTTTCTGTTCATGTTCAGAAATTTCTGCAGTTTTCATTAACACTGGACTTTTGATTAAACTCTTTGAGAGGGACTTTCTACTCTTTAGCTTCAGAGTTGTTAAAGGGGTATTTTGTTCAAAAACTGTCAGTGAATCTGAATTTGACTTGGAGTCTAGCTCTCCCAAAAGTTCTCCCAATACATCATCATTCACTGTACTCACATTTTCCCTGTCATTCTTTCGATGTACTCTCATCGTTAGCTGGTAATTGTTTACAGCTGATACTTTGGGTTTGATTTTCTTCCTTTTTTCATTGACTTTAAAACTACTCAAATTCCTTTTAACACTTTCCTTATTACATGTAGCTGTGGAAAGGCTATCGTTACCATTTTCGGAATCTTCCTCAGCAGGAAGTCTTTTAGCATCAGGGGATTCTCCAGTCTTTGACATTCTCTTGATGGAAGATTCATACATTTTAGTAGGTGTCTCTGCATCTGCTGGGTTTAAGCTTGAGTCACAAATATTCTCCACATCACTTCCAATATTTTCTTCTTCCATTTCTTCAACAGCTTCATCTTCTGAACCTATGTCATTTTTAATTTTGGTCCGAGATTCTTCTTCCACCTTGGGAGTTACTTCATCAAAACTAGCTTCAAGATCAACTATTGGACTGTCTTTCTCAAAATCATCTATTAAAACTGCTTCTTCCTTATTTTCCCCTTTCACATCTGCTTTTGAATTTCCATCACTTTCTTTGACAGCCACATTAAGAGGACTGTTAAGAGATATAGAAACTAAACTCTTCCGAGCTCGCGATAGTCGTTTCTTCTGAATAATTTCTGCTTTCGTTAAACCAGGTTTTTTTCCAACAGCTGCTGAGGATGTTAAGAAGCTCCTTCCAAAAATTTTCTTTCCTTTGGCCTCTACCTTGGAATCCTCTGGAGTATCAGGAATAATGATTTCTTCACAATCACTGAGAGAGTCAAACTTTTTATCTTTTTGCTGATATCCAGCTGGGCTTTTAAATAACTGAGTTTCAGGAATGACTATTGGCTCCTTACAGGAGGCTTTGTCATCTATCTGTTCTCCTTCAAGTGCTGCAGATATTTTACTATTCACACATGTAGAAGGTGGATTACAAGTGTTATGAGGTATATTGGATTTTTCGGCAGTTGCAAGAGATTCTGTGGACTGCTTCTTCATAAGGGATAACTTGGAAGCTACTGCAGACGACTTGGTCCCAAGTGTTGTGAACAGTTCACTGTTTGTTGGTTTATTCTTGGTACCACCCTGCTGAAAGTTAAAGTACAATAATTTTAAGAAAGAAAAATACATGTACATCATGCATTTTCAAAAATAAAATAATATATACCGGTACATTAAATAAAACAAACTTTTACATGTGTATTAAAATTGTAATGGGATGGGAGAAATAATGGCAGACGAGACAAGGATTTGAAACCTAGGCCCCCTGCATCTCTACTCAAGTGCTCTACCAACTAAGCTATCTGGTACTGACAATCAAACAGGCCTGACTGTCACATTTCTGCTCCTTTAAACTGTTATATGATCTCTGCCCATGAGGATTACACATTCCAGGTTGAACTGGTTCTCTCCCCTGGTAGTCCTGAGTTAACTTATCAATTCCACGGGGATGATCACATCATCAAATGTAACTATGATGGACCAGACCCGGATTTGAACCCACACCCCCTGAATCCCTATATACACAAGTGCTCTGCCAACTGAGCTATCTGTCATCAGCAATCAATTTTATCTGATTCAATATTCAGCATCTATACATATCTTTTTAAACTGTCGCAATAATATTATTCTCTCATATTATTATCTCAGTGGGTTTGGAAATTAATTTGTTTTAAAATTGAATATCTCTATCATACCTGGAAAAAACTTGAAATCTTCTGTTGCTTTTCATCCTGTAAAATAATAAATGACACAAGAGTTAAGAATTCTAAATACATTTAGACATAAACAACCGATTAAATAACGTGTACGAACCAATAGTGATAAGATAAAACCATAAAAATCGGCAGTTACCTTTACGGGGGTCTTTTTCACTTTTCCCATGTTGCAAAAACTTGTTCAATCGAATCAATGTAGATCTCCAGATTTATTACAATTCATGATTAATAAACCCTCAAATATAATAACGATATCTTTTTCATACGTTTAACTCTAATGTTTCTTAATTTTCACGAACCCCAAATTGCTACTGTTCTAAAACATATTCTCTAGGCCTAGTCAAAATGTAACTGTTTACATTTTTGCGCCATCACAACATTTTTATCTTCCTGAGCTGAAGAGTTGGAGTTGCAGTTACCTCCTCTTTTAGGAAGTGGTTTGCACTTAGAGCATGCGTACAAACAGTATTTTCAGTTTTTCCACTCCTGTGTCTGTCATCTAAAAACTTCCAAGGAATTTAGTTGAAGTTTTCAGGTATATGATAATACGTTTAAATGATTAAAATCATATACATAAATAATTCTGTTAAAAATTGTCAACCTTTAGTTTGCCATTTTGATAATTCGTGAAATTGGAATAGATTAGCCTAAATAATCAGATCAGATGGACTGGGATATTAGATATTATGTACAACATAATGGTTGTAAGCTAGAATATAAGTCAGATTTGTTTTTAATATTTTGATCAGTTGTGGGGAGACAAAATAACCGATTCTTGTTTTGATATTCTCTATAAATGTTATACATTCAGTACTAAAATTAGTCAGTTTATTGTTTTGTTAGAATCATTAATTAAGATAACAGGATTTACTTGTCAGATTATCAAATAAATAATATGCTAGCTAGTATTATCTCGCATGTCTATGTCATTTTCACAATGAACTCATGCTTAAAAATAATTTGGATCATAGTTTTTTGCTGGGTGGGTTTTTATGATAATTAGGTATGATGTGACTGTATGTCAATATTGGTATAACCTTGACCAGGTGAGCAGAGCCCATAGTTTGGTGGTTGTACTCCCATTTGGTGGTTGAACACCTGTATGGCACTCCCATATAATTTACCGAAGGGGATTAAATCTTTGCTCACTTCATTTATGCTTTTCTGAAGAAAACACACAATATGCTTGATGTCATCATGCTTTGGTGTGTGCACAAATGTTTATTTAAAATGATGAAATAGTTGCAGTGTTATGATATTTTAATCTGTTAAGGTCAGACGACATGTTCCTCGAAAAATGATAAATAATTTTCAAATTTTCAATGGCCTGATAATTTACCAAATCTAATTCTTATTATCTATTATCATATTTAAAAATGATTAAAATTTTAAAAACATATATATTTTATGCCTAAAAATTTTATATCAGCATGCACAATTCAAGTGTATTTTAAATAAGAATATATAGGAAATTGCATACTCTAGTATCTTGCACAAGTGCTTGGTAAGGTACGTACCCTAATTTTTTTGCTAGAAACTTTTCAAGATTATAACCATTCATGTTAACTCTACCGATTTACGCGGAAGTCTACCGCTTTTTGGCTCTGTCTCCCGCCAACCGATTTTATTAAAAATTCTACCGCTTTTCTTCAAAATACGTTCCTTGTTTTGATAGATAGCCATTTTGGAAGCCATTGTGGTCAAAAATCTCGTCGGGTTTGAAATTAGCGCGTGACTTTGAATCGGGGGCACACAAACGCTTTATGAAGTCGCTTGAATTACAAGTTTTCAAGCATGTGTTTTACATTGAACGATGAAAGAAGCCACTTCCCGTGATTACATTAGTTACAAGACATGTCGATATTATCCTCGCAAAGGAAAAAGAAGCTTTGCAATTCCACACGTGGTTTTAACGATGACTGAATATATCTTTTAACTTTGCCATAACAGTAAACTCACTTGCAGTTTATTGAATGCTGCATGATTTGTAATAAGCATGTAAATAAACATCGTTTTGATGATGAAAAAGAATATACGATTTTTCTACTAGTTCTTACTTCTCTTATATGTTAAATTTTGGCAACTTAACCTATTTTTTCTGAACAAAGACAATTGTTAAAGTCTCTGCACTCAAATATTTTTTCCTAAAAAAAAAATAAACTTTCCGGTAATAAATATAAGGTACATTGTAAATGCATGCAAACATTTTTATTGCATGTGTTGATATTAGTATATTTCAAAAGTCTTTTATATTTTAGTTGATATCATTTATTACTAATCAGAAACCCTTACTACATATGTAGTACACAAAAATTTGTGCTTTGAAATATACGCGAAAACGGCCGCGCGCGCGATGCTACTGCTTTTCGGTTCAAAATCTACCTATTTTTCATCACTGGAGGTTAACATGTATGTTATAACAGTTTCCTGGAGAAAGTTATATAAAACTGAGGAACGTGTCGTCTGACCTTAATGCATGTAAAAATTGTTTATCTAATGTTATTAAAGAATGAACATTTTATTAATTGATATTTCATCAATTAGATTAAAATCTCAGATTTTATTGAAATCTTAAAATTAAACACAGCACAGGGCAAAAGCTAGTAGTTAAAATTTTAAATCTTTTCCTACTGCAGACGCATATACAAATATATGTACTTAATTTTTATTGCTTGTATCCCCAGTGATGCTGGTTAAAGACTGTTATACAATAGGATGAAAATATATATTCCAATGATAAACATAAATTCACAGAGAAATGATACAATAGGATGATTGACTTAAATATTTTGAATAGTTAAGGCACTTCCTTTCCCTTCAGCTGGATTATTTTTGTAATATATTATATGCCTTTCTTTTCCTGGTTTGAAGTGCATACATGTTCATGTCATGTTAAACGTGTCTGAACTATTTAAAGACATGCACTATTAGGATTAAATGTGTCAATTCAAAATTAATTTGATTACATATATTGTAGGATATTGATTTGGAGAAGTGTTTTAAACTTTGATACATAATTATATTGATGATTGCTTATTAGCTTTTAAAATTGATTGATTTCCAAAAAACTTAAAACTTGAAAGTCATTATATAACAGCTTCAAGGTACTGATACTCGTGTTGTCCTTGTTGGAATTACTCTGTTTGCTTAGAACTGTTTTAACAAGAGCTTGGACTTTGGGCAGTAGTGACAAACTCAAATTTGATGAAGGCGGAGTCTACTCATGGTTAACTGTCCAGTCATTGGCTAATAGATATGAATACATTGAACGCAATGACACTCATCTGACTTCATCCAGGGATGTATATTTCGTTGAAACAGCGTCAATTTCACACAGCAGGGCAGATCTTTGCAAACAACTTTCCGGTTTTGACAGTCTATGAATATTAATGAGCTTCTCTGAGCGAATTAGAAGAAAGGAGGTCAATATTTGAAAGCTTGTTTTTGATAAGCAAACTAGATAGTAACATCCCACCGAAAGTCCAAGCTCTTGTTAAAACGGTTCTATACACATACGGTACATGCAGTCAGATGTGCTTGAAACCATATCCAATGGATTCATTATCAAAGTTTACATAAACAGTCCACAACATATCAATTACCGTACACATTTCAGTATTGGAACATATTGCATGTACTGTATTACATTGTACTATGGACATGTACTATCAACCCAGCAATTATCAATAGAAAGTTCAATCTGAATTCTAGGAAGACTTGGCCCACTGAGATGCATTATAACGATATTTGTGACTGAAACAGAAAGATGTGATAAACGATTGATTTTGTGTAGATAGGCCATAAGGAAGGCATGTTAAATATACCAGTAAATAATGCATACTAAATTTAATGTTGAGATTTAATTCAGTGCTCTAAATTTATTGTGAACCTAAAATTTTCAAATATCGGTTCTTCGTATTGCTAATTTATGAAGTTAATGATTGAAATTCATGTTTTTTTTTCAAATTAAATTTTAATTTTTTAAGTGTACGTGATACATGATAACTTCCTCTTTCTATAAATATAAGAAAAATCAAAACATTTAAAATTGTTTTGTTTTCATCTGGTCATAAATTTCCTCGCACGACTTAAGAATGCTTCCAACAGCTGTTCTCCTTGATTTGAATGAGATTTTTTTTCACCCAACACTCTCAAGCTCTTGAATTTGTCATCCAAAAGATGACTAAGCATTGCAGCTTGGCAATGCATTCATTTTCAAATGCACATTTTATAAAAAGTCGACTCATTACAACAGACAGGGAAAGGGTTCTAATCTTGATATCTGTGAGTATTGACATATTAAAAATGTGTTGTTGACCTTGAGTCTTTTGTTAATACATGTATATAAATCTATGGATACGATCTAGTCATTTGTTAGTAAATTATTTAATGTCAACTAAGTGATCTAACCTTTGCAGTGAAAGGATGTATAATTAACTAAAAAATTTTAATTCTTAGTGACTATTTTTAGATTTTGAAATTTTTCTTTTTTTAAAAATTTGGAGACTGAATGAAGGGAATTTTGTTTGCAGGATTATATGTAAAAAAAAAATATAATGGGTGGAAATATTGCTCCTCTAGTCTGTTGAGTCAAGCGGAAATGAACTATTGAAAAAGTACAAAATTGCGGAACCTTCCTCATCAAAGTTGATGACACCATTATAATGACTATCAAATGTACGGACAGTATTGATGGGGATTTAATAAATAGGCTATATTTAAGTAAGCAATAGATGTTTATCTGGATAAACCTGCACTCGAGCCAATGAATCACTGAATTGTTCATTGATAAAGTGACAGCCCAAGCATTTTTCATGTTTGAAGGACCTCCTTAAAAAACCAAGGTGCCATGCTTGCTAGTAGAACCCATACTATCAGTTTGCTGTATCCATGATACAAAGAGCTGTCTTTTATATAAACGTTGATAGTTTTTTATGTTTTCGCTAGAAATATTGGCGCTGTCATGAAACACCGATAGCTAGTTTATATGGTGCTAAAAATGAGTGCCATCTTGAAGAGTATTTTTTTTTTCTCTTGAAGGATGAAAGCAGTTTAAACAATGTGAAGAAGAGGATATAAATCGGTCTTATTGTGCGTTGGATTACGACTACAGAGGTAAGCAATGGAGTGTGAATAATGCCAGTGTGACAAACGCCACAATTACATGTATCATCGTTATACCTCAGATTTGACATGTGGAGAGGGGACAGGAATTTTGACGCTGTAGTGTGGTACATGTATCAATGTAACAGGTTGCAGACACTTTTTCAATTACCGTTATAGTGCCTTTATTTGGTCATTGGGTGTAAGTAAAAATTTTCGCCTTTTAAAAAATGTTCTAACAGTGCAATGTTGATTTTAATGTATATATAAAAATGAGTGGGTCAAATAGGTTTGGGAATGTGTGAAGCTGATATTCATCAAAATACTCAACATGAAAAATAGATCTTGGAGAATTGTGTGAAATTCCATCAATGGCTATCAGTTACAGCTAGGGATGTTTAAAATTCCTGAGATGTCAGAGTCTATACAGGTGTCATGACAGCTAGGAAGGCTTTAACACAGACAGAAGTTGTCTGTGGACCCATTATTCAGCTAAATCAATAAGGCAGAGCACTGATACTGGTCCATTTGGTTTGGTAAACAAATGTGTATTACCTAAAGTGGACTGTGAAATACACACACATATAAGTTGTTATATAAGTGGACTCTGGAAATACACATGCACACACACAGGTTGTTATATCACAACAATATACAGACCCCTGTGCCTGAGGGTCTGGGATGAGGTGAAAAGATGTATATACACCTGGATGTGACCTTTACTGACCTCATTTTCTACCTTGCCTTTAGTGTAAACATTTATTTGAGTCTGTCTAGTGGCAATTTTTTTAATGTGTGAACATCAAGGTGTAACTTTCACCAGGGAAATTGGTGTATTGAGGCCAGACTCTGCAGTTTATGAAGTACTTCATTAAGTATTAAATGAAATAATGAAACCTCTCAGCTTCCAAGTTTCCAACATTGTTTCCTCTCAGAGAATTTTTCTCTCCTCACAATATGTGGTATAAACATTGCTAATGAACTTCTTGAATATTTTTTTTTCCCTTTTCTTCTCTCTCCCTGTTGGCAATACACAAAGTTGTTTTCCAAAGTTTCGGGACTTCTCCCCTCTCATCCTTGCTCTGGTGCCAAAATACGCTCCGTGCTGATAAGTGATAAATTGCGGAATAGTACTTAATATTATTGCGGAGTGTGTTGCGTATGAAAATAAATAAATCATTACCTGCTGCAATTCCAAAAATCAGAGAGGAAAACTCTAGGAAGGATTTGATATTAATTAGGAAAATTTATTAGTGTGGGAATTTTAAGTGAAATTTGTTTATTCTTCCCTGACCTGTGTGGTTTAAAAGATGTTGTCTTGAGGATGTAAGTAGATGAGCAGAGATAAGGATACTGAGAGCAAGGATTACTCCACAGGAGAGGCGTGCAGTGATGAATTATGACAGGCTCCCCATAACACAATGTGTGACATTTTTTTCCACAACTGTATTCTGCTCTCTGTAATCGGTGCACCATCTCCTCTATCGTCATTGTTGTGGATCTAGATCATTCACGTCATTTTCCTCCTCTGATCAGGACTGTCTACAAGCATTCTCATGTAGTGACCGTTTTAACATCCAGGCATTGATTTTTATTCCGTCATCAGATACAAATGTAAGTTGGTGCTCTCAGACAATAGATGTTAATTATCTCTCTGAAATATGACACTCTT
The DNA here is from genome assembly GCA_020458035.1 of Magallana ariakensis. Lineage (NCBI taxonomy): Eukaryota > Metazoa > Mollusca > Bivalvia > Ostreida > Ostreidae > Magallana > Magallana ariakensis. The sequence goes on along the minus strand of CM035814.1, from coordinate 24,516,246 downwards.
GTGTAGTAGTTTAATTTTCATTGATGATTACTGGAGTATTCATGACACATTGATTTAAAAGACCACTCGTATCTGTATTTGGAGGTCAAGGGTCAATGGGTTAATTCATTTTAACGACATTTTTGATACTTTGGGGCAGGTTTGTAAGACATTAATCCAGTTTTTAAAACAATGGAAGTTAATAGTTCAACTAGATTTCTTCAAGATTTGCTGTTATGAACTGATTTGCCTGTACATGCATTTAGGTCTATTGAATGAACATCTACATTCCAGGGCATTCAGTCAAAAATGTAGTTAATACTATTAATTAAGGCACTGAAGCATATTGTTAGGTGCATATTGTGCACAAGTCAGTGGATATTTGGCTAACTCATTGATAGGGAATGTTACAAATAATATTATTGCATATGGCTTAGTTATGTTTGTCTTAATCCCATGGCCGGAATAAAACCAAGGTTAGGGAAGGAAGACAAACGGTGGTGGTCTCTCTGCTCATGAATATTATGACTATTGATTTTGTATTCTCATTCATGAAGCAACAGGGGATTAATTCTCCTGTTTTTACAAGTTCAACATATTGATATAAGTTAACAATAGGGGATTCACCTCTTCCTTGATGGTTTACTTTTTGGGGTTTTTTGGCATCAAATTCAACAAACCAAACCAAAAGTTTAAGTTGTGTGCAGACAGTCACATATGCACTTCTACATGATGAGCATTTATTTATTTTTAGACAAGTGAGTCAATGAGTATTGATTGAATTTTCTTTTTCAACACAAGACACCTAACTGTAATCTTGTATGGTCTGTAGATTTTTGCTTAAAGTTTGGGGTTTTTGTGTGCATTTTTATATTATTTTTTTTACAGAATGATTCCTGTATTATAAGCAAAATCAGATTCTTCATGTATCTTAATGTGAAATTTTTAATGTTTGTTTTGATTTTCCAGATGAGTTTGCCTCGACCTTCGGGGTTAAAGGCCCCCACCAAAATTGGGCGGCCCACCGGGCTCCCCCAGCCCCGATCGGCAGGTACAGGTATCCCCACCCCCGGGTCTGTGCACAAAGCCCAAAGTAAGCCTCCTCACTTTGTCATTGTACTCTTCTTCACCATATCGCCTGCTAGCGAGGTCATATGTGATCTGTCTGTCATTATGGATTATCATTGCTACTAGAACCATTGAATGATTTAATCCATGAGAAAAATAGACAAATTGCATTTGATCTTTAAATAAAAATGGGGTTCATTTGAAATACAATTTTTTATTTTGTTTTGATATTTTGATTTTTTTTTTGTTGAGGCAAGAACAGAAATTATTAGGTGCCCATTTCTTTATGACACTGCATCAGTGAAATTCAAAAGAAATATTTAGATAAGACATAAAACTTGAGTTTGTGAATATACAAAAAAAATTTTTATTATTTAAGTGCATATTTACATATTTCAAGTGTGTTACACCCTTGGCTTATCTGGAAGTGATCACTTGAGAATGTACACTTGATAAAATTTGAATGTCAACATCATCATAATGATAGAAAGTTTAAAAATCCTTACCATATATAATGCTATATAAATATTGAACCCCATTTTTAAAAAATAAAAGCAAATTCATTGAGAGTTTAATCATCAGGTTTTGAGATTGGGAGTTTTGAAAAGAGAAAATGCTTTGCTTTTTTATTCTTCGTTTCCTGAATTCTTTGTGAATGTCTTACTCTGCACACTAGATCTTTTAGCAGTTAATGGCTCAAACATCACCTTTTCTATGTCCTTGTGCTTGCTCGCACATCTGCGATATTTTACTTTCTGTACAAATTCTCATTCCACTCAATGTTTCTGCCATTAATTGAGAAAGATCTGCCTTTTTTGTTGTCTGCAGTGCAGTGTTTTTGGGTTTGTTTTTTTTTTTCAAATGTGTTGCAAAATGTAAATTGTTGCTTAAAAGAAATAGAGATTTTTTTGTATTGTGAATAACTGTGTGATCCAATATGAAATAATTGCATGAGTACCGTAACTTGTCTCGTTAAAACTGAAGTACATGTACATGTATTGGGCAAATGCTATTTTGTTTTCCTTTATGTTGTTTTATTCAAACTCAACTTTCTGACTGCAGGTTTAAGGTGGTTGGTTGCATGGGTTTTTTTCTCTATATATGGCTCAAAACTTGTTTCTCAACCATCCCCTCTTATTCTTCACTGTTCTTCAATATCTCAAAACAAGTAATTTTGAATGAGATAGTTTACAGCACAATGAACAATATTTTCAGTACAAGTATACATCCACATATACATTTGAGTTAGGTTTACAGGAATTTACAGGCTGTATGCATTTGTGGCACTGTAAATTTTTAAAGTCATGCATGACATCAATGTTTAAAATTAATTAAAGGGGATCTTATGACATTGGACATTATGTCAAACAGAGGAACCCTATAGTTTACAGTTTCATGCAGTAGCTATGAATTTCGTAAAGGGATATTAAATTCTCTCTCCACAAAGCATGAATTCATACACATTAAACAGAAAATTAAATTATTACCGTATTTTAAATAATCAAGTTACACTACTTTTGATTAACAAAGCAAAGGAAACAAATGATGGTCATGTTCAAAGTCTTACTCTCTTTTACTATTCAAATTCATAGAAAAAATCCAAACAAAAAGCTATGTGCTAATTACTTGGGATAATTAGTCATAAAGGTAAGTCGGGGTTAGGGGTTAATTGGTAGTGGAGGAGAAAAGCCACAAATGTTTTCTTCAGAGAGAAGTCACAAAGTTGAGTTTGACTTGTTGTGCTATGTTCCCACCCCCAGTCAATGTGTGACTAGTTGGTGTGTATGCTTGATTCGTTTGAAGGTGCTATAGCTAAGAGTGCCCGGGCTGCAGGTATTAGTGCCAATCTAGCAGAAAAATATGCCGCCGAGATGGTCCAAAAACTACCAGGTAAAAAAAAAAAAAAAAAATTGGACATATATGATTAATAAATCATGATTTTTTAAAAGATTTTTCAAAATTAGTTTTCAATTAGATGTGTATACATAGTCATTGTTTATTTGGAAAAATATTAGCTATATACCCTAGAGCAGAAATTAAAAAGATGTTCTGCGATACAGTATACAGACAAAACATTACAGTTTTCATGTAGAACTCCATCTCAAACACAAAAAAATAAATCCTACTCTGCTTTTTTGACAGCTCTTCTCTGAATAGTATTTAATAGATAGTCTGCTTTGTTTTTGCACTTTAGCTTACATGTTGTTCTGATAAAAATTTTTTTATGGGTGTAGTGAAAGCCTTTCTCCTATTAACACATCTTGTTTTGATTTTCGTTCCATGCTTATTGGTGCTTTCATCTTCCAACCAGAGTTTCATATCTTGTAGATTTATGAATGAAAACTCTCCAAAAGCATTCAAAACATCCATTTCTGTCATCACTTCTTTATTATTCTCTGTGTTTTGTAGATTCATAATGTACAGTCAAACTTCGTTATCTTGAACTAGATAGGACTGTTTAAAAACTTCGAGATATCCGAGTATTCGAGATATCGAGGGTAAAATATTTAAAAAATAAGTGGTTGGGACTTAAAAATCACTTCGACATATCCATTGTATTCGAGATATCAGTGTTCGAGATATCGAAGTTCAACTGTATAATTATGTATTTATTGCATAGGTGCTATTGTATATATGTTTTTTAAAATACCAATGTATTTGTTTTCATTAAAAATCACTTAAAGATCGGAAAGGTAAGAAAAAACCATCTTATAATAAATATGGTAACCCTGGATCTCTTGAGTACATGTATCAATGCTTCACTGACATTAAATTGGTTTGAAATAAATTCTGTGTAATTATGAAGATTAAACCTTTCTTTCGTCTGAAAGTTAATATCTTTTTGTAGCTAATGGAATGAGGGATATTTGCTAATTTAATTTAACTGATACATGTAGTAACACATATTTTTTTCTTGACTTAATTTCCCTTTCTGTTTCCTGAATAAATAAGTTAATGTTTGGTCAGTTTTGAGTTATATATAATGTGATTTTGATATATGAACATAAAGGAAAAATAAGAGGTAAATATTGCAAAAATAATCGTTCTGCACTTGAATGTATCAATGTCTCTGATTTTGTTGATATGGTGCACTTGTGTGCCCACCTCTCACATAATTGTACATCTGCTGTTTATCTCTCAAGTTTTATGAAAATCAGTTTGAATTTGAAAAACAAATTTTAAAGGCAAATAGTTAATTTGTTGTTAATTCATTAAGTTGAAAACATGAATGTCTAAACATTTGATATATAACTATAATTTATTAAGTAACGGTACAGAAATTTTCAGGGGCTTGGTTTTTTTTCCCACAGCAAAATATAAGTAAATAAAAAAATATAATTTACATTATTTTTTGTTTTAATGTTAACATAAATTAGAATTTTGGGTAAAAAAGTACACTATGTTTTAAATATTTTTTACAACATCGAACAAACGTTTGACATGAATGGCTGGTACATGTTCTGAAATCATTGTGGGTGTTTCGACAACTTCTTCCTTTTTTAATTAACTAATACATGTACTGCAATGACATAGATTTATTTTAGTGGTTCAATGGGAAATTTTGAGTGCATGGATTAAAATAAATTTAAGGGAAGCTTCCTGATTTGTAGAGCTGATATATTTTTTTATTATCCTTCAAATCTATAAAAAAAATTTAATAAACCATCTGGGAAATGGAAATTATTAATTTTATTTCAGAATTTATATTTTTATTCAATACATAATTTATGACGTACGTACAATGCTATTGCTTTATTTTTACCTCATATGATTCTTACTGGGAAAGGTGAAGTAGCCTCCTTCTTCCAAAATGCAAGCTTCTATATAAATTCCAATGCACAAATTCCCCAATTGCAGATATATGTACATGTATAATGTAATTTGTCATTAAAATTATAGAATAATAATATATATACATGTACATTATATTGTATAAATAAACGATTATTTATCTACAGGTATTAGCAAGTTATTTTGATAATTACATTCATAATCTGATATTATTAAATTTGATTTTAAAATTCTTTGTATTGCTCATTTGAAAAAGTAATAAAAACTGACATATATTTTCTTTCTTTTCTCTTTTGTCCCTAAAAGGTCCGGAGGGTCTCCCCCCTCCCCCCCCTGCTGATGACTTCATCATTGGAGACAGGGTGTGGGTCAGTGGTACAAAACCAGGCCATATTGCCTACATAGGCGAGACGCAGTTCGCTGCCGGAGAATGGGCTGGAATTGTGTTGGACAGTCCGGAAGGAAAAAATGACGGATCAGTCCAAGGTGTCAGATACTTTCAGTGCGAGCCAAAGAGAGGTGTGTTTTCACGTATTTCAAAACTCTCCAGAACTCCTGGTTTAACCTCAGAGACCCCAAAACCAGATGACTGTGCATCCGAGTCAGGGGGTTCAACAAGCGTGAAAGCGAATGGGACGAGTCACCTGCCATCAAGTTTACGACCAACAACCCCCAAGCCGATCGCGAATTCCCGGGCATTGTCAACGTCTTCTTCAAGTCTGAACAGGGCTGGAGTGGCATCGACGCCAGCTGCAAAGAAACCTGCACTGAAGATCGGAGACCGAGTTCTAGTGAGTGGTACTAAGACTGGGACACTCAAGTACATTGGAGCAACAGACTTTGCTAAAGGGGACTGGGCCGGCGTAGAACTGGATGAAAAGCAGGGGAAGAATGATGGAGCTGTGTCAGGAAAAAGGTTTGAGGAAAAAAGACAACCCAACTACCTTTTTAAAAATTTACAATATGAATCAAAACAATCAATCTAAACAGTGCTGATTTTTTTTTTTTTTTAAAGAAACGAATGATAATGGTACTTGTAAAGTTATATATGTGCATATATTTTCTTAACAATGCAATAGAGAATCATAAAGAATGTTTATAAGGTAAAAATTCCTTGTTGAAGCTTATCATAGAAATTTTTTTGTCATCTCAAGAATACACCATGTCTTTCAACTTTTACAGATATTTTGAATGTCGTCCCATGTTTGGGTTATTCGCCCCTGTCCACAAGGTCACTCGGCTGACCTCGGGCAATGTCACCAACAGTATGTCCGCCTCCACACCCAGCCCTCAGTCTCGCTCCCTGATGAACACAAGTCTGAGGATGTCTCGTGAGCGAAGTGGCAGTCAAGAATCGGTCAGCTCAATCAGTTCCACGGCTTCGAGTGTGTCCCGAAGTCGGGTAAGACTCGGCGTCAACTCACTCAGCAGTAACCAGGTACATGCAGCTCTACTGGTGCTCTCAAAAGTTTTCCTTTACTTTTTCTCTTGAGATCAGTTTTCTACAGGGTCTTTCAAAAATTAAAGTTAAATTTTTTTTTTTTGAAGACCTTGTGTTTTAATTATGCCAAAAAAATTTAGTTATGATGATTCTTTCAAGGTCAGCTTCACGATTCACACTGCATTTCACATGAGCACTGCATTTTAAAATGCGACTTTGCTTAACCTCTTTCATTTTCATTAAAAAAGTAAAAATCCTTATTACATGGCATTGATTTTATAATTTAAAATACTAATGTGTCCTATGTTGATTTTTTCTTATCTTCAACTGATCATTTGTAGTAACCAAATATCAATTAAAACTTTTCAATCAAACGATGATGAATAAAATCCACTTGGATTTTTGTCATGTTTAATGACTGTTATCAGGAGTACTTGATGAGTCGTGTGAAAATTTTCCTCTAAATGATTTGAATAAATTTAGAATCTAAACTTCTTGACACTTGAAGTGTTGTGTACTTTTAACAACAGTCACATCTTTTGAACCATTGTGAATTGAACACAGCATCACATAATGCATCATCATTATAGAAAAATCTGAATGAAAATAAATATGTGAAATGTTTATTTTGTGTGCATGTAATGATTCATACCTTCATAATTAACAATTCCTGTAATTATATATAGCTTGATGTTGCATGTAGAACTGTTTCCTCTAAGTTGTGTTCAATTCATATTCAATATCATGTGTTTCTAAAGAGTAGATTTAGTTATAGTTTGCATGATCAATTTAGGAATTGTGCTTTTAATTACTATGAATAGAAGGTAAAAAAAAAAATACCCCCCCCCCCCTTTCCATTTTTATGCAATTAACATCATTGCAATTAACATCATCAGTGGCAAGGACTAAAGGTAGAATTTGGGAAAACCTAAATCAAATTATCTTTTAAAAGATATAGCCCATATGATTTGAAAAAAAAGAAACCACAGAGACTAGAATAATATATACGATAACAATGCTAACTCTTTCAGTTGAATCTCGTACACAAAAAGGTTTGTTATTTGAAGAACTTCACGCAGTTGATGTGATTTGGCTTGTTTATTTTTTTTCAACAAAAAGATAATTAAAATATTAATTGAAATCATTATTAAATCAATTAATTTTTTACTAATATCAATTAAAATTGATGTTTGTTTGTGTTTGGGTCCTGATGCTGACCTTGATAAAATTTTTGTTAATATTTTATTGTGTGTTTATATGACAAAATTTGTGCTGAATTTGCACGCACATATTTGCAAAAACAAAATCAAACTATAAAATCAGAATTTTGTTTGCATTGGTAAGCTGCATGCTTTGTTTGCCTGGCCTGACAACCTTCACTGAACACTTTTCTTCACTTTTCTTTCTTTCCTAATTTCTCTCTCTATCTCTGAACTTTGATCCATATTGAAGATATTTATCAACTTCAGAATGAACATGTTTCTCTATTTCAATTCTGTCAGTGATTCAACTGTGATAAACTGTCTAATTAATTGTGCCAACATTTGTATATCCTTGGAAAATGCTTTACTATATGTAACTGGAACCAACATTCTATTAATTTCTAGTTTCTATACTCAGTTTTAACTAAGGTAGTCTAATAACCTCAAACAATTTACAATCATGTAGAATGTGAAAACTTGATTTTGCCATGTGCTTTGACTTCCCAACATGCATCACTGTGCATAATGAATGCATGTGTGTAAATTCAGTGTTGTGCAGTAAATGATGAATTTCAACAAGTAAAAATTGAAATTCAATAAATGAGTGATATTATTTGATACAGCTTCCATTGCTGCAGGCTCGTAAACAGCAGTTATCACCATCAAAGGCTCAGGTTTTTGTCCTATTATAACTTTCAGCTATAAAAGAGCATTTTTTATATTTCCTGGGTGCTAATGCATGCAAGTACGTTTGTTGAACACTGTCAAGGGACTTAGCTAGTCAGGAAAATTGGCTCAAAAGCTGTACGTATGGTGGCGAGTGTGTGTTCTTCGAATGCTACATGTTCTAGATGTTGATGTTGAAGCAATTTGGGAAGCATCCACTTCAGTTGTTTTCTAATTTACTTGAAATCTCTCTTAAGTGTTTGAAAGAATTAAGAAACAAAAAAAAAAGGGGAAAGTCGGTTTGATAAAGATGAATGATTTGCATGGAATGTTGATGAGTGTTGGTTTCTGTGTGGGTTATAGAGTGGGGGGAGGCCATGGAGAGAAAAAAATTATTTAAAGTTGCCACATTTATAGTGATTTAATCAGAGGCTATAATAACACTGTTCCTTTGCCCAAAAAAAAAAATGTAATTCCTAATACCTCAAAAGAAAAAAATTCAATTTATTAACAATAATTACACCAAGGTGAGTTTGTTAATGAATCGAGCAAAGAACCCAATTATTTCCTTTACAGTTTTGGCCTGATATTTATCCATCTAACCCGCTGAGTTATTTTTAAAGCTTTTCTGCTGCTTTCATGCTGTATGTATACGCAAAAAACTTATTGCAGTATAATGCTGTTGTATATTGGAAATTTCAGCTCTTATATATACCCACCTGTCTCCAATATACTATTAATGGGAAAGGGGGGGGGGGGGCAAAATTTGACTGCTACTCTTCAAATAATTTCTCAGAATTTCTCCTTTTAAGAAAGTTGCTCAATCTGAAGTTTAATGTCAAATGCACAGGAATCAAATTATTGTGTTTAATCAATAAAGATGAGCAGCTTCTCTTTGGAGACCGACCCTTAAGTTCTTTAATAACCATTTGCATGCTTTTTAATGACAGCTTGGTATGCATGCGGCCAATGCATGAGTTGGTTTTTTTGTTGACCAAATGAAAGTCCTAACTTGATATTAATTGATGTTATTAATAGTAAATGTTGTAATAAAAATATAATAACAATATATTATTATAGTTATATAAGCACAATGGGTATAAGGTTTAGATAAGTATTGATATAAAGATGTATCGTGTTTCTAGTACAGTGTATTAGCTTTACACATCTAATGGTAATTGGTCACCATTACATGTCTATCAGAAGTACTTTTGAATATTATGCTTATATGACAATATTTATTTACATATTAAATATATTATCTAATCATTTTATCAGTGGAGTTGATGCAGATATATGTTTTTAAGTATAAATAGGGGAGGGGGGGGGGTATAATTACCCAAGAACTGTTTATACACAGATATATGCAAAACCAATTTATTATCCATCTAATAGACCATATAACGTGATTAAAACGTGTATATTATCATATAATCAATGAAAATCCAAAATGTAAGGAGATTTGGCACATTTAAAAGTCAATGGAGTGAATTGTTACATGGTATTGGGTAATCATAGGAACTTAAAGAGAAAGGGGAATTTCAGAAGAATGTCTGACATCAAACTCTATATTAACCGTTAGTAGTAGTGTACTTTTAATATATATTATATGTGTGTGTGTATGATACCATCGTACTAATTGACTCATAAGCAAGGGGGATAATCTTTGGTGTACCATTAACACACAGGCCAAAACCAGTCAGCGACCTAGTTCTCTAAACCTGACCGCCACCACTCAGGCTCTCCAGGTGAGTGCCCCCATTTCTACGAAGATTTTTTGTCTCGGCCCCTCATGTATAACATGCCATACATGTAGAAAGAATCCTTGATTGTGGAAATTCCCTCTATGGTAATTTTGGGAACTTGATGCCATTAATATCATTTCATTGAACCCTTGGGATGTAGTTGAATTTAGAATGAAATTAAAAAGAAGGGAATGCTTGATCTTTTTTGTGCATAGCTATGGGATGTATAATAAACTGAATAAAAAAAAAAACTTAAGTAAATTATGTACCAGATTTTCAACACGGGAGAAGTAATTTTTAAAATAGTTTAATATTTACGCCTAGTGAGAGGACCTCAGTAAAAGAAATTAGCGTGAAAAATTTGATATAATTGATGAATTAGAAATGTATTTGCCAATGGTAATTAACAGATTTCTAGAGTTCATGAACTGTATCCTGAATAATGAGGACAGAGAGCAGATACATTCATGATGTTACCCTTGTTTATTTCATTAACATCCAAAAATTTCTCCTGTAATCTATTAACAAGCAAATGTGTTTGGTAGAGGGTTGTTTTTACAAGTAACACCTTTCATAAAACTTTCTCCTGGAGTACAGGTATCTTCCTTTGGTTCTGTGGGTATTTTTCTTACCTATATACATTGTACATGTATGTATATATATAATTTGATGTAATTTCACAAGTTGTAACTATTAATTAATGCTTGTTTGAAGTGATTTTGTAATAACACAGGCTTTCTTCTCTTTCCTCTTGCACGGCCATTCTATAGAAAGCACTGAAGGAGAAGGAGGAGCATATAGAACAGCTGCTGAAGGAGCGCGACCTCGAGAGGGCAGAGGTCGCCCGAGCCGCTGCCCAGGTCGACGAGGTGGTCAATCTTAACAATATTTCACACTTCATGTCACCTTTGTAAAACAAAGATATTGTAGAGAGAGAGAGAGTTGTGTTAGTCTCTCTTAGCCATTACACTTCCATACTTCCATAGTAAAATACATATGCAAATGACATCCTGGAAACATGAGAGAGAAAAGAGAATAAAAAAGAGAGAGATTACAAATGAAAAACATTAAAAACAAGGGTCTTCCTGGACTTATAACAGTTGATATTTAAATTTGATGAGGATTTCTAAGTCCCTTTGTGCTTATTATCTGTGATGTTTAAATAATCTGTTTATTCCTCTTCTTCCCAGGCTGAGGGACAGCTAGCCAACATGAGGAGCGAGCAGGACAGATTCCGTGATGACACGGATGAAGCCATCACCAGACTGAGGAGTCGAGTTGAGGAGCTGGAGAAGGAGAGGAGTGACCTCAACTGTAAACTTGAGGATGAGCGCAGGTAGATATCTATCTAATTGTTGAATTAATTTGTGCAACACATTACTTTGTACCTTATGATAATGGCTTCATAAGCATGCAAATCGTGTACATATTGTTCTATTTCATTTGTAGAAAAGTGGAGGATCTACAATTTCAAATTGAAGAAGAGGCCATTTCTAAAGATGACTTAGAAGTAACTTGTTGTTATCAATGCTGATATAATTCTTTTCAACTATTTTCTGAGGAGATTTATGTTTACATCTTAAATCATATTTTTCTGTAGTCTCGGACAGAGGTGGATGAAGAAAAGCTTAGAAGTCTGGAAAAAGACCTGAAAAAAGAAAAGGAAAGGGCAGATAAAAGTGAACAAGAGTATTTCACCTTAAAGGTATTTTATTTTTGTTTGATCAATATTTTTGGTTATGATAGATATATAACAAGACTTAATTTGATGATAATACATAAAGTGATTTTTTTTATCATGCTTGTTTATTTGATACCAATAAAAAGACTACCTTTGAATGTCAACGTATAAATCATTTGTGAATATTTGTGGGTATGATTTTTCATTGAGTCTATAAATCTTGGAGTTTCAAGGATGCATAAAATTGTGGACATTTGTCATTTCAATTGAGAATGTTGTCACATTTTTTACTTCTATGAACATTTAGTTAATGGAGAGACTCAAAATCGAAATCCACCAAAAAAAAGTAATTACGAAACTACAGTACTGTCATATGACTTGATTTCAGGCAATGCTGAAAGACCAGACAGATAGATTGACCTCCACGGAGGACACGAACATGTCTTACCTTGACCAGATAGAGGAGCTTACACATAAACTCTCACAGGCAGAATCTAAAGTCAAGAGTTTTGAATCTTCACGTCTGGAGGAAGGAGCCAAGGTAGTGAACTGTGTGCTTTGTTGTTAGTGTTAATTTGGTACCAGTAACACCAAGGGATTATAATGTTGTACTTCTTCTTGTAGGACTATTTCTTGTGTGTGTTTCTGTGAAAATAAAAGTTTTAAGAAGTGTTTTAAGTAAGAAGACAATATATTCAGTATAACAGTCTACTTTGCAGTCACATATACATGTACATGGCTGGCTATTGCCAAATGTTTGCAATATTCTCTTACAGCAACACCTTTGTGTATAGAACTATTTTATGCAAGCTTCTTTTTAAATGATTTTTCATCAGTTGCAATATGAATTCATCTGATTGTCTTTCAAATTTCAATTTCACTTTTTTCAAAAAGTTTATGAAATTCATTTGTGTTGTAATTATTCTCTTTGCTTTGTGCACGAGATTCTTGACAGGAATGAGATATCCTGTATTTAAAAAAACCTTTTTTGAGATGTTTCATTTCTTCCTATTCTGCTGTTCTATTTTCTTCATACACTGCACAATTACAGGCGAGTCAAGTTAGCATAGAGCTGATGGAAAAGTCCAATCGTCTCGTGGAACTAGAAGATATTCTCTCTACTCGTGATAAAGAAATCAAAGAACTTCACTCTAAACTGCATGAAGTGGTATGTATGCTGCCAGTGCAGCATAGCTGCAGCATGAACAATGCATAAGTCGTTTCCCCCATTTCATTCAGTGTGTGATATATTTCATGCATCTGTTTCATTTGCATTTTCAATTTTTTCACCATGCTTGGTAGTAAAGTTTTAAAAAAAAATCATATGCATTTTTCTTGAATTTGTCACATATTCCATGGCAAAAAAACTTATGAAACTACTGCATTAAAACTACATGTATGTAACTTAGTTGTACTTTTGAAAAACTCACTATCTTTAGAATAACTTGTCATGAACAGTAGACAAAAATGCTGCTAAAATTTGCACCTTGGTAGTCATTTTTTGAGTGATACATATATATATATTACTGTGTGATTTCCATAACCTTTGAAGTAGCTGTTTTGGCTAGTAAAATTATCATGCTTTCACTTCCATATCATAAAATTGCATTCATATTCAATTTCATCTGTCAGATGCAATTTTTGTGTTGAAAAATATTTTTTTTCTTTTATTAATTTACAAGAATTGTTCTGAAATTGAAATATGAATGCTTTAGATTCAACTAAAAATTAATGACAGTTCTATCTTTCACATGCTATATATTATAATAATTCAGTCCTTTGTGCACTGGTTTCTCGTAGAAATCACAATTCTGAATCCCGTCTTTTTTCTGTAGAAAATCGGTCTCTGTCGGCTGGAACTGTTGTTTGGTTGCGGTGAATTATAAACAAAAAACAAATTATATAAACTTGTAAGTGAAGGACAGACTACATCACTCTTCTGCTATAGTTGCACGAGCTTGGCTTGGCTTTTTCATTTTGACAAAATATTTAATAATTTTCTAAGATCTGCATGCAGAATGGAGTTGTAAGCACTGACCTACCTACATGTATATTTAATCAAGAACTACTGAAGGGGATATCTTTGTAGCTTTGGGTGAGAAAAATGGGACAAAACGTAGATTCAAGGGAAAAAATCGGAATTTTTTTTTTGCAGTTTTTGTTTAGTTTTTGGCTAACATTAGTTGAACATTGGTTCTCATACACAGTAGAATATTAAAATATTGTAGAATATTAGCTTTGATTTAGCTGAACACATACATGTTAGTGTATATTGACTTAGAGAAATTTGTTTGCTTACTGTTTTGTTTCATTTTTATAAAGGTGTTATGTCTCGAAACTCAGGTAAAAGATCAAATTTTAGTTTGAATGGATGATCTTTCCTTCTGAATTCTACCAGTTTCTTCATCACCAAGAAAAATCTAGAATTCAGAGTTGCATGACTTATTCTTTTTCTTTGACCTTGAAAAGAAAGGGGGTGGGGAAACTCCCATCTCCTGATTTATGAGTTTATACAACAACAAAAACTGCTTGATTTGTCATTGTTAATTTGAAGTGAGAACCTGCTGAGTTTCAGTCAGTGTCTTGTGTTGCTGTGTACAAAATAGCTTGATCCTCCCCCCTGAAAATTCACTAACCCCCTCACAAACTGTAGACTATAATGGACACAATTAGCACTCTGTATCTCGAATAATTTTAGTTGTATTTGATATCCAAACCCATCCCAGTAGTAAGTTTAATATGACAACTTAATACATGTATTTATAATTATAATTATTGTAAGAAATATTTATTAGTTGTACTTAGTAAAATAAAAAGCATGGCCTATGATATGTCTTGGCATGAATAGAGCTTAAATGCATATTGCTGATATTTTTTTTCTCTTGACATGAAATATCCTTTTCTCAATTTCCCTATTACTGAGTATCCATGATTTTTTTTTTCTCCATGTAAATGGGGGCATGTATTATACTGATCTGGTATATTATTCTCCAGTGTAATGGTTACAATGTAGATCTAATGAAGAAAACTTCAATCTTCTTGAATGTGATTCTCGGTTTCCTTGGATGATATCTCCTTGCTTGTAAATTGTGTGAAAATAATTTTTTTGTATTCCATGATGGCAAATGTCTTTGGAAACAGATTGGTTAAGAATAGCTTGCTATTGCCTGTGCATTAATTTGTTTCGTCAGATTAAAGTTTTTGTGCAAACTCACCTCCAAAAATAACATCAAATTAACAAATTTTGTAATTTCATTTCTAAAAAAAATATTTATTTTTTATTTGCTCATAGTTGTTGCAATGATCTGTAACAATTTTGTAATCATGTAATTTAGTGTAACAAACCAGTCTTGAGTGTATAGGATCTAGTGCTCAATGTAATAAACTATTGATGTGATCTGTCCTTCCCTTATGTATACTATGATTAAGCACTGTGACTGTATGAATTGCTTGCCAAATCCTTGCTTCTGTTTTGTTTCAGCGTGATGAATTAAGTGCCAATCAAGGGAAAAAACAAAAGATGCAAGAAACTATAAATAGTAAGTCATTGATTAAAAAATATGAAGTTGCAAGCATGGTCAGATTTTTAATGTTAAAAGTTTTCTATGTAAGGGTTATTTAAAAAAAAAAAATGGCAAAAATATTTACACAATAACTTAATAACTTGCATCTTATCTCTAAGAGAAACAATTCAACTGGTGAAAATAATACCTGCAAGTAGTATTCTTACACTTTAGATTGTGCAATTTTATGCAGAAATATCAAACATATAGAGTAGAAAAATTTTGTGACAGTTGGATATATGATTTGATACATGTGTATGTTAGGTTGTTTGTTAAATTTGTGCGATTGAGTAGCTTGGGAATAGTTAAGATTGAACATGATATCCCTTGATTTTGCAGACTTAACTACTCAATTATCAGGGAGAGATGAAGCTTCCAACCAACTCAATTCAGAGTTACAGAATCTGAAGTCCCAGTTAGCGGGTATGATATTTGTAAAAATTTTTGAAATTATAGAAATGATTTAATATCTGCACAAGCGGTACAAGTAAATAT
This sequence comes from Magallana ariakensis, assembly GCA_020458035.1. Taxonomy (NCBI): domain Eukaryota; kingdom Metazoa; phylum Mollusca; class Bivalvia; order Ostreida; family Ostreidae; genus Magallana; species Magallana ariakensis. The sequence continues at coordinate 24,500,614 of CM035814.1, read as the reverse complement.
AGCCATAAAGGTTATATATGTACCGCTTCTTTTAATTCCTAAAGATTTTAGCACACAGTTTTCTTGTCAATCACTTATAGCACTCAGATTTTAGCGGTAAGTATGCAGCTCATCCTTTGGTTTTTTTTATTTATTTATTTCTCAGAATTGCAAAGAAAGTTAGATGCTAGTCAGGAACAGAACGACCAAATCACAGAGGAGAAAATGAAATTGGTGAGTAGTGTCTGTGTGTCCGTTATGCCATGGGGCTCTGTTCACAAGGTTATAATGGCAGTGCTATAGGTCTGCCTCGGTTACTTGCAGCAGGGTTCAGAAAATAAATTCCATCATAGGCAGTCTCTATGGACCCACACTGTGCAAAATTTAATAAGTACACAGAAAATTCAATCTGCAAAAAAAAAATGCTTATTATATTGATTCTTTTTATAAGATACATGAAAATTACTTCCTTTTTGTACCAAATCTTCCACATCGAAATGTGTACCAATATTTGTTTTTATGGTTTATTTGGTCACAGTCAGATTAATGTCATGATTTCAGTCATTGTTCGAGGTTTTGAATAGACATAGAATGAAGGACAAATCAAGCCCTGCTGCAGTCAAGTAACAGATAGTTAAGGATAGGCTAGGAAGTATAGCTATTACATGTATTTAAATGGTATATTGTAATCTTTCATTTTTTTCAACACCATTTGCTTGTTGAAAAATGTTACAAGCAAAGGGGAAGCAGAGGTTTTTTTTTATGAAAAAAAGGTGATAATAGAATAGTCTATTATACATGTATATCTCTTACACTTTTTCTCTCTTTATCATATCATAAAAGTTTAGATACCAGTATCGAACAGAGACCCATGATTCATTATGCCATCTTTTTAAATTTTATTATCTTCATATCGTACATATCTGTAGACGTTGTTGTTACATATACTCCTCTCCTATATAAGCTTCTGTACCAGTGTGAAATCGGTGTGACATCCCTGTGACATTGGCTTCAGTGTGGGAAATGAGTGTTGGATTCATAAAACAAAATTCTTCATTGTATCATCTGTATTTTTTGTGTATCCATATTTATTTTATTTCATGTATTCATTTTTTTTTTTTTTCATTTTTATACTACATTGAGAGGTTCTTGTAAAAAATCATGATGGGTATGCTATATGTGTTGTACTGTATGATACGCTAGTTTGTTTTCACATTACAAGCTGATTTAAAGAAAGATAAATAAACACACGTAGAGCCGCTAGAGAAGAAACGACCTCCAAAGATTCGAGATCATCCAAGTCATGTCGCCGCTTTCATTTTCCTTGGAATTCATTTCTGTTTCATTTTTTCATTTCAATTACTGATTATGATTTTTGCCTTCCATTCCATGTGCCTACTGAGTTTATTAGTGTAGAATTCAGAGCTTTCTCCAGAATTGTTGTAATTTTTGGTGTTCACTGGGTGTAGTATATAAAAAGTTAGATAGCCATTGCTTTCAATAGCGATTTTAAATACATTTATAAATCATGTCTTCTTTAATATTACACAGATCACCTATATAATAAATATTTGATTTCCACACTGTTTATTTCACGAATGGGGTTGAAATAAAAATGATGCATTGAAAGATTAGGTTAACTCCTTTGATGAAATGAAATCCCATGATTTGTAACGGGATGACATTTCAAAGGAGCTCATAACTGCCAATTTTGACAGTTTGGAAGTACATGTATTTATGCAAGTATGTGGTTAGAATCATGTGACTTTTATATACTGATGCTATAAACCAACATTTCATTAGTCTAGTTTTGCTTTTCTCTGTAAACTCAATCTTGTAGTTCAAGTGTTATATTCATGTTTTCTCACGAACACAGTATTTATGATGATATAAAATCTATGCACATGATATAGTGTTCCAATACATATCATTTAATAGGATATGTTTTGCAACATATCTGGAAATGATATGAATTGAACTATTGCACAGAAAGATTTCATGATCTGCCTTTACAAATCAGCACCTACACATGATATAATAATTGAAAAAATAACTTGATGTAGTTTATTTAAATAAAAGGTACATTTTGTATCTTTTGGTATATTATGAAATATGAAAGGTGCAGTTGATCTGAGTATACATGTATTATAAAATTGAATCATTTTATTCATTAATCAGATGTGATAAATCTTCATAGAGAAAACAAAATGATACACATTATATCATTGTATATATTACATATTTCACATATGATATATTTGCACTCATAACATGATGATACATTTATTACAATTGTAGAATTGTGTTAAATATCAATTCCAAAACAAAACTTCTGGGACTGTTATACCGTAGATATATATAGAACCAGTAGGCACATGGAAATGAAGAAATGTTATATGGAAGTTTTCAAAATGATTTATTTTAATTGGTTGACAATCAGTTTGAATTTTTTTTTTTTTACATATATTCTTTCTTGCCTCCCCTTACTTATCAGGAGCACCAAATGAGTGAAATGATGAAAAACTCGGGGGATAGCTCAAACAGGCTATCTTTGCTCAACGATCAAGTGCAGGAAAAGAATAGGTCAGTCTATGTTTAATGCTTCTTAGCTGGATGGCTTCTTGATGAGAAATTTGCTTTGTATGACATTGTTGGCTTGCACTACCAAAATCTCTTCTTTATTACCCTCTCTCTAATCTCTGTTCTAATAGCCTAACAAACACCATAAGTAACAGATCTAGGGGACCTTTGTTCATGAGAAAGGTTCCCTGACTTAAGGGGGCTCGATGGTCGTGGCCAGTTTTAGACTGTATTGATCTCCTTTAAAAGAAGAGCTCAATATAAAAATATCCAAATGTAAAATATTTGGATTTTTTCTTTACTAAAATATAGTTTATAGGTTAATTAACAAATCAAATTTGAAAGTTTTTGGTAGATCTGATGGTTAATTTGTTGACCATTGAGCCTCCTTTACCCTTAGAACATTCTAACTATGGCTTTAGATAACTAACACCTTGTTGCCCTCATCTTACTCGAATTGTTTTACAGAATTGAAGACAGAAGGACATGGATTCATGTTCTGGGAAATATATTATATCTAATGTACTTTGAGTTCAAATAAATATATTGAAATCTATTCAGAGTTTTATATATTTATTAACGTTTTATCTAATTAATTTTTTTCAAAGCCTTAATTCAAGAATTTACTGATTTGATGTATATAATATAACTTAAAAATCTTTTATTTGAAACTTTTCTTTCACTTACAATGCATTTTTCATTTCAATTGCTTATTTGTCCATCTTTTAATAAAGAAAAAATCTTCCTTCACCCACCAGGTCAAGGTCACCTGCGTCTTTTTCTCTCTGGTGTGTCACTGTCATTAATGTATGAATGTAAATTGATACTCAGCTGACTTTCTGGGTATTTTCTATTTTAACAGTAAACAGATTCACTATCAACAATCAGATGTACTTTTAATTTTATGATTATAATACATGTATGAAATCATGCATCTTGCATAAAAATCAAATTATAATATAATAAACATGTATGCATGGGGAAAAAAAGAACAAATTGCCTAACTTTGGGCATGATTGTAAAATTAACATTAATGCCAATCGGCAAATTGAAACTTAATAGCATAGAAATTGAAATTTTATCATTAGATTTCACATTCTGGAATTGAAATTTCGAATTGCAATGATTTTCAGAAAAGTACAGGATCTACAAGCCGCCTTGTCAAATTCTACTCAACAATTGGGAAGACTTAACGACGAAATTGAGAATCTTAAAGGGGAGACAATTAGGGAAAGGGAAAATATTGTATCTAAATATGAAGAATCAGCAAAAACACAGAATAGTCAAATAGAGGATTTAGTAAGTATAATTGCATTTCATTTAAATTAAATGATCATGGTTGTTTTATTGAAAAAGAAAAATTAAGGTTCTTGATCTTGCACGAAATTAGATATTGGCAAAAAAACCCAACAATTCATCAGAAGAAATTGTGTACAAATTGACCCTGGATGTATGGTCTCTGCAGCATTTGTTTGACACACGGTCCAAGTTTTTCTCTGACATCATCTCTTTATATCTTTTACCATTATGTATAGGTAGTGTTTTTGCAAGCAACATGTTATTGAAGAAGCTATTTGCACATTAATATGCACATGTTTACAGAATATACTTGAACATTTTTACTACAATTTTTTCTCACAGCAAAAGGAATTATCAAAAGCAAAGTCAAAGATGCAGAAAATGTCGGAGGACCACAAAAAGGACAATGAGGATGCCCTATCGCGTAAAATCAAGGAGATCGAGGAGCTGAAGAAACAGCTACAGGAGAGCATCGAGGAGCAGGAGAGACAGGCCGTACAGACACAGGCCCACAAACAGGTGCTGGAGAAGATCACCATGGAGAAGGAGGCTCTACAGGTGAGAAACACAGGGGTTACACAGGTCAAAGGTCTCAAATGACAGACACAGGGGTCACACAGGTCAGAGGTCTCAAGGTCAGATCAAATGAAAGACATTGGGGTCACGGAGGTCAAGTGAAAGACACATGGGTCACACAAGTCAAAAGTTAAGCTTATTGAGAAGAGTTGAGATTACTTGTGAAGATGAATAGCATGGGTTGTTTTGAAAGTTTAGACAAATATTAATTTTTTTTTATATCTAATCAAACAGTATTGCATTTTATATTAATTTTGGATCTTTCTCTCTTTCTCTCTCTCTCTCTCGCTCTCTCTCCAGCAATCGATTGATTGATTTATCAAATGACTGACCAGTCTTTTTAAAAGACTAACTCAGATGAGTTTAGGACTTGTATAATTTTAGAGTTATGAGCTTATTGCTATCTGAGACTGAGATAAAAATATTTGTCTTATACATTGTAAAGTTTTATAGCTATGGAGCTAGTTTTAAATTCTGTATTCTAGATTCAGAGTGCATGAAGTTTTTCTGACATTTAACATTGAGATACAATGTTGAAACTATCATGACTAGCTTTGCTTTGTAATGTTATCACTTCACATCAATAATGTATTGATCATCTATTATGTTTGTATTTTAAATCATGAAGAACATGCATTCATTTACCACATTGCAATTCTGTAACCTTCATAATTGCTTTTCCCACAGCATCTAAAATCATGGAAGGTAGGTGGGCCAGTAGGCCCCGCGTGGTCACTCATTGTCTGAAGCCGCACAATTTATCTCTCTTCTACTACACTGCCTCCCCCCAAAATTCCCCATCACACATTTAAACATAACTCCAAATCAGTTGTGTTTAAATATTGGTATGGTATGAACCAATTCTAACCTTTGACAACAAATTCTTCATCAACTCAGAAATGGCTTGATCTCTACTAGCAGTTTTTATGAATTTCTCTTTTTGAAATATTACTATTATGATATGAGATTTATTTTCAAATGTATCCATTTCTTATTTGTTTAGTTTTAATTTTTAAAAAATGGGGTGAAATGAAGAGGAGAGATGAATTCTGTTTGAGAAACAAATTTTTTTTTTCTAATCTGTGTGTGCTCATTGTCAGTTTTTCTCATTCAACAATTGTCCATATTCTATACCAATAGTACCTTGCACAGATTCCAATTCTAAGAGCAAATAATCTAGCATATATCTTTGACAAATCAGTCATAAACTTTCAAAAATGATTCTTAAAAACCAGAAACTCTGTAGATAAAAATCTTCAACACCCTTGACGTCATTATAGTATAGAAAGCAAATTTGAATGTTGTTTAGTTGAACAGCTAGACGCATGTACTGTTCTGGTACTGAAAAGATGTAAATCTCTCTATACCTGTCACTCGTAAATAAAATGGTTTTACTTAAAAATAAATCATTAAGCCTATCTTTTTTTGTTTTTGTAAGTTATTGTTTATTAGGTGGCTTAATTATTTAAATAGATTTTTAAGGTGATATGGTTTCTTAGATTGGGCAAGGGTTTTTTTTTAAGTAAAAGTATGGTTTTTCAGTTATTTGAATAGATTTTTACAGTGATAGATTTTCTTAGTTTGGGCAAGGATGTTTTTTTTTTTTATATAGTAAAGTATGGGTTTTCAAAGTATCTTGACACTTGTAGAATTCAATTTCTTTTTCACAAGTAATGAATCTAATATTTTCAATCAGTAATGTGTATTTCCCATTCACAAAATGAATTGATTTACCAATATATATATATATTTAAATATTTCAAAAAAAATAACACACTTGTCAACTGTATCTGAATAATTGTACCCCCAACACGAACTTAATTCAAACTAATTAATACCCCCTGAACCTTAATCAAAACATATTGATATACAGCAGTTGTAAAATTGTGGATAAGAAAATGTGCAATTCTGGTCCAAAGAATTAAGAATGCTTGGATTAAAAGAGGATCATTTTTACTATTTTGCTTCTAATCCTTACTTATGCAAACAATTTTATTTAAGAAAAAACATTTTCGTGTGGAAAAACAAATTTTCTCTTCTCATTTTCATTGTACATCGATCATACTTCCTTTGTTGAGGAATTTGTTAAATGAATATTGTGCAATTTTGAAGTAACTTTCTGTGACTTTGTAGTTTGAAAAAGAGAAGACGGAGAAACAGGTAAAGCGACTGGAGTCGGAGCGAGACTCGGCCAATGCGGAACTGATCCAGGCCAGGGTGGAGGTGTCCAAGGCGCAGTCGGAGCGGGAGAAGTTCACAGGCGACCTCAGTGCTCTGGAAGAGAGGCTGCAGGACCTGGGGGAGGAAGTGGAAAAAGCAAACAAAGCCAGAAACCAGGTAATGAGGTCATGATATAAGTCAAAACCCAAATAATGAGGTCATGATCATCTCTGTTCATGCACTATTTGGATTGTTATGATTCAAAGTTATTTTCTTGTATTTGTGCTGTTCAAAAATTAAATGTTATAATTTAACCATTTTATTGACATTTGCATCCTATGCCATTTTTGTCAAGTTTTTCAAGTATTTTATTTATTGTTTCTGTTTGACAGAAGGTTCTTTATAAATAACTTAGAAAACCATGATATATGTGTATGATATTTTGATAAAATCACAATATGCATGGGTAAATGAAAAGCAAATTCTCCTTGCAGACTCAGAAAGAATTAGATGAAGTAATGGCAGAGAAATCTAAAGTAATAGCAGAAAAAGAGCGATTGCATGATGATGCCATTACAACCAAGGCTTCTCTACAACAGAAAGACATGCACATTGAAGAGCTACAAAAGGAGGTAAGAAACTCTCAATGGTTCTATATTTTTGGTGGATTGCTTTTTTAGCCAAGTCTTCTCAAGGGACCCACAGGCTGGCCAACAGAAAAATGTCTATCTTACACTTAAGACAAAATGTTGTTTTGAAAATACTTCATGCCTTGTATGATATTTTTTTTAAAGGTTGAGAGAATGAAGGGAGAAATAAGCACACATCAAGAGACTCTGGCTCAAGTTTCACAGAAGGAGTCTGCATCTGAAGCTTTCCAACAGCGTCTGTAAGTACAGGCAGCCACAGACACAAAATACCCTAGCTATTTTGTGGAAATTAAAGGCATTGGCACTTTATAGTAAAAAGCAAGTCTTTTATATTAGAATTAAAGTACAGTAAATATAATTGTTCATACTATTATAAAAATCTAAATGGTAATGAGAAAAACAATTTCGCAGAAAAAGAAGTGTTTTTAACATTGGTACCTGGTAATTGAAGGAATAACTTATTTAATTTACTTAAAAACTTGGAATTTCAGTCATAATATTCATGACTTGAATTTCAGTCACAATATTCTTGATCCGAAGTACAGATTAACTGTGTTAGGTATTGCAGTTTTCTCTACATTAGAATAGGAGAAAATAATGACGAATACAATATTTATTGTGCCCTTGTAGAGAGGAGAGTCAGAAAGCCTTTGCTGATCTGCAGAAGTTATACACAGAGATGGAAGCAGAGAGGGATTCCATGAAGGCTCAGCTCACCTTTGCCAACTTGGTGACTGAGGAAAGAACAAGGGTACGTCAACCGTGTCCAAGTAGCGTAGTGGACAATGCACTCACTTATCACTGCTGTGACCCGAGTTTGATCCCTGTGATCGACTGGTTGTATGTGAAAGGGTATGGTGGTCGCCCGCTTGGACATGTGGGTTTTCTCCGGGCACTCCAGCTTCCTCCCACATCAATGGCCCCCTCGCGCTAACAGCGCCAACGAAAGATATTAATATAAGTTGTAGAACTTGTTTATCAATCGTTGAAAAATAAATAAAGTTTATTTAAGGGTAGATCAACTGTGGAAATAGACTTCTTGCTTGAAGCCTTGCAAAGATTTCATGAATTGGTTGCAGTCATAATAGAATAGGTCAAACTTCATCATCTCAAACTCTATAGGTCTGAGGAAAATCATTTAAATAACACAGGAATCGAGATAAAGAGGTTAAACTACATAAAGATGCAATGGCTGGGACTTCAATTTCACTTCAACATTTCCTTTATGTTCAAGAAATCAATGTTCAAGCTGTTTTTAGCTCACCTGAGCTGAAAGCTCAAGTGAGCTATTCTGATCACCTTTTGTCCGTCGTCCGTCCGTCCGTCCGTCTGTCCGTCTGTCCGTCTGTAAACTTTTAACATTTTGAACTTCTTCTCTAAAACCGCTCGGCCAATTTCAACCAAATTTGGCACAAAGCATTCTTATGGGAAGGTTAATATAAATTGCAAAAATGAAAGACCGATCTTTATTCAAAGCGGAGAAAACCTCGAAACTGTAGAAAAAGGGGGGTGCATTTTTAAAAATCTTCTTCTCAAGAACTACCGAGTTAAATTCAATGTAATTTAGCATAAATAATCCTTATGGAAAGGAAAATATAAATTGCAAAAATTATTGGCTAATTCTGTTTCAAATCTGAGTTATTACGAAAATAATAATAAAGGAAAGGCGTGTTTCAATCAGTTTATAGCTTCGGGTTCGGTATTCCTTGAGCATGATGAGATTGGTAAAATGGGTAGGCAAACACGGGCCGGGGCAAAACAAAAGATTGGCAGTTATTAATATGCCAATCTCATTAAAATTTTGAGGATATGTTACGGACCGGGGTACAGACGTCTCGGCCCAACGACACCTCGGCCCAGGGCGGTTGACACCTCGGCCCAGACGGGTCGGCCCAAATCTATTGACACCTCGGCCCATGTAAAAGACACCTCGGCCCAATGAAAATTTCGATTAAAAATGTTTAAATTTAAAAAAAATATTGGCAGATAATTACTGTATCTTTTCATTTATGTGGTTATAATAATGCAGCTTCATCAATTTTCATTTCGTAAGAACATTCTTTAATTTCATGCTACTTAAAAAGTACTAAATCTACGGTTAACGTTACACAGTAGCTGACGTGCTGAGCTGACCACAGGTGCGTAACTACGGTTTGTGTCTTTCAATTTCAATTTAGCTAAATATTTTTGATCAAAGTAATATAAGAATAATATATAGTTCATTAAAAAATACTTTTCTCTTATATTGGAAAACTGGGTTGTTCAATATCCACCAGGGTATATGTCCCTTATATCAACAATGATTCTTAAATCATTTGATAGACAGTCAAACCTATGTTCTTGTACTCATTAAGACCGTATTAATTCAGCAAAAAAAAAAGGAAAAGAAATAGGATTACTTTTTTTATTGATCATAATAAATATTGAAAAATAAATAGAAAACAAAATGTATGCATAGAAAACATATACAAAGAAACATCGTCTATGTTCCATTGATTGGTTATCGTCTCATAATTAACTGCTCGTAATTAAATCCTCATTGTCACCCCTGACACGCGTTTGAGACTCCAAAGGAGACTGCCACATCCTCTTGTTTGTTTTACTATTAGCACTTAATTGTCGTCATTTTCATAATTTTAATTTCTTGTTTGCATAACAATTAGCACTTATTATGGCCTCGTTTCTGCTAATAATTCAATTTCTTATACAAGTATTTGATATGTAATATTTTAATAATTCCAACATATTTAATTACAAAACTATATATAAAAATTATATGTGTGTGTGTAACAAAATAAAATAAAAACATGTAAATCATTTTAATTTTATATATCAATTTTGCTTGAGCCGAGATGTCTTTTACGTGAGCCGAGGTGTCTCAAATCTTGGGCCGACCCGTCTTGGCCGAGGTGTCCTGGGGCCGAGGTGTCGTAGGGCCGAGGTGTCGTTGGGCCGACATGTCTGTATTTCTACGGACCAGTATATTTGTATTCGCTGTAAATATTGCTGCAAAACAATGCGTATTTTGGAATTGACGATTGCCGATCTGCCCCGGCTTTTATTTTGCCCCGGCCCGGGTTTGCACACCCATTTTACCAAGACTCGTGTTTAAGATAAACGGGTCGATCTGACAATGTTGTGCAACAGTTCGCGTACGAAGGGGATCTTTGAAACATGCAGAATACATTGGTGCCGATTTTGTGAAGTAAATTGAGGTGAAATATTTCAATGCGTTGACAGTGTTCACATATGACGGTGGTGTTAGCTTGTTTTGATTTTCGTTTCGTTTTCATTATCTATGCTTTGTAACCTGGGAACTATCGCCTGTATTTTGTAAATTTTTACGTATCAAATCAAACAGAGACTTCGGTAAATCAGCCAGTTAACTGTTTTCCTGCGCAAATTAAGCAAAATCTGATGTATTAAAAGAGTACTAAAATACTATTCATTCTATCGGTAATTCGGTATGATCTTTTGCGTAATATTAGATTAATGCAATGTGTTTTGTTGAGATGCTTAGCATTTTCTCGAGTTTATTCATAAATTTAAATAGAGTTTAATATCGCTGACGGAAATATGTAGATATATACATGTATATGATTCATTTTTAAAAATAAATTGTGCACTTTATTTGTTATAGTGCATGTTTCTTATGTTTAATTGTTTACAATTTCTATTTACTAACCATATTTGAGTGTTAAGCTTCGAATTATAAGCAAGATACAGAGATTTGCTCACAATTCTATGTACACAGATCTTTTTTTCCACTTTAAATGCTGAATAGGAAATACCAAGTTAAAAATCTTAAGCTGAATGTAATAATTTTTAACTCATGTGAACAAAATATGACTCAAACCTAGCAGAATTGTAAGCTCTGTATCTTGCATATAATTCTACGATTGACACTGAAATTTTGGTTGATCATTAGAAATGTCTGCTAAATGTTAAATACTTGTACAAAAAAATTAACGGATGATATGCTGTATATAACTACTCTCTGGGGCCCCTCTTTATACAATGAATAATGTGAAATCTACATCAATTTTGATAGTTTTTCAGACATGAGGAAATAAAAACGACACCGTTAAACAATTTCCATAGTTCTGACACATTTCTTTTGCGGGGATAAAGGAATTATCTCTATTCCAAAGAAAATATTACAGCGGAAAATTATCCTGGTCTGTAGCCATTTTTATTTTTGAATAAAGATGAAAATAATGGGTGTGCCTTAGTAAAATAGAGTGATGTGCCTGTCAATACTGTAACATTGATTTTTATAGTTCTTTAGCATGTCACGTGACAACAATTTTCATTCCAGTGTATTCATCACTCAAATGTGAGTAAAGTTATAAAAGTCACACGAGTTTACGCCAGGTAAACAACAGTCATTTAATTATAACGGAGAAGACAAATTAAATTTTTGAATGTTTTTAATTTGAGGAATTGAGCGGATTGGAGTACAATTTTCTTCTTCACATCTATAGGATATTTAATAAAATGCAATAACTATTATATGATATTTTTAAAAAAATACAATAACTAGTAAATAGTTGAGGAAGAAAATGTACCTATATGTTCTCATATATTTTGATCGCTTTATAAAGTGGGGGAAGGGGGTGGGGGCAGAACGAAAATATAGGGAATTGGAAGTTAACAGTGTACCCCTACCAAATGTTAGTTTTATATCTTGCGTAGGATTTTCTTATTCTGGGTAAAAATAGTATTCCATAAAGATACAATGTCAAAGATTACGTGTATGCAAAAATAAGTGTAAAATTTGAATACTTTACAATATTTATTTTTTGTTATTCTACTGAGGGGCCATATGGCACAATATCTTTTGAACGCCCATTGTTGCTCAGGTGAGCGATGTGGCCCCATGGGCCTCTTGTTATTGTCCATATAGATGCATTAGAATTTTTAATATTTTTTTTCTTTTTCACTCGTCACTCTCTCAGTTGGTCGACCAGAAAATGTGTATTATATGGGTTTTTTCTCTCTTTCTCTGAGCTGGAAAACCAGAATATGTGTATTATATTTGGGTTTTTTCTCTCTCTCTTTCTCTCAGCTTGAAAACCAGAAAATGGTGTGTTATTTGTTTTTTTCCCTCTCTTTCTCTCAGCTGGAAGACCAGAACCAGAAGCTGAACAGAGAAGTGGAGGACATGCAGACTAGGTACAGTGTTACCTCCCTTGTTTCATTTTTAGAGTTATTTAAATACAGTATATCTTAAGCATTATACTGAAATAAATGCAAGATTTATTTGATATCAAACTATGGTTATAATCATTGTATTACAAAATTGATATTTGTATTTTATATTTCTGGCTGTTCCTACAATACCGTTCTTTTTCATGGTAAGGGTTTATATGTTTTTTTAATAGAAGCATATTTAATGTTGTATTGCATCTATCTGGAAAACCCTTTTTTATTCCACACAAAGAGCATGATTTGTATTTGATTCCTTATGTGAGCATGTTTTATAGTTTAGTCTTATCCATGTACACAGCCCATGTTTATATCTATAAACTTATTTCTTCATTAAATTTTCAGTTACAAAATTTGATATGAAGCTGTTACTATATAAACTGTTCAATATTTCATAGCTGAATGTCACTGTTTATATAAAAAATTCATATTCTTTTAAGGTTTGAGACCCCCTTCCCCCAGCAATTATCAATACAGCATTTTTTATCATGGATTTTTGTAAGCCAAGAAGGAATGAAAATACCATAAAATAGTCATCAGCATAAAAGATAATCATATAAGCTTCTTCGAAAATTTTAAAAAACAAATGTATATTTTCACATACATGTATATACTTCACTATAGCCAACTTTTTACATGGAAAATTAAAAAGAAAATGATACGCCTTAATAAAACCCAGATCTTTTATATGCTAGAAAAGCTTCTTAACCATGCTATCAGTACATATGTACTAAATCTTGTATACTATGATATGCATTCCACCAGCATCACTTCAACTAATGAAAATCATTAAAATACCTATTATAAAAGTAAGAAATATTCTGTTGTCTGAACAAAGAAGTATTTTTACCGCTACACAAAAAGATTTATGTCTATGCCTGAAGTTATTAATTATTCCATGGTTTTTTTTTTACTTTTGTTAGGAGAAATGGGACACCAATATATAAACACAGACGAAAGAACAACAACCAATTTTTTCAAGTTTCAAAAAATATATATATTTTCTAATAAGTATGTAAAATGGGGAATGGGGGGGGGGGACATATGCAAAAAATAGAAAAACCCTCATGACTTACAGATCACTTACTTGCTTTCTATCTAACTGAGCTGTTTCCCGAGAAATTAATGGTAGATAAAATGAAGACGTAAAAAGCGGTTAATATTTATTATCATGAAACTAAACAAAGTATATTTATGTCATAAAATGAAGGTGCTCCCATTCCTCCTTAATAACAGCTTGCAATCTGTTGTGTATTCTTCATAAGATATTTCTGAATTCTGATTATTGTTTCTATTTGTTATCTGACCTCTCATATGTTTCTGATGTTGTTGATTGTGTCACACATACATACATGTATATGAATAGCATGTTACATTATGCACTGAATTCTTGATTACAGGAATAAGAATTTTTTATTAACAGTTCAGATCAATTTTATTTAATTTTACTAGACTGCTTTATTTGATAGTGTAATATATTTCATTCAGTGGTTCAGATCAGACTTTTTATGAATACTGAAAATTAAGTATTTTAGTTTATTTGCATTATTTTTTTTTAGCCCCATTTAAAATTTGCCCACTGGGTGAAGGGGGCAAAAAAATAAAAAATACATCTTGTGTGGAGAAAAACTTCTTGTTTTCATACTCACTTTACACAGAACACTTGTCTGCAATGAAAAAATAGAGTAGAGGTTGCTTGTGAATCTCAATAAGTACCTCATTAAGAAATTTGTAATTCACAGCAAAATTTGTTGATTTTGAGATTTTCACTGACCTGAACGACTGCTTTCAGTCGTGGTCAAAAGAAAGAAAACTACGACGAATACTGCAGTGCACCCCAACCAGAAAAATTATCAAATGTTTGGCATAAAGCAAAAAAAAAAATCATTTGGTTTATTTTTCTTGAATACACATGAATTACTAGTGTACAAAATAAAAAATAAGATTTTTATCTTGAGACTAATTAATTTGAATGTATGATGTGTTTGTAGACACAGTCAAGAGCTGGATGAGCTACAGAATGCTAACACGTCGCTACAGAGTCAGCTAGACAACACGTCCCAGCTGTTACAGCAGAAGGCCAGCGAACTGGACCAACAGAAAAAACAGGTACCAGAACTATAGCTGTAGTGGCAATATAGCAAGTGCCTCCTCTACACATCTGTTGCCTGATCTCTTGGTGAAAAAAAAACTGGGATTTGTTGGTTCATATGATCAAAAATTTGTCTCCAGTACTGTTTTATTAAGATTGTTTAGAAAGCACGCATTTTTACCAAATTTAACTTTTGATTATGGTTGGACTGTTACTGAAAAACCCAGATCACACCTGTTGTGGTGTTAATGCAAAAAAGGCCAAATTGTAACTACAATATCAATACATGTACAAAAAAGGGGGAAATGCAAATAATTACTGCATCTATTAAAAATGGGGATTGTTGTATGGACAATAAATTTTGACTTTCAAGTATTTGTACCTGATTACAGTTTGTACGTGTACTATGTGCACTATACCAGAGCATGTACATGTATATCAATGATCAGAAAAATCTGCTTTAGTTATTCTCTATCTGTAAATTTTTGTAAAGTTGACATGGAGTTTTCTTTCTAAACAGATTTCCAATCTCCAAAATGAGAACTCTTCCCTGGAAGAGTACAGAACAAAAGTCCAGAAAATGGAGAAAGAGAAAGCAGAATTCCTGGAGAAGATCAGCAGGCTAGAGAACTCGTTGAAGGAGGCCAAGACGAATGCATCCAACATTGCCAGTAATGAAGCTGGTAAGTCAGCCAGAAGCATTACACAGCAGAATCATGTAATCAGCGGGTTGTGGATGCTTGACATTTTTTGACCTTTTAAACTAGATATGGACATGTCCTATTGAACAGAAAAAAAGAAAATTTGTTTCCAATTTTGGGCCCAGAGGGCATACAAGTTTACAATTATTAGATAGAAAGTCCTTTAGTTAATGAAAGATTACACATACAAAACTGTCCTATTTGGAAGGCCACACTCATAATTGGCATAGATTTTTTTTTATACAATGTAAGTTTTAAATTTTTGCCACAATTGAATA
The DNA here is from genome assembly GCA_020458035.1 of Magallana ariakensis. Lineage (NCBI taxonomy): Eukaryota > Metazoa > Mollusca > Bivalvia > Ostreida > Ostreidae > Magallana > Magallana ariakensis. Next base: position 24,485,091 of record CM035814.1, on the reverse strand, counting down.
ATACCTATTTATTTTCATAGGGGATGGAAATCTGTAATTCAAATTTGAATAGAAACCCACATGATTTCTTGAGGATTTATCATTTTTCAATTCATTTGTGATTACCGGTGTCATATAATATCTTGAACCCCGCGATATATTGAACCCGGGTTCAAAATGTCGCAGCCATAATATTTTGAACCCCCTCTCCAATGCGAATTGGAAATTGGAGGGGGGTTCAAAATATCGCAGCCATAATATTTTGAACCCCCTCTCCAATAGCATTGAAAATTAGAGGGGGGTTCAAAATATCGCAGCCATAATATTTTGAACCCCCTCTCCAATAGCAATAAAATTTAGAGGGGGGGGTCAAAATATCGCAGCCATAATATTTTGAACCCCCTCTCCAATGCAAATTGGAGGGGGGTTCAAAATATCGCAGCCATAATATTTTAACCCCCTCTCCAATAGCATTGAAAATTAGAGGGGGGTTCAAAATATCGCAGCCATAATATTTTGAACCCCCTCTCCAATAGCAATAAAATTTAGAGGGGGGTTCAAAATATCGCAGCCATAATATATTGAACCCGGGGTTCAATATTTTATAGGGGGGTTCAATATTTCGCAGCGATATATTGAACCCGGGTTCATAATATCGCATAATATATTGAACCCGGGTTCAATATTTCACGGTATCAAAATATTATATGACACCGGTATTAGGATTTTAATTACACATACCTGGTATCATATTTCAATATATATTTCTAGATATTAAATTAATTTCTCTCAGAAAGTGCATGTATTTGATTCTGCAAGAACTCCATTGATTTTCAACTTTGAGGACTGTTTATATCTAGCGGTACTTTCTTACAGGTAAGAAAGATACCTCCAAGGTAACCGAGGAGAGGGACGCTGCCCAAGGTCAGGTGGAGTTCTTGAATTCCGTTATCGTTGATCTACAAAAGAAAAACACTGAACTGAAGACTCGCCTGGAGATTATGGAGTCAGGGGTTGTTACTAACGGAGACGGTGATAGCTCCATGGAATCTGAGTAAGTTATCTCCCTTTAGATAGAGGTACATGTATAAAGTTTTTAAAAAGTAAAACTGAAGTTGTTCTGAAAATCAAATGATGGAGCCAAATTAATTAAGAGTGCTCAGTATTCCACTTTTCATGAGCAAAAAAGTATGTGCATTTTGACACTAGATTTTGACCTGAATTGGAAAAAAAATGTTCATTTTAATGATTATGTGCAATATTCATCACGTGATTCTGAATTGAATGGACAATAAGAGAAAAAAAATTTTCTATAATATTTGGTAATTTAGCTTTCATATTTTTATGTAATTACATGTAATTAAGTTTTTCTTTTCAATGATTTTAGAGCCCCTAAGTCCCGTGCCCCTCCTCGTTTGTTCTGTGATATTTGTGACGTGTTCGATAAGCACGATACTGACGACTGTCCTCTACAAGCCATGGACTATGAAGATGGCGACGCCCCCTCCCCCACTCACTACCATGGTGACAGGAAAGCCTCCCGTCCATACTGTGATATCTGTGAAGGTCAGTGTATACTTTAATTATTTTTTCATCATCACTTCACTCATCATCATCATCATCATCATCGTCATCATCATCATCGTCATTAATTATCATTCCAATCACCATTCCTCATCATATTCAATTACTAAGCTTGATATTCAACCTAGGTATACAATGTTAATGTCAAAACAAGAATTATAGCATGGCATGATCTTTTACATGTATGTAGGGAAAGGATGTATACATTGAATGTCTAAAGCATTACATTTGGCAATATTATACATATAGAAATTTATTTTTATTTGCATATTATGATTTTGCACACACAGTTTAGAATGCCATTTTGATTTGATTTCACTCCTCTATTTTTAATCCTTATTCAAACTACGATTGTCAATAGAAGTATGGACATGTGTGTGCAATAGATTCCATTGCTGTAGCTTGTAGGATTTGAGGTGAATGTGACGTTTCTTTTTGCAGTGTTTGGCCATTGGACCGACGAATGCGATGATGAACAGACGTTTTAAGAATGGATTGCTGACTCCACTAACAGTTCTGGCAGCTCCATATAAAACACTCTCACACTCCTGCATGATCCACTCCTGATACAGTCACTTAGATCACAACATGCATTAACAGGATCCAAAAATCATGTCAAAAAATGACGAAAAAAAATCTATTCGGTGATGTCATAATATGACTGAAAATCATATCAGAAAATGCAACCATAGGATTTATTTGGAGATTTAATAATATGATATAGAGAATAATATTGGAAAGGACATTCTATCTTGTTTTATAGCTGGAAATTTAAATGTTGAATATGTGGTTAACGTGGATGAACAACACATTGTCAATCTTGGTGTGATGCATTAATAGACTGTAGAGCAAGTTTAACATGAGAGCACATTCAGAGTCTAGGAAGTACTGATCTTAGAAATGTAGTGATATGTTGATTGTACATGTATTGTCCAAGCATTGATCACTTCTGAATCATGGCACCTTTTTTGAGAAAAAATGTGTATGGTATTAGGTCTTTGACTTAATGTAGAGCAGCGCTGTTTAAGAATTGAAAACTCTCCTTGTAAGTTGTGAAGCAATATTAAAGACAGCGGTTAGGCTCAGACAAGTGCTATTATTTGAGAGCTATGTGTCAGTAAGATGCTATAGAAAAAAAGAAAAGAAGATGCTAGATTTAATGTGATAATGTGTAATAATCCCAATTCCTAACACTGACATGGAGTGCTATATGTTGGGATTTGGGATTTTAATAGAGATCACATATTGTGCTGGGATTCTGTTCCAACAATTAACACACAACTTGAAGAATTGAGATTAAGTATTCATTATGTTAAGAATGTAGAATTGTCTCTGGTGGTCCTCTATTTCGATACTGCTTCTTTTCATGGCAGTTGGGCATATTCTGTTATGTGTGATGATTTGCATTTGATGATTCCCTTTGTCATCCCATAGATTAGATGAAACAACACAAAAAAAGATTATTTTTGTATACTATGGTAATCTAGTTCATATTATGCCAGTAATGATTTAGCTGTGGTTAATCTCAAATAGGATTGAAATTTTTGAAGAGGTGTGTATTGAGTCAGTAGTCACAAAATTAACCAGTTTGTATTTATGTCATAGTTTGAGTGTGGCTCACCCTATTACCTCCCTTTTGTCTCCCCCTCCCTTCCCTCTTAAATGTTCTGACAACTGTCAAGCAAATTATATATTCTGAATACAGGGACGAATGATGTAACTATATTTATGGGTAAAAATTACAATTGCACAGTTTTTGTCCTGTATTTCACAAATGAATTATGGTGCTTGACTTTTGTTCAATGAGAATAGAATATAGTGATGAATCTTGTATAGCTAGCTGGTAGTTTCATAAAATACGCTGCTTCATGCAATTGGGGAATAATGTTAGGTGTTAGGTGTTACATGTACTTGAAACTATTCTGGAATTTAGGGGGAAAATTGAAAATGCTTATAAAAATAGTGCTATGATAGCTGAAGTTTTTAAGTCTCTTTCTAGTTTCTTGCAACATTTTGTTTCGTTACTTTAGGATATCTCAGGGATTTAGATATCTAATATTTATTGATGATGATGATTATAATTATGTTAATTATATATATATATAAATGAAGAGAAGAGATAAGAATAAAATCACAACCCTAAGTTTCCAGCCTCCCCAACTCCCAATAAATGTGTGACTTTTCTCCAAGTTAACTATTGATATAAATGTTACTGATAAATCTGTATTGCATACTTTAACAGTTTGATTGGGAAATTAGATTTTAATTCAAAGGTAGTATTTTAGCTGGTTTAATTTAATATTTGCTTGTTTTTGCTAAGATACTAGCCATTTCTTTAAATGATAAAAAAGAAGCATTCCATCTAGATAGACATATTGTCATTGGTGATGTATGTTGGTGAATGCTGGTTTGTGAATGCTTTTCATCTCTCATTCAACCATTAACAACCATATTATTGTACACAGTTTTGTGGGAATATGTCTGTATTTCACATGTATATGTTGTAAGTTATTTTTTTTTTTTTAAGTGTACATACTGATTGACAAAGCGTTTTGTTAATGTTATTATATTATTATGCAATATACATGTATTCGCCTCTAGGATTTTCTCTCAATAAAACAATAAAATGGATACATGTATGAAACAGTTTGTTCATTGTGATGAATTCAATTATAAGTTGAGAATATGTTTCTTTTATTAATGTAAACACATAGATGAGAAAAAAAAAATTATATATTTTTTTTTAAACTAGCAGAGAAAAGAATATTTATTCTAAAAAATTTAGCTCAGCCCAGTGCAAAATCTTCATAATGTTACTTCGAAAATTGTGTGCCTTGCTGAAAAGTTGACATGGTTTAAAGTGCTATTATAAAAGTGACTTGATAGGCATATAGATAAATGAAGAACGTTGATCACAATCCAAGGCAAAAATTTGGATTTAAATTGTCTGACTGAATACATGGTATTTACCTGAATTATTTAGTATTGTAGGCACAAGTTCAAAGCCTTAATTAATCAGGGCTTTGGTTTTTTGGTATACAGTACCTGATGAAAAAGTATAAGATGTCTAATTTTGTGAAATGAGAGCCTCTTATGGTGAGGAAGACGTGCTTGTATCAAAAGGCAGAATGATTAGTGTTCCCTTTCAAAAGTAAATACTTGCTTGGAGATTTAAATGCTGAATATCTGACGTACCTCTATCTACCAGGGGTAGATCCAAGTAGTCGAGGACAGTCCTATAATATGTTAATCTTGAACCATTTCATTCGTATTGTAGGAAGACATTAACAGTTGTAAAGTCATTAACAGTTGTGAAGTAAACAATTGTTATAAAATAGAATGTATCATGATAAAGAACGGTTTAGAATTTATTAAAGCACAATCGATGGCTTGAAGCTAAATCAGAAAAAAAAAAATTATGGCCAGTGTGGGGGTCGAACCCACGACATTCGCGTTATTAGCACGACGCTCTAACCGACTGAGCTAACCGGCCGATATTTTCATCATTCAAAGAAGTGTATATATCTGTGAAATGTTGTAACCATAGCTATATTAAGATTATGCGATGTAAAGGAGCGGATCAAAATTCCTTTGTAATTAAAACTAATACCCCCCCCCAAAATTTTTTAATCGAATCTTTTTCCAATTGTGATAATTTAAAAAAAAAATAGATCTAATGTTGATATCTTTTTACAGAGTTTCATGATCCGTGCTTAGTTCCGACACAGACTGTAAAGGATTTTCAAACAGAGGATGAAGTGCCATTAGCCCCTGGAAATATAGGTGAATCTGATGCATCCCCTCCGAGCTTTATCTCAAAAGGTGATGAACACTCCCCTAAAAATTTTCAGAGTTGTGAAACTGGGTCAGAAGCCGCTGTACAGAAATCCGAGGGATTACCCGCTAATTATAAATTCCTAAAAAGTGAGGAATGTGATAAAGGTCTCAAAAATGATGAATCTGTGCCTTCGGGGGGAGAAGAAGAAACGGACGAGCATGAACGTGGGCAAGAAAGTCAAACAGAGGCCAAGATGGATGATTCTTGCCGTGTTAGCTAATTGATTCGCACTTTAATTTTGTTTTTTTAATCATTTTTATTCAAAATGTAATAAATTATAATAATGTGACTTCATGTATAACATATCACATATACAGTAATAATATGATAAATCTTTATCACTGATCGATAAATAATAGTATACACAATTATTATTATAAAGCTAGCCTATAGACTGTACATGTATGTTTAATATATCTTTCAACAGAATTATTATTTTGTATTTTTGTAATACTAATTACTAGTAATAATTATGATCGACGCATTTTGTTTGCATTACAAAACGTGATATAATATTGCAAGTGCTGCTTTAAAATTACACCATAGTTTTTGTATGCATATTTTATAACGATTAATGTACTCAGTGGTATATTTCTTCCCTATCAGTGCTCTTTTATTGCAACAGAATTGGTAATATGTGTTAGTTATCTCTGATAAGATTATATCATTTACTAAATAATCATATCTATGCAGTAACCGGTATTTATTTAAAATTTGAAATTATAGGTCCGTTTAAACATATGAAATAAATTTGGCTGTGTATAAGCCGATTATTGATTTTTCAACTTTCTAAATTTATCGTCTATTTTAAGCACTCTTATACTTATCTTCAAATATGATATTCAATGTACTTAATCAATTAAATGAATATGTATAATTAATCGCATGTGTACATACTGATTGGAAATTGTCGGACTTAAGAATAAATCGGATATCTACAACTCGGCTTGCAAATCTCTTTATATATTTATTTATGCAAAAAGTTTGGAGTTTTTCAGCCCTGTAATCGTATATATTTGTATTCATGAACGATCGGTTAAGAATATAGTTTATATGGATTAAGGGGGAAAAAAATTTCTAAGAATCTAAATGATTTGAAAGAGTGACATGTAGGCCGCTAGTTTTACTTCTTTGAAATTATAATAAATTCTGTATACACATATCCATTAATTTTTTTTTTATTGTAAACCATGTTAAAGTATTATCCATACAAAGTTTAAATTAATAAGCTCTAGATAAGTAAATATCTATTACACCCTTAGCCCCTCTCTGACGCAGTACATATTTCATTTGAACGTATATACCATCCTGCCTAGAAACGCCCCCAAACACACACAAACATAACATTATTGCACTTGAGTCAGCGAATCAAATAATTTGCGGACACTCAATCGCTTAAAATATAAACAATCAACAACGGTGAACTTAAGGTCGTTATTCTTTTTGGGATTTTCATTCTAATTTTCGTGATAAAACAATGACTAAGTTGATGATAGTGCAACATTGACTCCTCACCACCGTTACTGCGCATGTCCGTGATGTCACAGATACCGATCTCATTAGAGAGGCGAACACACGAAAGTCACCATGATAATATGAGCGTAGCTCACTATTTTGCTTTCTCTCTTGCTATTTTAATTTTAGGAGGATGGTGTTTCGTTTGGTTTATGCACATTTTAGCCTTAATCTATGGGTAAGTACAGTTTTTCCTTCATTTGTTCTCCATTTTGAGTTTAAATGGCGTGTGCCACTTCTAGTCGAAACTCGTTGCCTTCGTAACGATAGAGGTGTTTCGCCAAATATTTGATTTTGTTCAATTTTATGCTTGTTCTAAGTATTTAAGAGTATCGTATTCCCATTTAGCATATGAAGATTAAAATTCAATGAGAAATTTTGCTGATAGTGTACCCGGGGCTCTAAAATAACCGGCGAAACATGGGTGTGGAATGCCGACTATTCGACAAGCCGGTAAAATGGGCGGGGTATTAGGTAGAGATTAAGCTGTATTCTGGAATTGTTTTAGGAACAAATCTAGTGCTGATTTTCAATGAATCCGATCCGATTCGCATATGAGTAAAATTGAGTTTTGGGTTTCCTATTAGATCCCTGATAATGATCTTGTCAAGCCGGAAGAATATGTAAACTATGAATCCCTCATTCCGATGTTTCTACGCCCTGCTGAATGGTTTCATACGGATTTAAGACGGATGGGCTTTAGATTATGATGAAATACTATAACAACACTAACTGGTTGCAATTGTGACAGTTCTAACATTACACCTACAACATAAACTGACAAATTGCAACTATTGCCAAAATATGTAAATGACAATATATCTTGAATTAAAGTTACATTGATTTCAAATTGATATATTTTCAAACCCTTGAGGCCCCCCCCCCCCCCCCCCCCCCCCGTATAGTAAATTATGTATGCACATACACAGTAACAGAAAGTGACATATTCTAAATGATTGTAAAATTAGTGATTGGAATTAGATAGGTTGTTAATATATATGCCATCATGTGGCTCCAGGGTACTTCAATGAGTGATAGTTAATTTCAATGAGCATTCTAATCTGTTTACAGTATTGATTTTATATTCATTCCATGAGGTTGCTGACAGAACATCTTAATAGATTGGTTGCTGAGGCATTCCAGAATAAATGTAAATCTTATTTAAAAAAAAAAATGATTGTATTGCACTGTAAATTAATAATTGATAATAGGCCTTGGGATGGTCAAGAAGCTGCAGTATCCTGGCTCAGTGTATTGTATGATCAGTAATAGGAAGATGTGAAGCCGATCTACTCCTGTTATTTACACAAGATAACATAGAGATGAGCTCATGGGCTTTCCCCATAAACTACATGTAAGACATGTATCACACGGAAAATACTTGAGTTTCTATTGTGTGACCTAGTTTCAGGTGTGTATGGCTTTGTCTGCATGGTCACTTTGTGTACTTTATTTCCCTTCCCCCTACTTTATATCAATGTACATGTAGTATCGAAACATGGGACCATGCAACACAAAGTAAAAGAAAGATCATTGATATGAAATTATTCTTACACTGTGCACATCTGTTACAACTAAAAGTGGCTGCTAACTATTTGCTAACTGTCAATGAGACTCGTTTGGATAATTGTCACAGCTTTATTGTGCAATGTTTATGTATGTATATGTATTACATGTATAAGTATTGCAAAAACTGACAGGAGAAAGAATAAGAAAGAAAGAGGGGGGGGGGGTTGAGAAGACAAACCTCCTCCCACTTTTTTTTAACCCCCAATATTATGAATCGTACATTTGTGTGATGGGTTGATAAATCAATAGAAAATATAGTTACAAATTTTGTTTACATCGGTCATAGCCATTAAAAGCGGTATAAGTTATTCTTGCTAATAATGTAAGACGGGACAGAATAAAAGGTAAACAGAGCATTGCACATAGCACTGTTGTGGTCCCTGTGTCTACTGGCAACTTGTGAATACAGTGTTGATTGATGACAGGTAAAAACCGGGCTTCGTCGATATTCTATTGTCTGAATGACAGGACCAAATGTCAAGGTTAGAGAGTATTACGAACACTCTCTGTTTTTTCTCTTGGTAACCAATATATGCATTGAAAGTAACTTGACGGGGTGAAAGAAGACTTAGTCCCCCTGATATTTCGTGTAGAGGCTAGAAGGAAATGAAATGTTTGATTCGTGGGTATAAAGTAGGTAGAGGAAGTGTCTGAAGAGGGTAAATCATCACCAACGCTCATATACACGTACTTAGATGACAATTGTAACATGGGAGTGTTTCTCTTGGGAGTATTGGTTTAAACCTGTTTCTTAACAAGGGTTTATGTACAGACACTTACAATACATGTAATTCAACCCAATACAAAGCACAAGATAGACAGTTCCTCGTCATGAAAAAATTTTTTCCAATAAAAATATAATGTATCATAAACAATCTAGCTAGCCGGTAGTTGACATTTAAGATGGCTATTTGTGTTACAGTTATAGTAACAGGCTGCTTGAAAGCTCCAACTTAGGTGTAAGATTTTAATATTTGATAAAAAAAATAAAATTGTTTATCAAATAGGAAAGTGTTTTTTTTTGTTTGGGGGGGGGGGGGGGTTAGGGGTGTATTGCAGAAAAGAAGAAAAAATGAGGTCACGACTTGACACCTGGTGTCAGTTGTAAAATTTCTCTGACGTAACATTAGGAGTAGTGACATGGATGTTTGAACAAATTGACAACAATGAATCATGCTTGTTAAAGAATCTGTGCCCCGGGGGGGGGTAAGGAAACCATTGATCAGCAGGAAAGTATTCTCCCAAGTGCTGTTACAAGTAGCCCTGTAGCCACAAACGGTCCTTGCTGTGTGATAGTGAAAAAGGTGGATTGTTCTTCTGTTCACCTTCCTAGTCTTGTCGTGCTCACCCTGGTGTCATCCCTGTAGGACACAATTAAAATGGACATTGCATAAGACACCATTTGTTCCTTGAAGCCCCATCCTTCTACAACTAACACAGGATGAAATTTTTCGCCTCTCTCCAGGGCATTGTCGTCAGCGATTAGTGGACTTGGTAGTAGATTAAATTGAAAGGGTTGTATAGATCGGTTACAGCTACTTCCAATGTTGAATTGACTTGCTGGGGTACTAATGCATGTAGATAGTAGGTTATCAGTATAGGCTATCATAATTATGGACAAACTTCAGAGGCCTGCCAGTTTTTATCTTGGGATGTTGTTCATCTGGGGGGCATGTCATAGCTTAATGTTATTTAGATAGGGGGGGATATGGCTGTAATATGAGGGAGGGAGAGAAGGGGATACATAAACAAAATCTTACAATTTTGATATATGGTACTGGTACTTGAATTTGATTACTGGAAGCGTTTCCTGCTGTGGGTCAAAGGGGGTCTGTCCATGTGTTAGTAGATTATTAAGATTAGTGCCATCATGAATAATGAAGTGTTCAGCATACCAGTAATGGCACAGTATGGGAAATTATATATTTCCCATGCCAGGGGTTTTAATAAGGGACTACATGAGACAATTTATCCAAATTTCAATGACCAGAATTCACTGCTGTAGATTTCATAATTGGCTAAAAAAAAAAAAACCTGTTGGAAATGTTAAAATCTAAACCAGCCTCTTCAAAAGGATAAATTCACATCATTGAAAGCACTGCATGTTATGTAATTTGAAGAGCAGTTGAAATGAAACAATTGAAAATGTTATCTGAATTGCATGTAGTACAATGTACAAAGATTAAAAAGATAAAAGTTGGCCTGTGATAGTCATTGCACTGTCAATAACATTCAATATGTAAGCTTTATATTTGTTGGGACTTAATTTTCCTTTATCCTGTTTTTAAAAAGTATCCTTAATTTGGGTACCTGTGTTCCATATTAAATGGCTATTTAGATCCCCAGATGAATGACCAGCGACCCTGAGAGGGTTTAAAAGACTGGTTGCTATAAACTTACAATGTATGGTTTCCAAACACTCTGTATTGAACATACCGATATTATTTAAAAACCTGTGAACTACACGTCAATAGCTTTTGTGAAAATTCAAAGAATATCAAGTGAACACTTTAAAAGTCTCGATTCTGTACAATACACTCTTTAAGTAAACTCTCATGTATACATCCAAGATTTTTTAAAAAGTGTATTACTTTTATTGCCCCATATCTGTCAAAAAATCTGATCAATGAATTACGGCATTACATGTAGGTGTGTGTAATTTGGTGTGATGTTAAGAGCTAAGGGTTTGTTGTTTGGTCGGTAGGGAAGGACATGACATGTACTACCCATTATTACGCTTGACGTTGACAGACTTCATTGCAGTATCTGGTTGGGGATTCCAGTGCTGGCTTATAATCGGGTCACATTCTTGACCTGAATTCCCTTGCATTCATACATTTGTTTGTAATATATAGACTGTATTGTGAGAAAAAAAAATATGAGTGACAACAAGATATTTAGGTTAAACATGCAAGACTAACCAGAATACCAGATATACATGTTCATCTAAATATAAGAAAGAAAATGATTTTATTTCATAGTATTTAAACATAGAGAATACTAAACATAGTCCCTGAATAGAATATGAATATTGCATGACTTTTCAAATTGCTACATAATTAATGAAAGTAATATTTGGATGATTTTTGTATTTTTATAGTATGTATTGATCATTTTGTCATTTTTTGAATTTTTTTCCATCTTTTTGCAGAAAATACCGTCTACACCATCCTATTTCGCCTCCCTCCCCGGAAGACCTCCAGGGGGTGTCCATCATTAAACCCCTGGTCGGGGTGGATCCAAACCTGTATTTCAATTTAGAGTCTTTTTTCACCACTGTCTATCCATCCGTAAGTATACAGGAAATTTTTCATAGTCTCGACTTCAATAATTATGCAATCTGAAATTTTAAGAGGGTTTTTTTTTTTTTCTTTGTTGCTTTGAGAAGTAATTGGAAGGTAATTGTATTGGTATATGGATTTCCTGAGCTCCGGCATGCAGTGTATTTATTTTCCTATCTGTGCAATGTTTTCACCGAGTCCCTTGCATCAACAGCCTTTGGGGGATACAATCTCAATCTCGGCTGGTCCAGGCTAATTACTTCTGCATATGGAATGCATTTTCGCTGCAAGCAGCTGGAATTTGTAACTCATAAAAGCATTGTGAGAAATGGAATATTTGGGGGAGGGGTTGGGGGGGTGTATTCTTGCAACAGGACCAAAGAAATGACTGGTGTGTTGTTTTTTCTCTGAGTCAGCCCTAAATTATTGTAATGCACATATGTTGCCATCTGCTGAGCCCAGATACAGTGTTCAATCAGCAGATCCCAGGGCAGTCTTTTGGGAGAAATATTGATAAAACGGAATCCTGATCTGGCCTTTCATCTGCTGTTTTCCTTCATTAATCAGTCTAATTGACTTTCAAGTTAGGCACTGCCCACAACTATGAACATCATAACTGTTTCCAGATAGCAGATGCTATTGTCACTTTGCATTGGAAATCTGTTTAATGGATTTAGTTACAGAATGATGGCATGCAATGTGCTTCAGCATACTTGTTTAAGATGTGCATACCAGTTTTGAATAAATGAAAAAAATATTATATGAAATATTATTTCATATTTTGATTTCTTTTTTCTTTTTCAGTTTGAACTTCTCTTCTGTTTACAAGATGAAAGTGATCCTGCTCTTATGGTTGTTAAAGCTCTCATGGAAAAATACCCCAAAGTAGATGCTAAAATTTTTATAGGTAAGTTACTGGGGTCTAATAGTGAAAAAAGACTCACATTAGGAAAAACTGTCACAGTAGGTTTTAATCAACTATTTGATGGCTTATACTCAGGTATTTAATCGATGTAGCAGGTGATCAACTGGGCTGTGTAGACCAGCTTATAATAGTTAATAATCTATAGCCATCTTTCTGTATTCTTGGCTAAATATATTGGTCTATATGGCTGTGAATTACGTACGAACCAAGCCACAAAGTTCTTTTATAGCCTAGCTTTCAAACCAGTATTATTGTACATGTATGTGTTGTATGCTACATATTGTATTGATTCAAACATTTACTGTTTGTGTGAATGGTGCTGTCTTGATTGTTCAATAAGTCAAGTTCCCTGTTTGTTCATGCTTTTACTTCTTTTTTCGTTGGTCCTTTTTTGTGTCGATGTTACATATGTCAATATTTACAATTTTAATTTTTTATTTTGCAGGTGTAAAATATGTTGGCCCAAACGGGAAAGTTAACAACATGTGCAAAGCATATGAGGCAGCCAAATATGATTTAATAGTCATATCTGATAGTAGTATATTAAGTAAGTATCTAAAAGCAGGATGGCTTTATTTTTGAAAGAAATCTGATTTGTACAATTTCGATTTGCACCTTCCTGGAAGATCTTGATTGAAGCAGGAAAAAATAAACCTTCACACAAATTGAGGCAATCAAATTCCTCTGCTTGATAATTATGTTAACATCTCATAAAATTCTTACACAACATCAGTATCAAATGAAGAAGGCTGATTGTATCTGTACAAAAAGACAAAAGACAAAATGTTTGGAGTCAGATGACATCATTCGGCATCACCATGATTAGATTTGTGGGTGTGTTGTTGGTTGCCATACAGATTGGTCGATAGTAACAAGGTTTTCTAAGTTTGTTTGTTTTTTTTATCTTCCAGTGAAACCAGACTCAGTCATGGACATGATGTCCTTCATGAAGCCTGATGTTGGTCTAGTGTTGCAGATGCCATATTGTTGTACTCGCAAGGGGTTTGCTGCTGTTTACGAAAAGGTAGGTTTTATTAAAAAAAAAATGCATTTGATACCTGTCTACAGGCGAATAAGTTTGCAGGTGTAAGAAAAATAAAACAAGGTTCAGGAAGTCATGGAATTGCTTCTTTCTTTTCATTTTTTTTTACATGTATTTTCTACTTGGTGATCTAGTATTTAATCCTTTAAACACAAACATTTTAAGCTTGACTGAGCACTTGTCAAATAGACTAGAAAATCCTTTCCTCCTTCCTGAAGGTCAGATGAAGGGGATAAAATAGGGAAACTAGGAACATTTAGAGACATAGTGAATAAAGAAAAACATTTAAAACATTATCAAAACATAAAAAGACAGATACATTTACATCTAATGTACCTGAATGAAGAAATCTAAATGCATCACATTACAATTCATATACATGCACACAAAATGCAAATGATTTTTTTTACATCTTGTACATTTTATATGTTTATGAATAATTTTGCAGTTTAACTTAATGTGGTTTTTTTTTTATTGCAGGTTTATTTTGGAACGTTTCAGTCCAGAAACTGTCTTAGTGCTAATTCTGTAGGAATCAATTGTTCAACGGGCATGTCCTGCCTTTTCCGAAAAGACATTTTAGAAAAATCAGGGGGCTTGGCTCCTTTAGGAAAATATTTAGCTGAAGATTATTTTATTTCTGAAAACATTAGAAAAGAGTAAGTATGTTTGCTTTAACATTAAGAATAATGATGAGAATTCTGCCAAAAATTAATTATGTAATTGGAAGTCAAAATAAAGCCCAATTTATAAGACATTCTATTTATAATGGTAACTAATATTTACTCAATTGTTACAGGGGATATAAAACAGTATTATGTAGTCAACCAGCACAGCAAAATTCTGGACAGTACAGCATAGGCCATTTTCATCAACGACTCATCAGGTAATTAATAAACACGTGTACTGAAATAACTTTTTGTCATTTGTGACTGGTCTCCAATATTGGTGATGTGTTCAGAATTGACCATATTTTCAACTTATTGACAAGCATGACATTTCTTTCTGTACGTGATTTTCAGATGGTCCCAGCTGCGCATCTCTCTGTTACCTCATCTCATCCTGTTTGAGCCCCTGTCGGAGTGTATGCTGATGGGGGTGATCGCCTCGTGGGCCGCCGAGTACATATTTGGCATCAGCTCCATGGGCTTCTTCCTCATGCATGTTCTAGTCTGGTTCCTGTTCGATTACGCTCTCCTTACATGTGTTGAGGTAGGTTCAGACGGCTTAAATACATGCTCAAATATACAATCATTACTATAATTACTAAGAACTCCTACTAACAATCTTCCCCTCCCCTCACACATATACACACACACACAAAAGAAAATCAGGGTTTTTTTTTTTTAAGTGTTTAGGGTCTTGTTGGGTTTTTATCTACCATTTGTTTTGGAAAATTATTTTTAGATTGTCCATTGTGTACTGGTACTAAAGATATTGTGGTGCTTTATGGACTTTATATCTGTTACTTTAGAGTTCATTTTATGATTGTTAATGTCAAGAGAAAAAGGTCGCATTCAAATGAACATTTATATAAGATGGTTTTCTTTAGCGTGTGAAGAGATATTCATACTATAAATCTTAATTGTTTGTCCCTGTTTACAGTAATAAACTGTAATTCTATGCAAAGTGATTCACCTTTTAATGTTAATGCGAGTCATTGGAAGTTAAGAGTCATCCATGCGTGAAAGTTCATATATGTCTGTTGACTCTGATCTATATATAGATACTTGTTCCTCACTGCGGTCTGTCATTCATTGTGTTTAATTATTTTTTTTGGCTTTGTTTACAGAATGGACCACTTCCTTTTTCTAAGTTTGAATTCCTGGTCGCCTGGATCTTACGTGAAGTGTTATCCATTTGGATGACTATTCAGAGTCACAGGACTTCCATAGTGCAGTGGCGACACAAGAAATACAGAGTGTTATGGGGAGGGACTATAGAAGAGTTTGTGTGATTCTAGAGCATGCCAGGAAGAGAGGACACGGACAAGAGAATTTAGGAGTCCGCCGGCAAGTCATTTTCTGGTGGAAAATTGTTGTCATGGACTCAAATTTTTTTATTGTTCTGTGAATTCTTGCCATGAAACATCGGAAGAGAATTTCTTTTAAAAAAGAACTATTAAGCAATCTCACAATATTTTCTGGTGCATATAATCTGTTTACCAGTCCTTTTCTTTTTTAAATAGTGTATTTTGTGTGTTTAAAATGTGCACATTCATTTTTATCCTTGATTTTTAAAAAAAATTGCTTAATTTATCCAATTTGACAGTAAATGTTTTGTCTGATATGTGGCAAAATAAAAAGGGTACAAAAGTATGTTAAGTAAGTGGGTAGGGTGGTTGGGGGTTATTGTATTAAGCAAGATGATTGATATATTAATAAGATGTTGATTATTCGTTATCCCATATACCTGTCTGATCGGGGCTTTTTAAGAGGACAAAGCCCTATATGACGACAGCTCCCATGCATCTTTTGGAAGATCTGAATACTCATTTATTTCTCCAAAGCGCTCAAAACATCGCACTGGTACCTGTTTGCATCGAAGTCTTTCCTTTTTTCTCCCCCCCCCCCCCCCCCCCCCCCCTGTAAGCGTTAATGATGGTCAGACGTGACTTGAGAAGGATATTATTCCCCTCTTGTCATTGCCTTTTATGATATTCGGTTCACATTTGCCAAAAAGAAAATAATTAACCAAGTACAAGCTACTATTCCAACTTGTTTGTTTTTTGTTGAGTGTTCAACAGGTTTTGTTTAATTCTAATTATTGCTTGTGCCCAGGGTACATTTTTTTTTTTTTATATATATAATAATACATTTAACCCAATGGACACACTCGCTGTACAAAGACTCTCTTTATCCCCCTTCATTTCTTATTCAAGAAACGGATAAGACTGCATGGATAATATATATATCCGCAGTTGGATTTGATTTCTGGGATGGCATGCATATGGGGGGAGGAGACAGGGGGTTAGAGTAGCGGGTTGAAGTGTTCCACCATTCGATGAGAGTTTGTGTGGTTGAAGTCAGTGCCTGCTTTTGTAGTGCTTGTCCTCTCATAACATTGCATTGTATGTCACTTATTGTTACAGTAACATATTGTTTTTATTATGTTCCATGTCCAAAAATGAGTTCTTCCTTAATTTGGAAGTTTAGGAAAGAGTCTGTTTGAAATGAAGCCATCAAAAGTTGACTGTGGTCGAAATCTGTGTTTAGTTATTCACATGCTAATGAATGATTTGGATTTAATTTATATGAAGAGAAGAAAAGAAATAGCACTACCGGTAAATTTTGTTGATTTATTTTAATGTTGAAATTCATGCATTTATTTGTTGCACAATTTGTTATTTTTATGGCAAAGACTAAAAAAAAATTGAAGCAAGCTTTGAATTAGTATTTCAGAACTGCTTTATTAATATCGAACAATATTCGGGTATTTTTTATCATTATGATTAATTATTATTATTTTTTTTATGAAATGAGTTCTTCCCTGATATGATATTGTTTGTGAGCATGTAATTTGTAACGGGGGTTAGCTGATCCAATGTTGATTTGCCATGGCGGAGGTATGTGCTGTAGGATAAGAGATATGAGTTCACCTTTGTCACCCGACTTACACAGGAGAGCAAATGTTTCTGAACATGAAACCCTAGACAATGCTAACAAAATATGTACCCATAAGATAAATGTGGGTTATCTGTCTGGTTTAATCTAGACCTTGCAAGATTTAAATTGAAATGCAGTACATGAACACTTATAGATAGGTGTATATTGTTGGTAACAAAAGAATTCTTTTTTTTTATAACATCAATGCATGCACCTCCAAATCTCCCAATTCCTTCAAACGATTAATATAAAAAAAATTGTAATGATTTATTGTACTTTTTTTAATTGTATAAATTCAATACTATGTATTTGAAGATATTGTATTACACTTGTAACTCTGTATATGAAGTGAATTTATTCTTAATTTTAACTCGCATGATGTAATTTGATGAAACTATCATTGTACTTAATAGAAATGTTCAGTTTCATGTTGTCCCCGTGCTGTTATGATATTGTGTGATTAATTACCCTGGTCAACCCAGAAACCGTGGGTAAAATGATTATCTCTTATAGAATTGCCATAATGTAGTGTTCAATTCTGTTATTCATGTCATTTTTATACTGAAAAAAGAATAAAAAAGATTTTTATATGAATAAAAGGTTGTTTTGTTGTTATATGCATAGGCGTTGGAACAGGGTGGGGGCAGATTTTTTATAAGTCTAGCCCCCCACTTTCGATTTGCTTCCGACGCCACTGATATGTAAACTGTTATCAAATACATGCAAAAAGTATATTAGGACATGGAAATACACACTCTCTCTCTCTCGTACACATGTAAAAAGTGTACCATATGGGCTGGCTGGGGTGTGTAGTCTAGCACGTGGGGTACCCCGATGAGATCGAGGAGAAAGCCGTCTATTGGGGACGGTGTTTAATTAGACAGATGTCTGGCCTGGGAGACATTGATTGTTCTTGTGACGTAGAAATTGCAAAGTGTCCGATTTTATTCACGTCAACTTTAATATTAATTAATGCACAGCTCTAGACGGAATTTTGGCTGCACGCAATGGAGCCATCGACTTGCTGCAAGGGAGCTGGAATTATGGTGATTCAGCATTTATTGATGTTTTTTCTGCTTCCGAATGCAGAGGGATTCTTCTCCCCAAGAACGCTGTACATCGAGATGTATTCGTAAATTTTCAAAATGGTTTCAAAGCACAATTTACAACCACACAATCCTTTAAAACATGATGGTGGGGTCGGGTGCTCTCTTTGATGGAAGGGGTCTAATATGGTTCACCTCTAATATGACCAGATTATAATTGCATAAGTGTAACCTATTATATATCAATATGTCCAGTTGGAATGGAATCAACTTCTTTATAGAATATCGTATTTCGCCAGTGTTTTTTGGCATCTAGATTTTATTCTTTCCTAAATGCGTCACAGCCGTGAGTTTACATTGTAACTCGGTGTATGTACCTTTGTGGTTTCTGTCACGACTCCCGCTATAAATATAGAAAATTCGGTGTTTGGAAATACTTTTTTTTAAAAACGTAATCCCTTATAAAATGTCGATTTGACTAGGTGCATGAGTGAACATGGTGAAGCGTTTTGTATTATGACGAAATCTTCTTAATTAGTATTTTAATATATTTAAAACAAAATCGGTCATAGCTATTAAAGATATTCCTGTTCACGAACTATTATAATAATCGTGTGTAGATAAATATTTTGATTGTTATTTGTACACGATACCAGTTCAGGCCAGAACGTTTCGTTCATTAAGATAGAAACCTAGATAAAGGACACAAAAAATTTACATCCCCCCTTTTTCCACCCCTTTTTTTATTTAACGGTTTTTAATATTTCATACATTTTTTTCACTTCTAAAAATGACATTTAAAGATAACGTTCTCCAGTTTCAGAATTTGGCTTTTTGTATTTACATGTCACAATACATGTATATACAAAATTTTAATGTCATTTAAACATAGATATATCGACGAAAAACCGCTTAGATGCGCAATTTACCATCCGTTATACATTATACAAAGAGAGGCGTTATATAGAGAATGTCCGTCTTCCCTATCCTTGTTGAATTAATTCAATAAAAACATGTTTAAACAAATTAACAATCAGTTTTCTGATATTAAAAAAAAACGAAAAAAAGTCATCCTCAATTCGACCATATTTTCCTGTCGGAGATATTACAGAAAAACATTATTTTTATAGTAGTCTTATATATATCCACACAATTTAACCTATTTAAATTTAGGCCCTACTTTGATCATATGATGATTTTATTCACAACAACCCCCCCCCCCCAAAAAAAAAACCCTGGTGCGTGAAAAGAGATGAACCAGAACCTCCTCCCAATTTTATTATCTTCATAACGAGTATTAAAGACTAACAAAATTTCTTCGAACGATGAATGGTATGACTGAGTCCTCGAAAACTCGTTAACACTCCTCCATCGAATAATTACCAATCAATGAAAACAAAACAAATGTGTACACATACGTAAAATACGTTCGGAATTCCTTGCAATCTTACTGAAATCCAAGAACATTGGGTTTTCATTAAATTATATTCAAAGCGCATTTCAATTTCAGTGTAATTCAAAATTTTGACCGTGAATGTAACCTTTTTTTTTTTTTATTAGTCTTCTAATTTTTTTTTAATAAAAAAACTGTCTAAACACTTTTTATTTTTTACGAAATAAGCTTTAAAGTTAAGAAAAATTGGTCCAGTGGTGAAGTGTCTGGACATTTAATACCGGTATATTGTAGATAATCATGCATACAGTTGTATATTTAGCCCCAGTTTTACCTTTCTACCTGTAATCATGCACGTGTAAAGATTTCCGCGATATATGGTGATGTGGAGGGATACCTTATTCAGGTATGGTGATTAGGACAGCGCAATTCAGGTGTGAACTTCGGAATATCATGTCATATACCTGTACCTGACGCAACTATATCAATGATACGAGTTGTTGTGTGAAAATATGTAACAAATGACAATCAGAGAGAGAGAGAGAGAGAGAGAGAGAGAAAGAGAGAGAGAGAATATGAAGAAGGATAAAATATAACCAACGAATGTAGCCCAATCCGTATAGTTAAACGTTTATTGCATGTAATAATAAACTATTTTCAAATAAAATCAGAGAGAGAGAGAGAGAGAATGAGAGAGAGAAAGGAGAATGAGAGAGAGAAAGAAGGAGAAAGAGAGAAAAAAAGAGAAAGAGAGAGAGTCGTTAAGATGATCTTTCGGTGAAGACCCGTAGTTACAAAGTACAGCGATCTGTGTTACATCGTCATTTAGTCGTCTGCTTACTAGTATTTAGATAATGACGAGTAACCATTGCCATTAGGTATGTGTGTGTGTGTACTAGTATTAGTCTGCATAATCTGACGGTGTAAATGTGTAAGCAATGACCGTCACCGAGAGTAATCTCTCTAAAGTGTCTGACCCCATCTTCTAGAATTTTTTAAAAGATTTACTTCTTTTTTATTCAAAAAACTTGTTTTTATGAAAGAAAAAAAATAGAGGGTTGGGGGTGTCATTTTTTTTCTAGGTATGAATCCATTTCGGCGCATGATAGATTCATGCACTGTTATCGATATATTTACAAATTGCCGCCATCTACAATAAAATGCATAATTGTACATGTAAGTTCAAACTTGAACTGTCCAAGAATTATTTAAAACTCCAACAGGGTCTCTTTTGGATAAGTATCATTTTGATGTTTCATTCAGTTTATGTCCCGAAAAAAAATTCGTAGAATGAAGAAAAAATGTCCAATTTTTATGAAAATCGCAAGTGCACAACTTAAAAATATGTATAAAGAATATACAAATTTTCATAAAAAAAAATCAATGTTGTATAATTAAAAAAAAAAACTACTCCGGGCAAAACCATGTCTACAGACAGACGGACAAAGTGATTCCATTCAAAGTACCCCCCCCCCCACCACCACCACAAACTTTGTCTGTGGGATCATAACAATCTTATTTCTTGACCGTTGGTTTTTTTATTTTTATGAACATAGTGTGTATGATAGTACATTAACTAATTCAGCGATCTTGAGTCCCTCCTTGAGCGGGATAAGTGTTTCTGCATTTTATAATAGAGAGACTTCAGATCTAATATAAAACCTTGTCCCCTTCCTCTCCCACTTCCTTGATCAAAGTGTTCGGGGCTTTCTTATATATAAATGATCCCTACAGCCTTACATCCTGCTCTCTAGCTCGTAGTTATAATTTTATTCTTTTAGATTCTCTCTTAGTTCATGTATCCTTTTTGTTCGAAATTATACGAAATAATTCCTTACTTTATCAAACTGTGATAAACAATATTTTTCTTTTAATAAAAACTTATCAGCACAGCACAGATGCGTATGCAAATAAACTGTCTCAGCTTGAAACTTACTTTGATGACAACATGCAATCTTAGATCTAATACACTTTTAACCTTAAAGAATGCACATAATTATATGCATTTATGTTTTGTTTTTGTTTTGTTCGTTTGTTGTTGATTTTTTTTTTGGGGGGGGGGGGTTAAAATTAAATAAAAAGCTAGCTAGTCCAAATGCTCTTTTTTTTTCTCGATCACTTCTAACCTCGAAGACTGTTCATATGAACATGTTTATACATTATGGGGGGGGGGGGGGGTTAAAATAAAGGAAATACCCTGCACGCCTCTTATATTTTCTTCTTCAAAAAAACCCAGTTATTTAAATTGCAAGTCTATTGCGTGTTTGTTTTTTTGTTGATTTCTGTTTTGCATGAGTTTAATATTTATATAAATATTTTATCCATAATTATATGCCACTGACTGATATTGATTTTTTTTTTTATCATTACACTTCTATAGCTAATCAATGTTTTTTCTTTAAGGTTCACATCGAGAAAAAAAAAATAGACCGAGGAAACTAGTTTGAAATTAATTAAACAAAAATACTTGTAATATTATAAACGACACCTGTCGCAGTACAAGTTAATGACTTCCGCGACGAAAGCGAAAACGGAAATATGTATCAGGCGTATATACAAGCATTGTGTTTTATTTCCCTTTTAATATTAAAAAAAAAGTTCCTTGCAAGATAATTTTGCAATTGAAACACGAAAAGGGTATAAACGTGAATAAATTACACATATATTTATATAGAGAGAGCATAAATCACGTGCATGTACCCTTTAACAATTCACCACAACAAACTCTTGTTTGCACAGGTTTGAACCGAAATTCTAACCGGTATAATTAGCCAAGCGATTCTGAAAGGTACGGGATGAATATACATGTAGTCCGTCAAAAAGAGAGAGTGAAGACGGTCTATTTTTATAATTTCTCTTATTAATAATAAATCAAAGTACTGAAAGTACTGATAGACGGAGGCATCATTTCGTCGGAGATTAATCTATGTAATTTCGCATGACAAGTAGATTCTTATTCGTATTTGAATTACGCATATTTTTATAATATGAATTTTCGGGCTTTTCTGACAATTTTAGGAATTTTAGGAATTCCGGGAAAACATCATATGAATCATGTTGTGTAATATTTAAAGATAGAATTAATTCCATCAAACTATGTATCAGTAATGGAAATATTTCTGGAGGATTGTATGGATCCAAGCAATATTTAACTCTAATCTCGTTTAACCAGACGTTCGGTTGTTTCCGTTAATCTCCGACAAACAAGAGAGACTCTCTGCTTGTCGGAGATTTATGGACTGGTTGAACGAGACTATATTGAACTCTGGCGTTGGAATACATACGACTACAAAAATTATCTAAATTGATCGTACGATTTAAATCTTACTATTTTCAAAGTATTTATTAATAAGTTTCCTTGAAAAACAATGCTTCAGAATGCATTACATCGAATTTATCGATTATTTTCAAGAACAAAGTCTTGTCAACGGCGATGATTTGTGCTAAGGTCCAAACACAGTTTCACTTCCGGTTTGCCAGAGTAACTGCATAGGAGAGTTGATTAAAATCAACTCCCAAATATATATATATATTTTTTTTTCCCTTCAAATTTTAAGGTTTAGAAGGTTTGCAGTATTAATTAAGAGTTTGCAATACTAAATACTACAGGATAGAAACTACTTTGCTTACATATTCATGCTCTTTTATGGAATATGCAAAAAATAAATATTTTACAAAACAGAAAAAATATTTTGTTAGTTACTAATTTACTTAATGATTCACAATATATACTAAAATTTATGATAAATAATCAATAAAAACTCTTGAAAAGCAAACTTTTTTCATATGAAAATTCGTTCCTGCTTGAAAACCCCTAATGTTAGGTAATATATGCATGATCTCAATCTCGCAAAGTTGTCGTTCTTTTTCTTTTGCAGAATGTATGATTCGATTGTAGAGAGTGATAAAATATATTTCTAAGCGTTTCCAAAAATTATGGAGATGAAATATTCATATTAAAGAGACGCTACAGCTCATATTGCGCAAATACCGTGAATGACAGTTTTCCCATAACTTGCATGAATTTTAAAATAATGCTTTGTAAAATTTGAAAATTCTCAATTTACAGTTAAATTATTCATTTCAGGCGGTCCAAACAGTAAATATTGCTAGCCCAGCCTTTTGATCAACAGCTTAGCGCATCGATTGTAAACAATTCAGCTTGACGTCCGGAAGGGGGTGAAAAGATTACGAATTTCTACATATTTTACTTGTGGTGTAAACAAAATTTTAAAGATATAAATTTTGAATTCCAGAAAAATCTTTAACACGCAATTGCGAGCTTATTATTGCTGTAAAAAGATTCAATCTTTCAGTACATGCACGACTTCTATTCTTTTATCTAACTGTGTTTAAAAAGGGAAATAACTAAGATGAGGAGAATTAGCTGTAATGTCTCTTTAAAGCTAGTTTTAAAAATAATATACCGGTAGATCTTGTAATACCTCTGTAATTCACTTTTAAAAAACATGTACATTCTGTCAAATGTTTTTACACTTTTTTCACGCGCAATACTCTTATCAGCTTGCCAAAACACACTTACTTCCCAACTTACTTTGAAATCGACAGCGCTGGCCAGACATGCAGGATTAATCAAGCCTCACCGCACGTGGCCTGGGTACTCTACCTATGCACCCACTGACTGTGGGAGGGTTTTTGCGTTAAAGGGTGTAATGTGGATGTTTAATTTATTTGCTTCATTATCCTTGTATTAGGTTTAGTATGCATGCCAAGTAAAACTAAACGAAAATATACCATGCTACGATCACGGTTGTCAGTACTTAATTGGGGGAATATTCAAGCTTCACATAGCAGTGGTTCAACTTGTTGAATAATCATTTGGACCGATGCCGGGGGGGGGGGGGGGGGGGGGGAGGGTAGCTTTACATAGAAAGATATGTCTCTGCAGGAGATTAATTGATAATGCGCAAGTAGACAAAAGAACCAAGCCATGTTTATTCAATGAATCTCATAATTATTCAATATTTCGGTCAACACTAGATGGTTCTTGAGGAATCTTCATTGTTTGACGTCACGGACAGGAGTCAGGAGGCTGTATAAAAAGTATAAATAGCCACTATGCGATTACACACCATTGCTATTCTTAAACTCATGCATATTCATATTTACTGGGAATTTGACGTATGGACCAAATTTACGAGAAAAATTATGTTTATTAATTGCAATATGTATAGTTCTATTTATTGTATATTTTGTAATTGCAGATAAGATGTTTATTTCTTTTGAAATATTGAATATTGAAATATGAATCCTAAACGAATATTGCAAATTTTGCCGCTAGGTGGTGTCCGTCGAATCCACCAAGTTCATTATCGACGTCACATGCAAGCTGACCGGTAGCAATAGAGGAGGCTCATAGAGCCTCCGTCTAAAAAGGGAATTACATACAATACAAGAGGCCCATGGGCCACATCGCTCACCTGAGAAACAATAGGTATGATAAAATCAGCTTAATGGAGTCATAATAAAAACTATCTGGACAATGTAGTATAATACATGTAAATCCTGTATAAATAAAAATCAATTTTTTCCACTGGATATTCTTATGTTTATTATCATTAGTCCCTTTTCTAACAGGATGATTTTATAGTAATATCACATGTTGAGCATTGCAGCTCTCAAAAAGATCCTAAATTGTTTATAAATGGGATATAAACCTACATTAAACTCTGAACCCCTTGTGAGACCCAATCGTCCAGGAATCATCCAGAAGCCAAAATCTAAACAATATCAAATAATCACCGACTGATTAGTTTCTGAGAAGAAGATTTTTAAAGATTTACTCTACATATTCCTATGTAAACAGTCAAACCCCCATTGTGGCCCCATCCTACCCTCGGAAGTAATAATTTTCACAACTTTGAATCTACATTACGTAAGGATGCTTCCACATAAGTTTAAGCTTTCCTGGCTAATTAGTTTCTGAGGAGAAGACTTTTAAAGATTTACTCTATATATTCCTATCTAAAAAGTTGACCCCCCCCCCTTGTGGCTCCACCCTACCCTCGGGAGTCATGATGTTCACAACTCTGAATCTACACTACCTTAGGATACTTCCACACAAGTTTCAGCTTTCCTGGCCAAATGGTTCTTGAGAAGAAGATTTTTCAAGATTTACTCTATATATTACTATGTTAAAAATCGACCCTCCGTTGTAGGCCCACCCTACCCCCGGAGGTCATGGTTTTCACAACTTTGAATCTACACCATCTACACCATCTACACTAATGCTTCTACATTAGTTTCAGCTTTCCTGGCCAAATGGTTCTTGAAAAGAAGATTTTTAAAGATTTACTCTATATATTCCTATGTAAAAAGTTGACCCCCCCCCCTTGTGGCTCCACCCTACCCTCGGGAGTCATGATTTTCACAACTTTGAATCTACATTACCTGAGGATGCTTCCACATAAGTTTCAGCTTTCCTGGCCTAACGGTTCTTGAGAAGAAGATTTTTAAAGATTTACTCTATATATTCCTATGTAAAAAGTCGACCCCCCATTTTGGCCCCACCCTACCCCAGGGGGTCATGATTTTCACAACTTTGAATCTACACTACCTGAGGATGCTTCCACATAAGTTTCAGCTTTCCTGGCCTTACGGTTCTTGAGAAGAATATTTTTAAAGATTTACTCTATTTATTCCTATGTAAAAAGTCGACCCCCTATTGTGGCCCCATCCTACCCCCGGGGGTCATGATTTTCACAACTTTGAATCTACACTACATGAGGATGCTTCCATACAAGTTTCAGCTTTTCTGGCCAAATGGTTCTTGAGAAGAATATTTTTGAAAATTTCTCGAAAATTTTCATTAATTCCTAATTATTTCCCCTTGTAAGAGGGCTTGGTCCTTAATTCTTACAACTTTGAAGCCCCTTGGGCTAAGGATGATATGTGCTAAGTTTGGTTGAAATTGGCCCAGTGGTTCTTGAGAAGATGTTGAAAATGTGAAAAGTTTACAGACAGACAGACAGACGGACGGACGGACAACAGACAAAATGTGATCAGAATAGCTCACTTGTGAGCTTCTAGCTCAGGTGAGCTAATAACTATACTGATAAAAAAAGTTAGCCTCCTAGCCCTTGCGGGGTGGGGGGATGCGCTATGCAAAATTTTTCTAATAAAACGTGGGAACAATTTACATCTTGATTGATTTGAACATATTTTTATTGTACATGTACAACATTACAACATCTTGATAATTCTGTCTCCTTAATTATTCATTCTTACGCTTACTTCCTGTTGAAGTCTTACAAAAGTCATTGCAACAATGCAAAGTTCAAGATCCTCACAATTGCAGTTTTTCAACTTCCTGTATTAAACCCACGCAGTATTTCAACTTCTTGTATTAATTAAACCCACCGACAAATAGATCACATCATTATAGCATTTTTACTTTTTTTATATTTATATTATATTTATTTATCACAAACAATTAATAAATGTTTATAATAATCAATTTGTCATTTAAAACCCACAGGAATTCATAGACATGCCACAGTCTTAAATAATATTTTTTTTTTCACTAATAGAGAATTTCTATGTAGATACTTAGAGATTCACTTCAACTACAAATTCTATTTTAAATAATCAACCAGTTAAGATTTGAGAGAGAGAGAGAGAGAGAGAGAGAGAGAGAGAGAGAGAGAGAGAGAGAGAGAGAGAGAGAGATTCGTCATTTGTTTGTTTCGCCCATCCACTTCTCAGATTATTAACATAAAACGCACTTAATTGTTGTTGTTGTCATTGAAGACGCTACACAATTTTCACGTGGTTATTTTACGGTCGGTGGGCGGCCGTCACGGGACCATTATAAACTTCTCCCCCCGCGACTGAGTCATAGAGTCATAAGCATTCCATCTACAGGAAAGAATGATTATAATGTACAATGAAAAAAAGTACAAGCCATTGTCTTAACCCAAGTAGACAACTGGTGACGTCCTATGAGTGACCGTTGTTTTTCAAGTAGTACATCATTACTGCGTGCGCGTAAATCAAATTTCTAATGAAAAAATGGATTTAATTGAAGTCATCTGACAAGCAAAAGCTATAACGTCTAACAAATTTTTGGTGAATATGATACGACATAATGGTGGTCTATTATTAATATCATTCCAGGCTAGGGGATTTTTTTTCCTTTAATATTCTACGAGAAAAATATAGTCATTAATGAACATGAAATAAATTCGTCTTAGCATAGCGTGATTTTCATTAACTTAGCAATCATTTCCAGGTACTGTGGTTGAAATAAGAGGTACATTAGTTCATTACCCTGAACACAACTCGACACGCATTAAATGAACATAACAATAATTTTTAAAAAATATATTCAGTACATTGATATCATTGTAGCACCCATAAATCGAAATATTAATTTTCCTATTGTGAATGGGAAAAATTGTCTATCAATAAAAAAAATAAAATAGGACAAATCTGAGCTTTTCGATCTGCGATTAATTCCCTATTGTGAATTGGAACAATAGTCTATCAATAAAAAATAAAATAGGAAAAATCTGAGTTTTCCGATCTGCAATTTCTTTGAAAAATGAAGCAATGTCGAGGAAGAAATCATTATATAATAGACTTCGAACTAGTTAAAGATGCATCAATTATTGTTTTGAGTAATTGTATAATGAATTCGAATGAATGAGTAATTCTGCTTGAATGAATTGAAATACTATAGCACCACTATTCATTCATAGAACAGTAGGTATTCAAGTCAAAGGGAGGTAACTCCAACCTTTTTTCTTCGGTCCTATGTATGTTTTAATTTGGAAAAACGTCTTTTACATTATCGGTCTTTGCACTTTTTGTAAAATATTGAAGAAATCTCGGATTAAATAATATCTACCGATGATACAGAATTCACACAACCCATATGGTTCAATAGGTTATATTCAAAATCTCTATTATCTTCTTTGGAATTATTTATTCCAAAACTTCAGCATGCATACAATATGTTGACTACACCTTTATCAGATACTGATATTATATTTCTCGGGGGGGGGGGGGTTGAACATACAAAGAGAGAGAGAGAGAGAGAGAGAGAGAGAGAGAGAGAGATTTTACCTTCAGTTTGATCGATAAAATTGAAATAATGTTAACAGGGAATTTTCCATTTGATCATTTGACTCCATTTACTCTGATTATCATTGAGTGAATTTAAATCGGTCCCAATTCTAGATTGTCTTTCAAATTGGGGGCAAATCATTTTTTGCTCTGGAATAACAAAAAAAAAAATATATATTAACCACACAATCTATTATAAATGAAGCATATTACTGGTTGTGAATGACTCTTCCAACGAAAGTAACTAAATCTGATTACTGAATATCAACCGTAAATATCTAGTTGTCCTTTACAAACATTTAGATTGATGAGAATCAAAGTTTTTCATGTACAAGTTTTGTTTGCTTTGTAAAGGACATAATCTACAATTAGGATGAAAACATTCAAACTTAGCAACAAGGCAATCTGATTAAAAACAGATCCTCGATCCGCTCCTTGTTTTTCTATTGACGCTAATAGAAAAACAAGGAGCGGATCGAGGATCTGATTTTAATCAGATTGGCAATAAGTGAAACCAATAAGCTCTCTGTTAAATATGTTAAAATCCTCATAAAACTAAAATGTAACTAGTACAACAAATTCAACTTATCTTTACAAAATTGTTAGACTGTAAATCCAACCTTTATATTTCGCGACGATTTAATTTGGCGACCATCGCTAACTTTTTTTTGCGCACAATAAAAGTTGGTTTATAGACTCGTTTAAAGGAAACAATTTTTATGATTTGATTGATTTAAAAAACTGCCGATTGTATGGTTTTGAAAATTTACGGGTCGTCGAGTCTCAATGCACATATACATACAAATATTGTGTTTGAAAAAGCGTAAAAAATGTATGCAAATTGTATTGTTTCAAATTACAATGTACATGTAACATTTTGTGCCACAGTGTAACATTTATGCGTATATCAGTACACAAAATTATATGCATAAATTTGGTATACATTGTAATAGTACAAATATATCCAAATAAAACTGAATGGGAATCTGATCCATGCAGACTTTGTACAATTGATAAGTAATTATAGCAGACGATTTTCCTCAGATAAAGGTAAAGGTCACTGCAGTGTTTGGTTATTATACCTAGCGGCAATATGTCTCACAAACTTATCACCATATGGAATTGCAACGTGGCGAGCGTACAGAATTTTTTTAAAATAATTATTATTTTTTAAAATATATATACAAATACGTATTAAAAATGTGCACCTGAGATTTACATAGTTTTATTGTATTTTTAAACATAGGCGATTTCAGTGATGATATAAATCTTATCAATGCTTTATAAGGAGATTTTGTCACTTAGGTTATCGACTGGGAGTTGTGGCGTGCTCCTGTAATCCAGCTACTTGGAGGTCAGGGTTGGTGGACGGTTTGAGGGCGGGGGTCCTGCTCTCCGGCGACCTATGTCGATCGGGCGTCCGCACTAAGCAGGGCATCAATATGGTCAGCTCGGGGGAGCCCAGGCTTACCAGGTTGTCTAATGAGGGACGTACAGGCCCAGGGTGGTGACACAGCAGGCAGAAGTCCCCGTGTTCTGCAGTAGTGGGATCGCGCCCGTGAATAGGCACCGGTTGGCAGCCCGTCCAATACAATTGAACCCAATTCTTTTTTCTTCAACATTTTGTTTTGTGATATATCATTTTTCTTTCTTTTTGACGCGATTTCTGTAATGTTTTATTAATGACACCCTTTTAAATTTTTTTGCATACTTTTAGAAAATAAAAAAAATCAGCGAGGTTATATTTTTCTCTTTTACACGTAAATAAAATTTTGATGATAAAATACAGTAATCTGCTCAATTAGAAAAATACATACAATTGCGTCCGTGTGTTTCCAAGCCTTCCAAAAGAGTACTAGGGCTAAAAGTAAATGGGGAATGGATTTGGGAATTGGGTGTAAACCCGTAAATAAATGATTAACCTTTCCGTGATCACTTCACTTTCAGCAAAAGAGGTAATTATTGGGGATACACATTTCAAAAATTAAATGCATGCAAAATTAAGCATAAAATTCAATCTTACTTTTATGTAAATTCACTGGGGTGGTATTGCATATCATCTTTTAATTAGATCCGATTGTTTCTTCATTAAAATATGACGCGAGTGGTAATTACTTTTGCAAACCGCTTACTATTCGAGCACGGATATAAGAGAAATAGACGTAATGACGAGATCTTTTCTCGTAATTACGAGATAAAAATATTTTTAATATGGCGCTATTCGTCTTTCGTGTAAATCAAGCACATCACTGGTAGTAAATAACTCCTTCAACGAAAGTACTAAATCTGATTATTGAATAGATCCCGTAAAAAAAAGTACTAAATCTAATTATTGAATAGATCCCGTAAAAAAAGTACTAAATCTGATTATTGAATAGATCCGTAAAAAAAAGTACTAAATCTGATTAGGCATTCAGAAGTTGGACCATCTGATTATTGAATATTTACCGTAAACGTCGAAGAGTCCTTCGCAAACATTAAGATTATTGAAAAAAAAATGCACAAGTTTTGTCATGTACTTAATTTTTGTAAAGGACACAAGGAACAAATTTCAAAATTAGCAATAAGGGAAACTTACGGTGGCTGCCATAGGACATATGCTTGAGATATTTTTTTTAAATTCGTGGCCACGAAATAAAAGTCGTGGCCACGAAATAAAAGTCGTTCCCACGAAAGAAAAGTCGTGGCCACGAAATAAATTTCATTCCCACGAAATAAAATTCGTGGCCACGAAATAAAAGTCGTTCCCACGAAATAAAAGCCGTGGTCACGAAATAAATTTCGTTCCCACGAAATAAAAGTCGTGGCCACGAAATAAAATTCGTTCTCACGAACTTTGCTTGTTGTAACAAAATATAGAATGGAATGGTTTCTAGAAGTACTATAAGTACTACGTGTTATATACTTTTATATATACTTTTATTTCGTGACCACGACTTTTATTTCGTGGCCACGAATTAAAAAAAAATATCTCAAGCATATGTCCTATGGCAGCCACCGTAGAAACAAGTAAGCTCTCAGTTCAGTTGGTTAAAAATTAAAATGTATCTTAAACAAAAAATTATCTTATCTTCACAAAATTGTAATACTGTAAAAACCAACTTTTATTTTTCGCTTTGACAACCATCGCTCAATTTTCTTGCGCACGATAAAAGTTGGTTTAAGAACTTGTTTTAAAAGAAACAATATATATGATTTAATGAATAAAAAGAAAATCTCCGCGACTGTATGCTTTTTAAAAACTCAAGGGTCGTCCAATTTTATTGCGCATATATGTACATATATTGTAATAAAAAATGCATATAAATATATACAAGATGTAAAATATTTATATGCGTATCTTATATAGAAAAGAAATTACTAGTACATGTATATGCATAAATTTGGTATACAAATTGGTATGCATTGTTATAGTACAAAATGTATAAAAAAAAAAGAAGTAAATAGGAACGTTCATAATCAGTATTTGTAACAGACGACAATGGTATCGGTTATTATACCTAGCGGCAATATGTCACACACAAATCTCACAGCATGGAATTGCAACGTGGCAATTGCACATACATTTTGATTCAAAAAGTAATCTTAAAAAAAAAAAACAGCATATACTGTGCACCAAAACAATACATATTATTTCACGTATTTTCAAAACACATGAGATTGAATTATTATTACCAGGTTTATCAAATAGATGAACTTTATAAGGAGATTCTGTCGTTCAGATTATCGACTGGGAGTTGTGGCGTGCTCCTGTAATCCAGCTACTTGGAGGTCAGGGTTGGTGGACGGTTTGAGGGCGGGGGTCCTGCTCTCCGGCGACCTATGTCGATCGGGCGTCCGCACTAAGCAGGGCATCAATATGGTCAGCTCGGGGGAGCCCAGGCTCACCAGGTTGTCTAAGGAGGGACGTACAGGCCCAGGGTGGTGACACAGCAGGCAGAAGTCCCCGTGTTCTGCAGTAGTGGGATCGCGCCCGTGAATAGGCACCGGTTGGCAGCCCGTCCAATACAATTGAACCCAATCCTTTTTTCTTCAACAATTTGTTTTGTAATATATCATTTTTTTTCTTTTTGACGCGTTTTCTGTAATGTTTTTATTAATGACCCCCCTTTTTAAATTTTTTGCATACATTTAGAAAGTAAAAAAAGATCAGCGAGGTTATATTTTTCTCTTTTACACGTAAATAAAATGTTGATGATAAAATACAGTAATCTGCTCAATTAGAAAAATACATACAATTGCGTTCGTGTGTTTCCAAGCCTTCCAAAAGAGTACTAGGGCTAAAAGTAAATGGGAATTGTGTGTAAACCCGTAAATAAATGATTAACCTTTCCGTGATCACTTCACTTTCAGCAAAAGAGGTAATTATTGGGGATACACATTTCAAAAATTAAATGCATGCAAAATTAAGCATAAAATTCAATCTTACTTTTATGTAAATTCACTGGGGTGGTATTGCATATCATCTTTTAATTAGATCCGATTGTTTCTTCATTAAAATATGACGCGAGTGGTAATTACTTTTGCAAACCGCTTACTATTCGAGCACGGATATAAGAGAAATAGACGTAATGACGAGATCTTTTCTCGTAATTACGAGATAAAAATATTTTTAATATGGTGCTATTCGTCTTTCGTGTAAATCAAGCACATCACTGGTAGTAAATAACTCCTTCAACGAAAGTATTAATCTGATTATTGAATATTTACCGTAAAAAAGTACTAAATCTGATTATTGAATAGATCCCGTAAAAAAAGTACTAAATCTGATTATTGAATAGATCCGTAAAAAAAGTACTAAATCTGATTATTGAATATTTACCGTAAACGTCAAAGTGTCCTTCGCAAACATTAAGATTATTGAAAAAAAAAAGTCATGCACAAGTTTTGTCATGTACTAAATTTTTGTAAAGGACACAAGGAAAAAAATTCAAAATTAGCAATAAGGGAAACTAGTAAGCTCTCAGTTCAGTTGGTTAAAAATTAAAATGTGTTTTAAACACAAAATAATCTTATCTTCACAAAATTTGGATACTGTAAAAACCAACTTTTATTTTTCGCTTTGACAACCATCGCTCAATTTTCTTGCGCACGATAAAAGTTGGTTTAAGGACTTGTTTTAAAAGAAACAATATATAGGTCATTATAGGATTTAATGAATAAAAAGAAAATCTCCGCGACTGTATGCTTTTTAAAAATTCAAGGGTCGTCCAATTTTATTGCGCATATATGTACATATATTGTAAAAAAAAATGCATATAAATATATACAAGATGTAAAATATTTATATGCGTATATTATATAGAAAAGAAATTACTAGTACATGTATATGCATAAATTTGGTATACAAATTGGTATGCATTGTAATAGTACAAAATGTATATAAAAAAAAAGAAGTGAATGGGAACGTTCATGATCAGTATTTGTAACAGACGATTAAGGTATCGGTTATTATACCTAGCGGCAATATGTCACACACAAATCTCACAGCAAGGAATTGCAACGTGGCAATTGCACATAAATTTTGATTCAAAAAGTAATCTTTAAAAAAAAAAACATATATAATGTGCACCAAAACAATAAATATTATTTCACGTATTTTCAAAACACATGAGATAGAATTATTATTACCGGGTTTATCAAATAGAGGAACTTTATAAGGAGATTCTGTCCTTCAGATTATCGACTGGGAGTTGTGGCGTGCTCCTGTAATCCAGCTACTTGGAGGTCAGGGTTGGTGGACGGTTTGAGGGCGGGGGTCCTGCTCTCCGGCGACCTATGTCGATCGGGCGTCCGCACTAAGCAGGGCATCAATATGGTTAGCTCGGGGGAGCCCAGGCTCACCAGGTTGTCTAAGGAGGGACGTACAGGCCCAGGGTGGTGACACAGCAGGCAGAAGTCCCCGTGTTCTGCAGTAGTGGGATCGCGCCCGTGAATAGGCACCGGTTGGCAGCCCGTCCAATACAATTGAACCCAATCCTTTTTTCTTCAATTTGTTTTGTAATATATCATTTTTTTTCTTTTTGACGCGATTTCTGTAATGTTTTTATTAATGACCCCCCTTTTTAAATTTTTTGCATACATTTAGAAAGTAAAAAAAGATCAGCGGGGTTATATTTTTCTCTTTTACACGTAAATAAAATTTTGATGATAAAATACAGTAATCTGCTCAATTAGAAAAATACATACAATTGCGTTCGTGTGTTTCCAAGCCTTTCAAAAGAGTACTAGGGCTAAAAGTAAATGGGAATTGTGTGTAAACCCGTAAATAAATGATTAACCTTTCCGTGATCACTTCACTTTCAGCAAAAGAGGTAATTATTGGGGATACACATTTCAAAAATTAAATGCATGCAAAATTTAGCATAAAATTCTATCTTACTTTTATGTAAACTCACTGGGGTGGTATTGCATATCATCTTTTAGATCCGATTGTTTCTTCATTAAAATATGACGCGAGTGGTAATTACTTTTGCAAACCGCTTACTATTCGAGCACGGAGCTAAGAGAAATAGACGTAATGACGAGATCTTTTCTCGTAATTATGAGATAAAAATATTTTTAATATGGCGCTATTCGTCTTTCGTGTAAATCAAGCACATCACTCGTAGTAAATAACTCCTTCAACGAAAGTACTAAATCTGATTATTGAATAGATCCCGTAAAAA